>CM034152.1:762595328-763028804 GCA_019776745.2 Taxus chinensis
TACAAACTTAGTTTGCAACAAGAATTCATATAGGGGACTAATCTACAAAAATAGAATTGAACACAAATTCAATGCTATACCTGGAGGCTTATAATACTCGAAACAATGTAATGTTCTCAACAATGATTCAACCCCAATAGCCTTCTCTAATACTTTTACATATATAATAAATACTAGCAATCACATGTGTACATAGCAATTTGAATGCCGAACGGTATAAGTTTTTTGATTTTGAGGGATGGTTAATTAATTTTGTATTTGTGGTTTGTAATTAGTTGGGGTGAAATTGTGTTAGTGTTGCAACAGTTTTGAGACGGTGGTTACATCCGTATTTTGGTTTGTTTTTTTTCAAAAAAGTCTTTATTGTATTGTTGATACCATGTCGATAAGAGGTGTGATTGATAGTGGAAGTGTAGGAATATAGATGAAACATTACATTGAAAGGTTTTTATTTGTACATTTCAAATTTGTTACAAATTCATACATATGCATTTACAAATTGTAAATCATGATTGGTAGCCTTTTACAGACATTTTTTATTTGCACTAAACATGAATACATGAAGACTTATGTACATTTGCAAATTTTATATCACAAGTGGCTAGGATTTTGTGGACAATTTTATTTGCATTAAACATGAAATGAATAGAATTCAATACCCTTGTTTCCACTATTATCATCTGCAAAATACTCAACTCTTATAGGAAAATGTTGAAGGATTAGAAACAAAATCTCAAAAGCAAAATAACACACCAAACACAGCCATTCTTTACATCCTTTTCTATTGTATATACACATATAAACATTACTATCACTAAGATGATCTGAATAACATGTTTAATAAAATTTAAGCACATTTAATTGAATGTCAAGAACATTTAAGAAAAAATTATCCATCATTTGAGTCTGCAACTGAGAATTTGTTGTCCTAGTTCATGTAATTTTTGCAATGACCGTATATCACAAAACTCGTGTATTTCTCCCCTTCTTACAAACATGTCAACTCCTCCAGCCTTCGTCTTCTGAGTGAAGTGTTTCGCAGAATCTCATTTGATCATAAATGGAACTAGACTCAACAAATATCAGGCAAACAAGAAAAAAAAATTAGCTTGAAAACATATCAAGCCATTAAACAAAAAAAATTCCTGATAGCACTAAAAGAGACGCTATTTAAAACCAGAAATATATAAACATTATTTTTCATTCATTACCATCAACCTGTGAAAAAAATGAGAATAATAATGGTGTTCACATTCATCATCATTCAAACACTCATTTATTATTCTTTGAATCTTTGACCATCTCCAAAAACCACATAGAACTATTGGAGATTTCATGGCATGTTATTTTTTACCCCTGAAATGAATTAAAATGTGCTACTGTTGTAGACTGCGTAAGAAAATTCAAGAGGATAAATTCCAAATATGTTAAAATTAAGAAAATGGCTATGTTACCTCTTACCAAGCATTCAAGGATGACTCTTTATTTCATTTATTTTCTGAAAATAGTCTTCGATTTTGAATTATAATGGGTAAATTTAATTTACATGCAAGCCTAATTGGGGCAACAAACAATTTCTAGAAGAGAGAAACTCTCTGGTGCAGTTGACGGAACTCCATGATGGTTTTCTTAAAATACATGACAAAGGTGGATTAATTTGTTGAACATTGGGGTTCTCTGATGTGAGAATATGTTATTTTGAGGTACATGTTTTTTATACCCTGCCATTGAGGATTATGAAAAATGCTAAACCAGGATTTTCAACAAGTTACCCATGCTCGATCATAACAATTTACCATTTATTACCTTAAAATGTCATAAGATTTTCATAAGCATACACATGTATGCATTTTTTCCTAACAAAACTTACAAATTTTGCTTGCTTGCAATATGGTTGAATAAGCGAAAATGCATGCCATTAAGTTTTGTATTGAGTGCATGCCCAAGTATGGAGGCAAATAAAGAACGAATACGTTCTCACTAGCTGCATGAATCATAGTGTAAGGACCATGAGGAAAAAGGCTTAATCTTTTTGCGTGGGCCCTTGAATCATTCCTTTTGAAGATGCAATTAGATTTTATCGCTAATTCAGAAAGTATAGATGTGCAATTTGTGTCATGGTACTCTTTGTACTTCAAATGCGAGCATGAGAGAATATGATGAATTTGTTAATGAGTAGATTGTATATTGTGTAAAAACTAACGTGTTTTTTTTCACATCTCTTTCCTAAGTGCACGACTCATATATTCATTTATACCTCACAAAAAAATAACAAAGTTGTTTTTCTTGCAATATGGTTGAATGAGCGAAAATTCAGGCCGTTAAGTGTCGTCTTGAATTATAAAATTTGGAATCCATTGAGATCTCCAATGGATAAGGGAAAATAAAACATATAATCCACTACAATATAGGAATGGAGCTAACAGTTTCTCTATTTTGGTACATTTGTTCCAATTTTCCTCCAGAATTTTTTTTTCAAAACTCACATCTAATTCAGAGAGCATGTAAGAAGGATTTATGTTGATTGATGAACTGTTTGCAGACCTTGTAGATGATGGTCATGGGGTCATGATAATATTATCTGATTCTTCATATGCTTCAACTATTATTCATCCCAGATGGTTGCAACCATTACAAAGATTTTGGAGGATGATAATTTTGTCATAAGGAAACTACTTATCAGTTACTGTTAACTACCCAAATAAGTAGAGGTTTTCTAATGGTAGTGGCTTGAGAAAACACCTATTTTTCTGATGCAATGTACAATATGTGTTCCACTTCCTCTACTAATGTCATTATTATTGACATGTCCTATAGTATTGAGAATATCACAGTCGATTAGAAAATTCCTGAGCAACTGTCGTGACAAAGAGGTGTTTTTGGTTTCGTTAGAATATCTAGATTTTTCCAGTTTGCCACCAAATAATATATTCAAACAATCCAAACATAATTTAGATTAGCTTCCTCCCAACAAAAGTAGTTTTCCTAGTAATCAGGAATAAATGTAAGAAAATCGATCAAAACAGGTACTCTAACATTGTTTATTGATGAATCTAAATGAGGTATAGCTGAGTGAGTATAAGATGAAGCAAGAAGAAAATGGTGAAAACATAAAAACCACGTTATGAACGTGGAGAATTGATGCGGATAAATATATCAGATTTGGATGAGTTTTCGTAAATTTAACAGAAAAATGAACTCCAAGATCTATACAAGCCTACAAATAACATGGACAATGTTGTTGATTCCAATGTCGAGTTGTTATGTTTCCCTAAATCCAAGAATGGATCTATACGACTATTGTATAATGGAACTTCGTGTGTAGAAAAATAACAGGTACTGATTTTCATTCTATATGAAGAGACTTGCACGAAGTTAAGTTTCCATATGTTTATCCACAAAATTTTGTTGGGGTCTGCCCATGATAACTTCAATTATATGGTCCATGTGAATGAATAATAAATTTTCATAACAGTTCTTATTTACACTCCATAGCATTGGCCTCTTTGTAGCATAGACTATTTTATCTACCAAGAAGAAGAAGAAACGTCTCTTAGATATAGACCGGACAATTTTAATTTGGATGCTCCACTCTTTCTTGATAGTTAGCATTCTCAATATAGTATTTCCTGAACCTCAATATTGTTAAAAAAACTTGATAGAGTCTAAAAAATTTATAGGGTACCTTGGTGCCTTCCTGTTTGATTTGTTCTGATAACATGTTTTAGCCCAAAAAAACTAAAACTATGGGCAAGTTATCATTTAGCACTACTTAATTCACAAGTGGTATGATTTTTTTGAAGTTTGAAACAAGGATGTTGCTTGATCGAGCTATTTTAGAGCTCTATGAAAAGGGACTGGACAATGGAGAAATGGTGACCCTAGTAGATTCATACATGCAGGTCCTAGCTCTTAATGTATAGAAGAATCATTTGATAGCAAGAACCCAAGGTTGCTCAATAATGGTTGAAATCTGGCTCTCCTTTACTTATTTATTAAGTTCTTAATCTTTATGGTATAAGCATCACACCTTTTGACGATTATTTAGGGCCAGGCCCCAAGAACACAATTGGTCCCCCTTGACATGCTAGAACTAAAAAAATCTTCATGGGAAAAGCAGTTATTCTCGACAGTCGTTTATTCTTGGAGGATTTGTATGAATTTTTTTGGATGATAATTTTGAAAGCAAAATTTGTCAGCCTTTGGCATTGCCAAGTGCATTTCCTCGACCAAAACCCACACCCTCTACCTATGTTATGGGTACCATTGGTTACATTGACCCTGAATATGCAAGAATATCAAGGATTAATGAGAAATATGATGTATATAGTTACGGAATTGTTCTTCTAGAGTTGCTGACGGGAAGGAAATATGTGGACAATGACTCAAATTTGCTTCAGTTGGTAAGATTTTTTTTTATAAAATTATTTTTAAGGTTTGTTGTCTAGAGCATGGAGCAATCAAATGTGGATGGATTTGTCTTTAACATTGGCATGCGAACATAGATCACTATAAAAAAACGTTGATAAAGAAGTTACAACAACTTGTAGGGATCTTGGGATTGTAAGAAAAATCTTCCAGTTGGACTTTATTTCCACCAAGAAACGACCCTTTGATCGACCCACCATGTTAGGAAATAAGGGATAAAATATGCGGAATAATCCCTCACAGAATCGCAACAGTAGAAACTAATATGCAAAAAATATTACAGATCTTAAATAAAAAATGCATAATAAAATAATACAACACAAAGAGACAGTATTTAACGTGGTTCACCCCAATTTGGGATATGACCACCAAGAATCACTTGCTTAGATTTTATTACAAGCCACCGCTCTCTCAATACAATACCTAGATCTGTTTGGAGCTATGCTCAACAAACTCTACAAAATTCACACCTAAATTCAAAACACATCTGTGATGTTACATAATCCCTACCATATGCATAAAACCATATAAGTAGACAACTGCTTAAGCAGTTTTACAAAACCGTGGGTATCAAAACCATGGGCCAAAACCGTCCCATAAACCTATGGGTCAAAATCCCGCCCATATGAGAAAAATGTGTTTCCTGGTATATCGGGCACGTTTTAAGGACAAAAAAAATTACTCTTAGTGTACAGTTTTCAACACTTTCTCACATGAAAACAGGCTCCACAACCTAACACACCATGCATGAAGTTTCCAGAGTTCTAAATTTGATGTTGTCAGTGCCTGCTCCTAAGAAAGTACCTAGTATCCGAACGAACCAACTAACCCCTAGTAATAATTACAGGAGGTATTTGGATGAATATGTAGATGGTGAGCACAAAGATGTTATAGGGAGCACAAGAAGCACTTCTGATGGGAATTTTTTTGTGAGATTTAGTGAGGTGATATGACAAAACAATGTTTGACTGCAATGAGACTGGGACGATGTTGTGTCGGAAAAATAAATAAATCCCCACAAGTCCTCTCTAAATCCTTGAATTTCATTGAATAAAGTTCAAATATTTAAATATTAAGTTTTATCTATCCTGGAAACCCGTCCCTCCATCCCCATCCCATCATCTCCAAGATTCAAGTAACTATGCACATAAAATTTATTTAGAGTTGAATGCATGGCTACACCATTATGTAAGAATTATTAATGCCAACCACCTTCCTTCACAAATATGAGATTAGAATAGCCAAAAGGGAGCATGTAAAATATTGTAGAAAATAGAATAGGATTATGCACAAATACACCATTTGAATTGTGATTACAAAGGATGAAACATGAAATGATAAAGGTTCAAACCCTTAGCGATACAAAAAAAATGTACTTCCTCCTGCCACTCATACTTGTAAGACGGGGAGAGCATATATACAAGTTTTTAATTGACTAAACAAAATAGATAAGGGAGATAAATCTTACCTCCACCAATGGTCACAATGCCGAAGATGTTTTTCTAATACTTATTCATGGAATATTAGGAATCATTGATGAAGGAATGCATAATGACGATGGGGGTTGGAAATAATGTTAAGGTTCTCCATCTCTGCTCACCATGAGGGTCCACAGGTCCAAAGCCAAGCATAATTTTATGCAGGTTTTGCTATTTGGTGTTAGATGCACTTAGAGTAAAGCTATGTTGTCAGGGTTCACCCCAGACCCCCACGAACCCTGTCAAATACGTATCTGGTATAGATACATATGGGTTCAGGTAAGAATATGTCATGGGTTCATGTGGATACATCTAGGGTATAGCATAGGTACGTTTGGATGTACCCGAGACATATCCATACGAACCCATGGTGAACCTTGCCCAAAAAATGTCTTTTAAAGGTTTTAAAACATTTTTTTATTTTTTGACTTTTCCAATGCATAAAACCAAACCCTAAAAATAAAATAATACACCCTAATCACCACAAAAATTTATAAAAAACACCCATCCCTCTCATTTGAAATCACACAAACAATTAATTGTCTTTTTGCAAGTGTATGAGAAAAGGGCCGAAGAAGAGTTGAAGAGATTAGAGGAGGCAAAGATTGGAAGGAGGTTTTGCAAAGAGATTAGAGGACGCAAATATTTGAAGGAGGAGCAGTCATTGCTTCTTTTTTTGGAGTCCACCTTTGTAAGGAGGAGAAGGAGAGGAAGTCATTGTTGAGACTTGAGAGGAAGGGATTGTTTTAAAGTTATTGTTCATTCAAAACTAAAAGAGTAGACATGAGAGGAAGAGGGTGCATTTGTTTGGAGGAAACAAGGATCTAGACTACAGGTATACCGTATTTTAATTTTTTTAATTCATTCTTTTGTTTTATTTTTTTATGGTTATTTATTTATTTATTATGGTCCATTTTATTAAGTTTATAGTTTAAACATATCCTAAATTTGTGTATGCTCTCACCTCATGCCTTTATGGCGATATTGGTGATCAAAAACATATTAGGATGACATAGTTTAGGGTTATTTAATTTAATAATTGGTAAAAAAATCATTTTTTATTTTAAATGCATTGTTCAATGTTAATGTATTTGTTTTTTTAATTTTTTAGCTTCCTAAATTTGTGTATGCTCTCACCTTGAGCCTTTATTGCAATCTTGGTGATCAAAAATATATTAGGATGACATAACTAATTTATTTATGTTAAGGCAATTTTTTTTTAATTTTTTAAACATCCTAGCTATGTGTATTCTCTCACCTCGCACCATTATGGTGATCTTGGTTATCAAAAACATATTAGGATGGCATCAAGTTCTACTTTAGGTGGAGTGCAAGGCCAAGAAGCTACTGAAAACACGTCAGTTCTTATGAGACATGATCCTAATTCCCCTCTTTGGAGACATGTGAGTGTGGTAGACAACATTGTTGGTGATGGGGGTCAGATTTGTATATGTCATGGTTGTAAAACTAAGTAAAAATCCTCATATAGCTGACTAAATATCCATTTGACTGGTGTTGGAGATGTGGGGATAAAGAAGTGCCCAAAAATAACAAATGAGAAAATGGTAGAGTGCCTACTTGAGAGAAAGAGGAGGCTAAAAGACAAGCTAAAAGAAATAGAACTTAAACAATTTGTTTGCAAAGATTACCTCATCACGACCACCCACACCTATACCTACTTCTCATCCTTTCATCAAAACTCAAAGTCAACCACATGATTCCCATTTTGATGAAGAGAGTCTAGAGAGCTCACCAAAAAGGCCAAAAGGAGCATTGGAGAAAGCATTTAATATTGAAAAGAGGGAGATTGGTTATGAGTTTGATTCTTGGTACATTTATGCATGTGGGTTGACTTTTAATGTATTGAGATCTCCATATTGGCATCAAATGGTGAGGGGTATCAATAAAGCTCCACAAGGGTAAAAATCCTCAAGTTACGAAAACATTTGAACCACACTCTTGGGAAAAGAAGTGGAGCACATTCACAACCCTTTGCATCCAATCAGAGACTTATGGAAGGAAACAAGGGTTTATATCATTTCAGATGGATGGAAAGATGCTAGAAATATACCCCCTCATAAATGTTCTTGCGGTATGCCCTAAAGGCACAATGTTCCTTAAAGCCATTGACTGTGAAGAGGAAGTCAAAGATGCACAATTTATTGCCAACATTTTGATAAATGCAATTAAGTCGGTGGGCCCCCATAATGTTGTCCAAGACATTACAGACAACGCTAAAAATTGTAAATAGCAGGAATGATCATAGAGGGTAGAAATGAGCACATTTTTTGGACCCCTTGTGATGTCCACTCCCTTGAATTGATGCTCCAAAAGATTGGGAAAATCCCATAGATTGAGAAAATTTGTACTGAGGAAAATAACATTCAAATGTTTATCACAAACCATCATATGTCACAAGCCATTTTCAAGAAATTCTCAAGCTTGGAGTTGTTGAAGGTTGTAGAAACTAGATTTTCCTCTCACACGCTCGTTTTGAGACAACTTGTGAAGGTGAGAGAGGATTTAAGTAGTATGGTGATCAACAATGTTTGGATAGTGTGGAGGCAATCAAATACAAAGAAATATACAAGGGTAAAATCATGGGTCCTTGATGATGATTGGTGGGCAAAGGTGGAGTACTTGTTGACTTTTACAAAACCCATTCTCTCCATGATCAAATCCATAGATATTGATGAAGCATGCTTGGGAGAGAGATATGATGGCATAGATTCTATGCTTGAGCGTATCAAAGATGTAATACAAACAAAAGAGAAAGATCTAGAAGAGACCTTCTACAATGAAGTCAAGAGTGTGGTCATGAAGAGGTGGAATAAAATAACCATCCCATTACATCTTGTTGCTTATGCACTGAACCCAAAGTACTATAGCTCTAATGTACTTGGGATATCAAATACGAAAGCACCATTCTTTGATTATGAAGTTGGAAATGTAGCTAGGACATCATCCAGAAGACTTTTTCCTGATCCATCTATATCTAGTGTGGTTAGAAGTGAAATGGGCATGTTTAGTGGTTCAGAAGACAACATGGGATCAATTGAGGCTCTTTTCGACAAGAGCAGCTTGACCCCAACCACATGGTGGCGTGTACATGGCCGTGATGCCAAGTACTTACGTCATATTTCTATAAAATTTATTTCACATGTATAACATTTATAAATTTATAATCATTTTGAATATTTTAAATTTTATTAAGTTAGGATTATTTAATTTATTTTTCACACATTCTTAGTATGTTACTAATTTGAATTTCAATTTTCTTACTTTGTTGTAATAGGTGGCTAGCAATTCTTCCACATATCGGAATTGGAGTACTTATAACCTTTATCCACTTAGCTAAAAGAAACAAGTTGGCATCTAAAAAAGTTGAGGATTTGGTATATGTGCACTCCAATTTGTGCCTCTTGTCACACATGTCTAATGACTATGCTAAAGGGCCTCACAAACTTTAGGATCTTCTTCCAGAGACCACAAACTTGGATGCCTCTGCAACCACGCTTGCCCAAATTTCATTATTTGATGACGATGATGACATTCAAGGGAGTTTGCAAGGAGCGGAGAGTGGAGCTAGCGCAAGTGGCATGCAAGAATTGGATTTTGAGGAAAATCTAGATGATATATTCTAGATTTGTTTGTATTCACAATTCATGTTGACTTGATATTTCTAGATAATCATATGTATAGCAGCCACATGATCAATGAAATGTAAAATATTAAGTATATTGTACGTTTTGAAAATTTGAACATGGATCCTAGTATATTTTTCAAATTTCAAGTTTTATTTTTATTCATGTTGACATGATATTCGTATATCATATGTATGATAGCCACATGATCAATGAAAATGCAAAGTTTTAGGTATATTGAATGTTTTGAACATTGATTCAAGTTTTGTATTACTATTTCAGTTTTTATGGACAAAAAATGGGGGTGTGTGTGTGTGTGTGTGTGTGTGTGTGTGTGTGTGTGTGTGTGTGTGTGTGTGTGTGTGTGTGTGTGTGTGTGTGTGTGTGTGTGTGTGTGTGTGTGTGTGTGTGTGTGTGTACAGACGTAACCAAGACGTATCGTACCCAAGGGTTTTTTTAAATTGGCATATCCACGTATCGAACCCATACTCGTACCAGTACTCATACCCATATCCTGGCAACATAGGAGAAAAAAATAGTGTGGGGGATAGGGGGATTAGTTGTTCAATCATGTTGGAGAGATCACCTCTACTTTTTGATAAAAATAACGCGTTCCTCACAATAATTAAAAACATGTAGCATGCGACAACCAATTTTTTTGGAGTAAAGACATTTCAATATGAGGACTTTATTTCAACTTAAGAGCAGAAACATAATCAAATATCAAGTTGAAACAATCATGTTTTGTTTTCCTAATGCCTGGGAAAAGTGGAATCTGAGTGACCAACCAGTATAAGAAGGAAAATAACATATCATTGCAATCACTAAGGTAGAATGCATATGTAAAATTGCATAACACAAAAGTAAAATTATATCCTCATGTCATCTATGGCATGGGAAATAATCAATATCATCACTAACAAACTTAGAATTTGAATAGTAAACAATGGGTAATAGTATGTTTACATGGTTAAATAGCTTGCAGATAAGTAGAATGCAAAATATTTTGATATCATCTTTTTTAACACTCCTTTTTTTATTTCTATCTCCCTAGGATTATGTATAATATAAATGTAACTTAAAAACTGTATTTATTTATTTTTATTTTTAATATACATATTTCCAGCAATGTATTTACATATAATATAACTCTAATATATTTTGTGTGAAGGATTCGAAAATTATTTGAGGAATTTTTCAAACAGTTTTCATGATTTCAATGTTGAAATAATTGCGTTGATGACATGTCTTTGAGGCATTTTTTTGATACAATCCACATGCAATTTATATATTTCATTCATTTTTCCAATTTGCAACATCAGTTAACAATCTATTTTATTTAATTCTCATGAATGCACACACCTAATTTTAAATCTCCCAATTTGGCAGAGGGTAAGAGGATGCGCACAGACGTTGTGGAGCTTGGCTTTAAAATTGGTTTGTTTAAGAGTTTCCATTTTGATAATATCTTGAAATAATTACATTCTATGAGAGGAAATTTTCTTGAGACATTTTGAGAAACAGTTCACATGTCATGGACCATTCTAGTAAAGTTTCCCAAATCGGATTGGAGTTCTTAATTCCCATCAATGGGCATGCATGTGAAGGATCTCAGAAGGACCTGTATCAAACATGACTAGACGAATCAACACAAAAGATTACTCTTAAACTCCCACTTTTGTAGAGGATGGGAGTATGCTAGAAAAGGTTACGAGTTTGGCTACAAGGTGAGGGAGGAATATGCAAACGCATCTCCAATCAAACAATTTTTTCACATGGATGTATTCATTTGATTACACAGAAAACCTGTATCAAACCTTGAACCAGTTTGGTTATAACCAAAATAGTCCCCAAATAAAATGATGCATGTAAACACAAATACACAATACTAGTTGCAAATTTGACACTTGTATTGTGTATTTGACACAAACTTTCATCACAAACTTTCAACTCCAATAATCACTTAATTCTCGACCTCATCCTTTTTATAATCAAAATCGATGCATGCTCTGAGAGGTCAAAAATGAAGTTAAAAATATGTCTCCTACTGTTATGTTGATTTGAGGTGTCAAGTTACAACCGAAACCTATGCAGAGGTGCTTCTACTTTACTTGGTTGCATTTACAAATCTCCATAATTGTTAACTTGTTCGAGTCCGTCTGGTCCCTATGCCTGAAACTAAACATCAATTAGAATCATGGGTGAGGAGAGAAGGTGGTAAAAGGATCAGAATAACCACTCTCACTCCACAAGATCCAATGTCGAGGTGGGCAGCTGAAACAAGACAGTAGAGAACTTGAAGAAAAATAGGGGAGGAAAAAAATAGAACTTTATTGATGAAGAAATAAATACAAACAACTTTGTATGAGCTGTAGGGATTGATTCAATAATAGAGGAGTGGTTGTATATATAGATTGTTGGAGAAGTATAGAAGTTCCCGTGAATGTTCTGGAAAGAACTGGAGTTGAGAAGAGGAAAAATCTAGAAAGAGTGTTCTAGAAAAGGCTGGAGTTAAAAGGGAGAAAAATATGGAAAAGATTTTTCTAGAATGATATAGCCTGTTGGTGGCACTATTGGATAAATAAACATTATTTCAACACCCCCTCGTAATGTTTATTTAGGTATGTTGTCATAAGATTCAAATATGGGTCGCAAAAACTTGGCCTTGTTAGGTACCCATTTACAAAGTATATTATATATAAGGTTTCACATGCACTCCTAAAGAGGAACATCCACCAGATGTAACATGTCTCGAAATTTCAAAAGACTTCTTGTAGACAAATATTTAGTAAATATATCTGTAATTTTTTCTTTAGTTCCATAGAATTTTAGCTCCACCACATTTCCATCTATTAAGTCATGAACAAAGTGATGATGTAGCTTCAATATGTTTAGATCTAGCATGGTAGACAGGATTTTTCGCTAGCTTGATAGTGCTTTGATTGTCACAAAATATAGTAGTTGGATGATCATGTGGTAGATGAACTTCCTCGAGCAAAGTTCTTAGCCACATAGCTTCTTGAGATGCCTTGGAAGAACTGATGCATTATGCTTCTATAGATGAGAGCGACACTTTATCCTGCTTCTTACTGCTCCATGATATTGGACCTGAACCAAGGTGAAAAACATATCCTGAAGTTGATTTTCTATCATCTATGTCTCCTGCATCGTCTGAATCTATATAGCCCACTAGAGTAGGTTCTCCTCCATGCTTATATTCAATTCCAAGTTGATATGTACCTCTGATGTACTTCAATATTCTTTTTCCTACTTTCCAATGGTCTACATGAGGATTTTCCATGTACCTAGAAACAATGCTAACTACATATGCAATATCTGGTCTAGTGATAGTGAGGTACAAGAGATTGCCAAAAAAAATGTCTATACAATGTTTCATCTACTTCCTGTAGATTAGAGTTAGCACTTAATTTTAATCCAACTTCACATGGTGGACTAGTTGGCTTGCATTCAACCATTCTAAATTTTATTAATATATCAAGAGCATATTTGGTTTGAGAAAGCAAGATTCTTCCTTCTTCTTGCCATACTTGCATACCCAAAAAGTAGTGCATTATCCCTAAGTCACTTATCTCAAAGGCCTTTTTGAGTTGTTCCTTAGTATCGAAAATGTATTGCATATGATCCCCTGTGATGATTAAATCATCAACATACAATACAACAATAACAATTTGACCATCATTATACTTTACATACATATATGGATCAGCTTTGCTTCTTTTGAATTCTGCTTCTAGGAAGTACTCATTTATTTTGGAGTACCATGCCCTTGGAGATTGTTTAAGACCATATATTGATTTTTTCAATCTACAAACTAGATGTTCTTCTCCAGGATTAACAAACCCTGGTGGTTGTTGCATGTAAATTTCTTCCTTTAAATCACCATGTAAAAAATCACTCTTAACATCCATCTGATAAATTTTCCATCCATATTTTGCAGCTAAGGAAACTATCGTACGAATGGAAGTCATTTTAGAAACTGGAGCAAAAGTTTCAGTATAATAAATACCTTCTTTTTGTGAAAAACCCTTGGCCACTAACCTTGCTTTGTGCTTCTCCAAAGCTCCATCGGATCTGAATTTTGTCTTGTATGTCCATTTGCAACCAACCAAATTCTTTCCTTGTGGAAGGGTTGATAATTTCCAAGTGTCACTTTTTTATTAGAGAGTTGTACTCATCTTGCATAGCTTCTTCCCATTCAACTTTTCCTTTTGCTTCCTCATATGTGTTTGGATCATCAACCTGCATCACTCTAGTCATAAGAGCATAGTTAGCAACAAGATTCTTAGGACCTTCTTGGTAGATATCTTGGATGCTTCTTGTTTTTCCTGTACTTTCACTGTCACTTTCACTTGATGCTTCAATTTGAATTCCTTCTTCTCCTGCAAAAGATGTTGCACCTTCATTTGAATCATTAATATCAATATTTTTATCTTCTTCAATCAAGATTGGAAGAGAAGGTGTGTTAGTGGAATCTTTGCTATTATCAATGATGTCTTCATCAAACAATACATTTCTTTTAATATGTATTTCTTCAGTCTTAGGATTGTATACCTGTATGCTTTTGACTCCTCACTATACCCAATCATTATGTATTTATCACTTTTCTTATCTAACTTTGTCCTTTTCTGATCAGGAACATGAGCATATGCAATACTTCCGAAGACTCAGAAGTGAGAGATAGTGAGCTTTCTGCTACTCCAAGCCTCTTCTAGAGTTATATTTATAACATACCTAGTGGGGATCCTATTGAGAATATATCCAGCTGTATGAATTGCTTCAGCCCACAATTTGACTTCTATGTTTCTAGAATGTAACATACATCTAGCCATTTCCATCATAGTTCTATTCTTTCTTTCTGCAACCCCATTTTGTTGAGGTGTGTAAGAAACAATAGATTCTTTCTTTATACCATTTTGTTTGCAAAAGTTTAGGAGGGCTTGATTTATATACTTTGTACCCCTATCTGTCCTTAGTATTCTTAATGACCTTCCACTTTGTTTTTCTGCTAAAACCTTGAACTCTTTGAATCTATCAAACACTTCACTCTTACTTTTTAGAAAATATACCCATATTCTTCTACTGTAATCATCTATAAAAGTGAGTACATACCTTGATCCCGAAAGTGAAGGTGTTTTAAATGGACCCATGACATCGCTATGAACTAGATGCAAGGGAACTTTTGCTCTCCATGACTTTCCTTGTGGGAAGCTTTCAACATGTTGCTTTCCCATAGCACATCCTTCACAAATACCATGTCTTTGAGAGATTTTGGGAAGCCCATAAACCATGTCCCATTTCTCCATAACCCTGAGACTTTGATAATTGATGTGCCCCAGCCGCTCATGCCATAACCTGTTCATGTCAATATGCTTTGCAATAGCACACATATTCCTATCTTCACACTTAGAGGTGAACTCTTGAAATTTATATAATCCATTTTCAACTTTACCAATTGCAGTGACTTTGTGCTTATCATTCACATCTTTGATTAGACATTTATCATTGTAAAACTCTACTTTGTATCCTTGATTTGCAATTTGGAATACTGAAAGAAGATTTGTCTTTAAGTCTAGAACTAATTTCACATTCTTGAATACACCATTGTCAACTTTAACATTTCCTGTCCCCTTAACTTCTATAGCACTATTATTGCCCAAAAATATTTTTTCTTTAGTGTCATTATTGGTTACAGATTCAAATTGCTCTTGATTATGAGACATATGTTGTGTTGCACCAGAATCAATGACCCAATCATCTTTGTAAGAACTATTTTCCTTAAGAGCCATACATAGAGCATTACTTTTTGATTCATAATTTCTTGAAAACTTACTTATTTTCCTTTATGTACCGTTTCTCTTTTCTGTATCATTGATCCTTTTATAACATGCATTAGCTTTGTGACCTATCTTACCACAATAGTTACATTTCCACTTTGGCCTATTTCCATAATCATCATGATGTTTAAATGAATTATACTTGTTATCATGCTTCCAATTCCTCTCTCTTGGCTTATGTTGATTGTCTTGAAACGTCTTGAAGTTATATTTTCCCTTTGTCATGAATGCCTTGGGAATCATCATTGCAAGTCTCCCTTTCCTTGATTTGATGCTTCTCTTCCTGCACTAACTTGGCACATAGTTCTTTAGATTTGATGCTAGCTAATTTATGATTTGTATCTAAACCTCTTATGAAAGATTGATAAGATGCAGGAATAACTTTGTAATATGATTTGCACAAAATAATTATCATTTATACTCTTTCCAAGAGAGTCAAGTTCATTCTTCTTTTCTTTTATTTTTGTTAGGTGAGGCACTAACTCTTGTGTATCTGATAGTCTCATGTTATATAATTCTGTAGTAAGAGTTAGAATCCATACATCACCTGAATTTTCATATGTGCTCTTTAAGGTAGCCCATATGTTGACTCCACTTCTCTCATTACGTACTTCTGGAAAGACATCATTTGAAAGAGTGAGCTTTATCCATGTCGCTACCATTTTGTCTCTTCTATCCCAATTTTCTTGATCTTTTCCGGGATTTGTAGGCATTTTTTCCACACCAATAACAAGCTCATAACAATTCTTTAGGGTTAAAAACATCTCCATATGAGATACCCAATCATAATAATTTTTCCCATTTAATTTAAATTCTGGCAAAGGAGTACTATTAGACTCCATTATGAATAAATTCTCTCACAAATTGAAATAAAAACACTTATCTTCAACACACTAGAAAAAGAATGATTTCAATAGTCTGCTCATACACTTTTAATTTTTTCCCCAAAAAAAAAACATATTCTTCACTGCCAAAACAATGAGAAGAAATCAAATGCAATTTGGGAATTTTTCCCTTCAATTTTTTACTATTCACTTACAGATCTGCTGCAGATTTGCTTCTGGTAGAAGAGAAAAAAATAACTTGGTGGAAGCCTCAGACAGGTACATACAGATCTGCAATATATCAGTGGCTCCTCAGCCCCTTGGCTCTTCAACACATGCTTGAGAAGAACCTCTGCTCTGATGCCATGAAGAAAAATAGGGGAGGAAAAAAACAAAACTTTATTAATAAAGAAATAAATACAAACAACTTTGTATGAGCTGCAGGGATTGATTCAATAATGGAGGAGTGAGATGTTGTATATATAGATTGTTGGAGAAGTCTAGAAGTGCCCGTGAATGTTCTGGAAAGAACTGGAGTTGAGAAGGGGAAAAATCTGGAAAGAGTGTTCTAGAAAAGGCTAGAGTTGAAAGGGAGAAAAATCTGGAAAATATTTTTCTAGAATGAGACAGCTTGTCAGTGGCACTATTGGATAAATAAACATTATTTCAACAGAACTTAGCATGCAAATTCGCAACTCGTATTGTGTATTTGCAACTGAAAATCTGACACCCCTACTTAGGGATCTTTTCAAACTGTTTAGGGGGATTTTTTTGTAAGCCTACCCATTCTTGTAAACCTTGGGTTCTTCTCAAAGTGTAATTTAGCCTTTAAAATGGCAGTAAAGAATCTATACAGGAAATACAGAATGTCATACCTGAGTATATGCTTCACAAAATTGGGGTTTCTCCTCTTTTTTAGTGGTGGCATGATTGACATTGTCCCACAGCGACTCCCTTCAGTCGATACAAACCCCAATTTGGTTACCAGCTTCTTGTTCCTACCCACATCCCTTTCAAAAATTTGAACAAGAACTAGAAGCTCAATTCCCCACACAGGGTCTGAAAACAAAAATTCAATAACATTTGGAAATCTCTCATATAACCGAAAAAGTCTCATTTTATATCGTGCATTCTTTATCAGGGCTTTTCGGCTGGCAAACGTCTTCAACATCTTAGGGTTGTTAATCCTTGTGTCCTACTTGTCAACGTCGTGAGTCTCTTATGCATTTGTTTTGGTTTTACCCACCTGCTCAATCTAGCAGAAAATGGATTCACTCCCTCTTCCAACCTTTTCGCCCTGAACCCTTCACCTGGAAAATTATTTTACCAGGGAACTCGGCCTTACTTCCTGCAAAATTCAACAAATTTTGGAAAATCTTCGTGCATAAATTATTTTTGAAATTTGGAAGACTAGAAATGACTATATTGTTAATCAAACTCTGTTTATCCTGGAGTTTTCCATGTATGCTAAATTTGGAATTATTGCTCATGTGTTGCTTCATATCCAAGTCCAAGAAGAGAAAGTCTGCTTAGAGATGGAACATTTGTAGGATCTTCTCGCCCACTAGGGTAGTTTCATGTGCTCTGTTAGTTGGGTTTCGTCTCCACTGTGTCGTCCTTTTCCACCGTGACGATGGTCCATGCCTCCCCCTCGGCCTCAGTCTCATGGTCAAGGCATCCATCAGAGGCAGCATGCCTAGGCTCAACATAATTCCTCCCCTCCTCAACGAAAGGCCGATCGTGTTTTACAGTGGCTCAGTGGTGATGGCTGGGGAGATCCTCCCCGATCCCAAGATGGTGATGGTTTTGTCAGAGGGGGATCCTCCCTCTGGCCGCAACAGTGGCAGTGGCTCTGGGTGGCCTTCTTCTTTACCCACTTGTGGTTCCAGGCTGGGTGCCCACCCTAATAAATTTCCACACTTAGCTCTTGTAATTTCTCCGACCAGATAGGATAATCTGGCCCGCGATCAGGGTGATAGATGGGATCTTGTGTCATCTTCTCCTAATCCCCCTGCAACAGATTGGGGTGCTTTGTGTAGACTGCCTTCTCCTCCTCCTCCTCCGTCGGCCATGTTCATTATCTTTTCTTAATTAGATCCTCAATGACTTGTTATTTTTGTGTTTGTATTTTGTATCCCACGGCACATGTGTGCCTAGTGTGGCGTATTTTGGGGTGTGAATTCTCCACCCATTTTTTTTGATTGGGAACCCTATGTACTTTTCTTGATCATATCAATATAAAAGTGTATTTTAATAAAAACAATTGACACAAACTGGTATGAACCACCCTGGTTGTACACCTCCCCGGCTGTACACCTCCCCATCACGCAAAAATAGATCCAATAATGTAGGTTGAAGTTGATGTTTATCGACAGTCATCATTTGAGATATCTATATTGATTTCTTATAGTTAATGTTAATGTTCACACTGATTATGCTTGTGTGGAAATGCGTTGGGAGAATCCAAAGGATGGAAGGCGTTGATCAAGACAAGTACCCTACCAAGACATCAACCTACTCCCCGGTGTGAACAATGGCCGCAAAATTTTCCACATTGACAGTGTATAATACTTTGTACGTCAATGTATGTACACCTAAAATCTCCAACGTCTATCCTCCGATGCATGTCAAGAGCAGCAAGTTCCAATCCAACTGGAAACACCTTTTGGTGTAAATATTGAAGGCCATGGATGAGTCCAAATCTGGCTGATATGGTATATATAAGACACTAACAAGGGTGATATTTTTCAATATTATCTCCAACATCACGAATCAAATCATGCTCAACCTAAAAAGTATAATTTTCAGCTTACAAATCTTGTCCACAAACTGGTATCAGAGAAGGGGGGAAATCCCAAATTAGTCACTTATTCAGTATTTGTCTTGATTAGGTAGAAAGCAGCATCATGGTGTATGTGCTTACCTAAAGAATTGATTTTGTCAAGCCAGGAGTGGTACTTCAAACAATAGAGATATATCCTCCTAAATACTTTTCCATCATTGTCGGTTCAAGGCTAAGAGCCAAAAACACTCTAATGCCCATAACTGTAATGGCCAAGGTAGTAGACAATTCAATGGATTCCTTGGAAAGTTTTCATGTTGACTTCCTAAGCCCAAACAGAAGTTGTTCCTTTGTTTGTACATAATGCCATGCTTCCCAAATTTTCTAATTAATGGAGGACCACTATGTTGAAACCTATTTAATTGGAACAATTGTAGATAAAACTTGTAAAATTACCAAAAATTAAGGGGCATTTACTTGAATCTTTATAAGAATTCCGAAAACATTGATCATCAACATTTAAATGTAGGAGGCATGAATATGTGAATTAAAAATCATTGCACATATTATCATATTTTTCTTTCAACAGTCAAAAGAGAAGCCATACATAGGTCGGGTTCTACAAATTCCATCAAGTGAAAGTAGTAATAAGTGAAAAGAGTAATACATCCTGACTAAAATACAAAGCTCGGGTTCAAAAAGATTCAGTAAGCAAAAGAAGTGAAAAGTGAAAAGAATAATACAACCCAATTGAAAAGAAATAACTTGGTACTGGTAGTGAAGAGTTATGGAGGCTCCAACTATGGCGATGAACGTAAATTTCCCACTCTACTATGTATAAAAGTGGTAAAGATGAAATCTGGTTAACCCTTAACAGTCGAATTCAAGGGGAACACACTGGCAAGATAAGCTCCTACAACTGGGAGTCCAACCGTGCATCTACAGCGTCTGCAAAAACGGGTATCTTGGGCGTGGTTCCAAGGATGCATGAGGCGAAGGCATAGACAAAGTCGAATATGCAGAGAAAGAGTGCATTGTAGGCGAGCATAAAGAGGCTAAAAATACAATGCAAAAATCATGGGAAAAGCCAGCATGACATCCACCACCACCGCCTGCATTGCATTGAATCGTACATATCATCTGAAGCAAGGGTTCCTCACCACGCCCAAATACAATGCAAAGAAGGCCACCCATTCTGCATGCAACTGATTTGGGGAACTTTCGCATTAATGGAAATGCTAATAACAGAAAAAACATCGAAAAAATAGTAAAAACGTTTAAACACCCGTCAAATTTAAGCTAGGGAGGTGAACGACTGAAGACTTTCCCATAGGGGAGCATCTTTCGGTGAAGTAATATTCTTTGTAATTGAAAACTCATATTATACCCACTATTTCTAGAAGTAAATACCTTCTATAAATGGGTGAATATGATTATACTATCACATGAGTTCCTCCTCAAAGGAACCAACTATCCCATCAAATATTAAATTTTCCATGGTCCTCTATACAAGTTAGGTCCCAAGTGATCATAACACAACTTCATGCAATCAATTTTTATCAATAGTTACAGTTATGGGATTAAGTGAGATGTGTCAACTTATTCGAATAAAAATATCTAAAAGTTTTTATGTCACAAGATTTCCATTGTGCACAAGACTTTGTAGAGACCCCTCTAATTTGAATCATTTTGCACTTGTGTAATACTACTCATATGACCTCATGGTTTTAAGGGTATATGTGTGTCATTGATTATAATACATGTTGTTAGCACACGCCTTAAAAGTACTTAGTGTGTTACCATGTATAAAACATAGTGACTTTGTATGTATTTTCCTAAAGTTTCTAATTATTACACTATCAATTTAAAACTCTTTATCACCTTTGGAATGGCATTTTGAGCTCAAGAAGATATAATGATCCTAATGAAACCTTTCATAAATATGGAAACCATTCTTGACCAATGAATCTGACAACACTTGCACATATCAATGGACAATACCAGCATTGATAGTGGTCGATGTTGTTGGTTGTGGAAAACTGCTAACCCAATATCATCAACCATGGTCGACATCATCAGCTAGAGACATCCGTTAAATAGATGTTATCGACCATGGTCGATGTCATCTAAGAGGGAAATGCAGACATGGGGAGTTCAAGGAAGCTATTCAAATTAGATGGAGGAGACTTTGAGGTGTTGAGGGATAGTATGACAAAGGTGTTAGTGTGGTTGAATGTAGGTGTAAGAGTGATCAAAAGAGGATGACATGGTGATATCCTAAGGAGGCTGTAAAATATGATTATATGGGTGTGAAAACATTTGAAATATATGATATAATCAAACTACACATAAAATATCTCTCATAAGTAACACTACTGACTATCCTAATGCAATGTATGAAGGATGCACATATTTTTTACTATTCCTTGCTCCATGCAGTATCTGTAAGAATACTACTCTGAGGAAGCTAATGCAAAAATGATTTCTGCAAAGTAAAAAGTCAATAAAGTGAAAAATTATATGTATACATCTTTATTTGCACCTATTTAAACCATTGTGTCATTCATTCATCAAAATTCATTGTACGTGTGTGCTTTATTCATTCTACATGCATCCTTATGCCAAAACTTTACTATCGTGCATCTACATACACTAATATGTGTATTTTGTATCATATCAAAAATTTATTATTTTGTGCTTCAAAGGCTTTATTCCTTAGTAAAATATTGGGGCCAACACTTTATTTCATTGAATAACTAAAATATGTATTGTGGGCTAACAATCATTTTAATTTTTAGCTTAGCCTTCTACTCTTTACAATATTTTGGTATTAAATTTTACAAATATTTTAATAATATGTAGAGATTAAGAAAATTTTGCCTTTACAAACAAGAATTTTGAAAATTCTTATCAATTTTGCCACACTCACAAAATAAAATTTCTTAGTATTCACCACACTCATGAATCCTTTCCAATAAGATTCCTCACTCATTCTATAATGTGTTTTTGGCATGTTCCTTGAAATTTTCACTAGATGTAAATATGGTTCAATTACACATACAAGTGGCTAGAAAAATAACTGACCAGTGATAATATAATACTCATGGGAATCATCTTATTTTATATACGTTATATAGCATGTATCATCTTAAGTGAAATTAGGGGTGCCTGGGCTCCCATGATTCTGAGAAATATAATGCATTCTCATTAAAGTGACCCCCCATCAACTGACCAGAATAACACGCAGCAAAAAATGAATTGGAATTTCAAATCATCCTTACAGAACTATGGATGGAAATCAATTCCCTCTCGATTTCCTAGCCATACACTTAACAAATCAAACACATGCAAGAAACAAAGTAATAGTAATACAAGTAATTAGAGGTTTATCCAACTAGTAGATTAAATGTGCCATTAAATTTAATTCATATAATTTTCTTCCATTTAAAATCAAAATGAATTAATAATGTTTATAACATCAAGTACAATTACCTAGATGGTTTTACATATAAGTGTTCCTCTAATTTAGACTAAGGCAATTGCAGGTAATCCATTAACATGTGCATTATGTTTCCATCCATTCCAATAACCTATCGGATCTGTGAAACTTAGTTCCGGACCTTTTACACAGACCAGGGTGCCCATTTTGTAGACCAAAGCACCTGTAGGCACCATAGTCCCTCTCCAGGCACTCTAGTCTAGCTAGATACCTCGGATACATCCTTTTCGGGGCCTCTACACAATTGTTCCTTCTCCCTGTAATTCCAGTCACTTACTTGACATAATCCAACAAGCTTCTCTAATCAGCTAAGTCACTTCCTCACTCTTCTTGCACATTAGGGTTTTAGTTTTTATTAGATTAGTTGCTTTAGTAATTTTCCATACTTGTTTATTGCATTTATTTATTGTATTTACATTTCATTCGAGATTATATTAACTACACCATATATCCCCATTTTTAGTTAATCATTTTGGTGAACTCGACTCGATCATTCACACTTCTAGATTCTTTATTCATTGTTTGTCATCTAAGGGTTTGGTCATCATGAGTATCTCAATCAATGATTATTTTCTTACAAATCATGATTTACTGCATAGAGTCCAAAATTTTCTTGCTACTACTTGCATTCGTACTAACATGCATCCAAACTCGGTTTATCAAGCATTTTACGATGCATTTTCTTCACACATAGTCTTCAATTCTAACCTTCCCGCTGACTCATTCACACTTTTTATAATGACCTGCCTCTACATATCATATGTTGTATTCATAATGTATCTATTAAGCACACTTTAATTGATAATGGCTATGAACTTAACTTGTTTCCTATGTCATTCCTTGAAGTTTTGGGTATTTCCTCTCGTGACATTAGCCCCTCTAGTATTTTACTCTATCCTTATGATGGCTATGTCCATCCATGTCTCGGTCACATTATATTGCCCGTCACAATTGGTCCCAAGACTGTCCACACTATCTTTTTCATTGTTGATTTCCCAGTCTCCTACAATTGTCTACTTGGTAGGCCATGGCTTCATGTCATGCAAGTTGTCACCTCTATCGTACATAATTGTGTAAAATTCTTACATGAAAGCATTGAGTACACCATTTTTTGTGACCGTGATCCATTCCAGTTGTATGCATGAGAATATTAGCTATGTTAATGAACAAGAAACTAAATAAGTAGCTCCATGATCTAACTAAACCTATCATAAACATCAAGATGAGTGTTAAACAAGATAACTTCTACAATAATGAATTAAACTAAAACACTATTATTTTATCTCTAACTACTCTATGATTACTTAAAACATAAATTGAACCTAGTTAAACCTATGAGCAATCAAATTAGATTTTTTGTATTGCTTCAATGGAGGTGAAGAGGTCTCTCCAAAATGGCTACAAGGCCAAGTTAGATACCCTCCTACTAACCTACTATGAAGTTATGGATGCAAGATGGTGGAGCTTCAACAATGGAGGATAGCCAAGATCAAATGCATATTAGCTTGGCTAATGCAAATGAGGTCTAATGCTAATATCTCTAAATGTGAGAGAAATTTTGTTATGTAAACAAGGTGTGTGTTGAGAGGGAGGGGTGACCCTTCTATTTATAGTTTTCCAATGGATGGAAGATATTGGAATTTGGGTGTATGTGGGACTAAAGATCAAAAAACACTTTTAGATTAGATTAGGATAAACATGCTTTAGGCTTAGTTAAGCTTGGTTTAAGCTAGTTAACTAGGGTTTAAGCTAGTTAAACTTGATTAGTTAAGTGACTTGAAACTCATTGAGAGTTGGGAGGGGTTTGGATAACCAATTGTGATTGATAGATAGCCTACAAAGCCAATAGAAGTGGTTCAAAGAGAACTAGGGAGGTTTTGAATGGTCGAAAGGAGGAATGTTTAGCTAATAAGAGAAATATTAGCCAAATAAGTTGATTTATGGGAAAAATACGACCAAAAGAGTGTCCTGAATGGGCATCCGAGAATGGAGCGAAGATGGGTTGATTAACAAAGTGTCGTCAATTGGCTAAATTGGATGAAATGCTAAGTGTAAGCATGCTTTAGGTGTCTACATTTTCCCCTCTTTGAGGTGGCATAAGTGACATCACTTCAAAGAAAGTAGACAAGCATAAATAAGTAGAAAATTTTGAAGGGATAGCAGAAAAATGAGCAGAATGGAGGATGCCCCCCTCGATTTTCAATGGGGTGATAGAAGAACTTGATCGACAATTGAAAAGATGGCAGAAAGAGAACAGAAGAAAGAATAGTGTGAAGAAAAAGACAAGAAAGGGGATATAGAAGAAAATGAATATGAGGAAGAGGGAATGAGCTAACATCCATCTAGTGCCTTTTTAAAACAACTTTATTTTTCATCATATTTCTAGAGATCTTCATCATTGGTCCTTATTAAAAAGAATGATACAAAAGTGTAGTATGACATTGAAAGCCATTTATGAACAAATTTCCATTGCTAAAAACACCAACTCCATGCAACATACAAAATGCAATGCAATACAAGAAAGTAATAGATGCCTAACTCCATGCAACATACAAAATGCAATGCAATACAAGAAAGTAAACAAGCTAAACTAACAGAGAAACATAATGCAATGTTTTTGTTATCGAGCTTCAGTTTCAACCTGTGTGAATTAACGACAAGGGTTGATGATGGTTCCCCAAGCAAGGATACATGCAAGGGGAACAATGGAGGACACTTGGGTCCTGATGAAAAAGTAATGTGCACTATGAAACAGTACCAGGCAACTCATTGTGCCCCAAAGTACATACATAGTAAGCAGCCTAGCTTTTGTTGATGGAGGTAGATCAAGCTGATCCTGTGGGTCACGCACATGAACAAGTGAGAACTAAAGAGCAACGTTTTGTAGGATGATTTTCAATTTTTAGAAGTTTTCTTAAACATATTTGAATGTTTTTGATGATTTTTCTAACATATTTGAATGTTTTTTATTTTTCTAACATATTTGAATGTTTTTGATTTTGAAAGTTTTCTAAAACTATGTACAGGAAGACAAGGAAGCATAGATGCCCCTAGAGATAGATGGGATGTACAAGGGAATAAGGCCATGCGTACGAGAAAGGTGAAGATGTAAAAATTCCCCAACAATTAGGTGGGAGTATTCAAAGGAAAACTCTTCACAGGTACAAGTGGGACCCAAGGCCATTATGGATAGGTTCAACATGATGATGAACGTAAACCAATGAAGTGCTGGGAAGAAGCAAGGATGCCCCCAGCGTAAGTTGGCCTAAAAGCACATGATAGAAAGGAAGGCGAAGATTTTTTTTGTGAAAGGGGACAAAGGTGTCTAAAAACATGGAAAAAAAGTAATCTTATACACATGGATGTTCTGAACGAAGTAGAAGAATAATGTGAATGATATGAATGTAGCTTAGAAGCCTCGCGATGAAGAAGTGATTAGCCAAAGGCACAAATCGTGAGACGAGATATGGACTAAAGTAAGAGTCTGAACAAGGTCCAAAAAAAGACACTTGGTAACATACTAATCCTATTTACTCATAGAGATCCAATGTGTGCACGTGGAATTTAATTACCTCTTGAAGAGAAGATTTAATAGACAACAAGTGAAGACACCCTAGCCAATATGTAGGAATGATTTATTTTGAAAAGTGGTTTTGTGATTTATGAATGAATGGTGGAAGGATAGTCATACATTGCTCTGCTGCAAGCCAAGCATCCATAGCCCCGATGGAGATGTATTTGATTCTAATCACAACATTTTTCTACTACCAGTCAGGCGTCCATAGCCCCAATAGAGTTTATTGGAAATACCCCAAGAGAGAGTAATATATCAATTTGCTTTTGCTTTGTAGCTTTGTAGCTTTTGATTTTTGATTGATTTTGTATTCTTTTGCTTTCTAAAAACTTATTTCTAGCTCTCTTGTTTGACAAGGGGTTAAGAACCACTGATGGCTTGATGGAAGGAGGTGGAAGTGATTACGATGACGACATTGGCTAGTGTCAACAAATATGTCCAAAAGTTCTTCACAACAAGTTTATTAGATGTTGAATGTGATAGGATCTCTAAGAGGTCAGTCGTTCTTTAATTTACCAAGGTGATAAAAGACCAGGGTCAAATAGATACCATAGAGATAAATGTGGCAAAATGCATGTTTGAATAGGCTAACCAGATTATCACCAAAGGGATGAAAATGGTAGGAAGACTTGCAGAAGAATAACAAGGAAGGGAAGAAAGAAACATCCATGTGTACGCAATACCTGATTGCAATGTTTGATCTTTGTACCTTTGATTTTTTTATTGTTTTTTATGATTTTTGTATTTTTGAATTGTTTTTTTTTTTATTTTTTTTGATATTTTTTGGAAAGGTGGGACCAACAAAGTCACTCTACGTGATAAGATCCAACAACAATGTTTGCAACTTCCTTGATAAGGGAGACTAGGTGTGTTTGTTTATCAAGAGTCATGTTATATCCTATCTCGATGATTGTGGTGATCTCATACTCAAGAAATGACTGTGATTTATCCTTAAACAAGGATTGTTCATGCGGGAGCTTGAGTTCCCTATCCATAGGTTTCTGCACTTTACGCCATACTTGATGGTTACATTGATGTGCATTCTTGAATCGCACTTGATTTACAATTTTGAGATTGTTCGAGTTGTTGGGGGATTTCGAGCTTTTTGAAGTTTTGACTTGGGCTTGATAATGAACCTGTTTAGGTTTCTTATAAGCTGACGTGTGACTTTTTTGGCCCTCGAGAAGGGGGGAGAAGAAAGTGAACCTTTATGATTAATGATAGGAATGAGAGAAATGATGGTGGGATTTGCCCCGGTCATTGGTAGAAGGATGATGTGATGGATGAAAAGGATATGGTCCAAGAATTGAAGAGGATGGGCTATGAGGAGGTGAACCACTGATAGAAGATGACGAAGGGCTACTAGAATATGGCCCTAAGATGGAAGAAGTTGGGGTATGAGGACATGGACCAAGAATAGAAGAATATGATGAAGGGATGCTAGGGTGTGGCCCAAGTATAGACGAGGAGGGACTACTCGGAGGTATCCCATAGATAGAAGAGGATGAAGGGCTACTAGGACGTGGCCCAAGAATAGAAGAGAATGGGCTACTACGATGTGACCCACAAGTAGAAAATGGAGGGCTACTAAGATGTGGCCCCAAGATAGAAGAAGACGATGGGCTACTCAGCGGTGACCCAAGGAGAGATTTTGATTGAGGAATGGTGATAGATAATGAATGATTTGGTAATGAGAAGATAGGCCATGGCTCAATACTAGACCCTGACATCTCATCATGCTCAGAAGAAGGTGAAGATGGAATAGAAGAAGAATCAAGCTCCATGACCTTAGGCTCCTCATCTATATTATGAAAAAAGGGATAAAATTCTTTTCCCCAATATGTGAGTGTATCAAGTTCTAGAAAGAATCCTTTTTTACAATCCTCTTGTTGGTGCTCAAAGTAATCTCGCCCCATTTGTGCCTTTGAAAAATTTATTTATTTACGGCCTCTGTCATTTTATCCTTCCCCATGTTGTGCTTGGTTGGTCTTACTACCATTTTTAATCTGCTCCTAGGTCGAGGGTCATGTATGGGTTCGTATTTGTCTCCTTATTCCTTTGTCCCTCTGGAAAAGCTATGTATTTTGGGTCTCCCGTGCTCTGTTCCTTCAAAACTCATGTTCTCTCATTCCTTCTATATTCCACAGTCAGGATTTGTCGTCTTTGTTGTTTTTTCCCCAAATACTTTAAGAAAAATGAATTGATGTGTCCCCAAGGAACATATTTGAGCCTTGCAACATTTCTAAACTCTCTGTCCTTAGAGAAAAATTTCATTTTCAGGCTCGAATAGATGTTTTTCTATATTTTACGGTTTTGACGGGCATTTCTCCCAGTCAAATTTACATCATTTCATCAAGCAGGAGGCGTGGCATCCTTTGATTGGATGCGGCTTGGCTAAATACTTTGAAAATTCTATAAAAAATCCTCAACTTTAAAAAGTGTCCACATGGAGGAATGAAGCTCATTTGAGAATCTACTTTTTGGTCTAGCGTTGAAGTAGCATCGGGAGGACACGTGGAGGCTTGGCAGGATGGAGACACATGGAGGTTTCTACTGTGTTTCCCATTCTTAGACAAATTTCAAAGGGGTTTTGGGAAGTCCAGGACACATGGAGGAACGGTGCTCATTTGAAGATTTACTTTCGATTTTGACCTTGGAGTAGCGCCATGAGGACACGTGGAGCACTCCACTCACTTTACAGTTTTTCATGGACTTTTCAATGGCCAAGGGAGACTGTCGCGGAGCTTGACAAGTGGCGCCTTCCGCTAAGCTTCAAGCTTTCAAACAAATTGTGTCGGAACAGGACATGTGGCGAGCCCACGCTCATTCGGGGTCTCAAATTTTGGGAACCATCTCAAGAAGCACCATTGTGACACGTGGCAATTTGAAAAGTCAAAAGGGGGTGGGGAAGAGGACCATCGGAGGTAACTTAAACTTTTTTCCTCTTTATCTCAAAGGGATAAAATATCAAAAATTTCCTGTAAGCCCGACAAAGGAAAAAGTCAAAATATGTTTCTGGTCAAAGGGGCAGGAAGGTGGATCATCGGGGGCAACTTAGAAATTTTGCCTCTTGTATTCAAATGACTCAAAGATTCAAAAAAGCCCGAGGACCCGATGGAAAAGGTCAAACCTTGCCCCAATCAACAGTGGAGGTGTTGGCTTTTGGATGAAAAGCGAAAAATTTTCCTTTTAAAGGGAAAAGTGCTAAAGGCATTAAAAGACCCGGGGTCCCGCTGGGACCCACATCAGAAACTTGAAGCAGAAGGGCAGAGCTGCGGGGGGAAACTTGGAAAATTTTCATTTTTCCAAAAGAGAGTCAAATTGAAAAAAAATTTCCATGGTTCCTTTGGGACCCACCTCAGGACACATGTCAGGCCCATTTTCAGAAGTGGAGGTGTGGGGAAAAATGTAAATTTTTTACATTTTTTCAAAGGGTCAGGAAACAGTCAAAAGGAAGCCCCTGAGCTCATTTTTGGATCTTCCACATGGATGGACCACATTTAAATATAAGATCAATGGCTGCTAAGTGTCAAAATCTGATTTTCCCCCCATTTTTTTTGTAAAGCTCCTGGAAGTGCGAGTCTTCATGATTTCTTGTTATTTTTTACATGCCAAACAGAGGGGCAAGTTAATGTTGATATCTAAAGTTTGGTGGGAAGATCTGGAGGGCGTCTTTTGCCATTAAAATGGTCTGACTTTTGTGCTTGATCAGATTTTCTGTTTTTCTTCTCCTAAGCACATAAGGAGCCAGATTTGACATATTTGGGGCAGAAGTGGTTGGCAAATTGAAGAAAGAGTAATCTACCATGGAAAGAGTTGAATGCGGGAGCTATTCGATGAGATCTGCCCCCTCAAGCACCTGGAGACTTTTGCAGATCTAATTTTGTGAATCACGAAAGAATTATGGCGAGCACTAGTGCATTTAAATTTTTTGTCTTTTAGGAGGAAGGGGCCTCTGTTGTAAAGGTTATAAATGGCACAAATTTTTCATGTAAATGGTTTGAAGTTAGAGGTCAGAGTGCTAGAGGTTGAAGAAAGTTCCCAAGAGGAAAATTTGACTAAGCCTGTCTTTTGAGAATCCATCTGAGAAACTAGGTTATTTCCTTTTGTATTAAGTTTTATTGTGTCAAGGTGGTTGTAAGTGTATAGCCATTGACAAGCTCTGAGATTGTTTTGTGAAACTTTCCCCTGCTAATAAACTTAATCAAATTCGAGTTATTTTTGTGTTGTCTTGAGCAAAATGTGTTTGTTTTATTTCTGAATTTCTATAAATAGTTTTTCTTGTTTCTATTGCAATCTTGTACTAAAATATTGTTCAATCACATAGGTCTCAGTCTTTGTGATAGTTTAGTGGCATCTGCAATTTCATTTCTCATAAGAGCCTTCATCTGGGAGTGGGATAAATGGTTTAAAATCACTTTTCTTTCATTTTGTTGATAGAGATTCTCTGTAAGCCTCTGGGTGTACCTCAGGTGTGATTTGGTCTAAATCTTGGTGCTTTGTTGGGTTTTCTAACTCGAGCCTTCGTGATAAAATCTTAGAGATTGTGTGAAAGAGTGCTAATCTGGGCCTCCATTGAAACACATATTCTAGTTGAAGAAACATTTTATCTATTTTGTGGCATTCTGTTGGTCTAACTTTCCATTTTGTAAGTTTCCTCAAGGATCTAGTGAATCTAGTTTACCCTACCCAACCCACCAAAAATTCATTTAACAACAACCAATCCTACCCATAATAACCCTATTTTTCATGTGTGTACACAAATGCATAATCTTTGTTGCCAAAACATGTAGATGCAATCAGGGTTTCAAATGCCCTTAGTAACCTTTGCCTTGTTGTGAAGATTATCCCCATAATCTGGGAGTGACAACTCGTGAGAGTCAGATTTGGAGTGCTAATCATATTTTTCCCAAGGTACTCCCCATAAAATTTATGCAACAAGAAAGGTATATGTATCTCCTTTCAAATAACAGAGGTTACAAAATAGGTTCTCTTACCTTGGTTGAAAGGAACAACCTAAAATAGTTAGGATAAGATCACATCCTTTCAAGGTGCTACCCACTGCTTTTCAAAGACTGAGTGCTAAAAGATCAGATAGATTGCTTCCCTAGTTACAAAACGACACATATAATCTTCTATCTTCCTCTGAGTGTCCTGTTGAATCCATGATGTTGATTGGCCTTTGAAGGAGATTAAGTTTGGGTACCAACACCTCTAAAGGGATATCATCATGTAGTCTAATTGTTCCTTCATTCTAAGAGAAATCAATCAGTAGAGGTTGTTGTTCTTCAACCATAGGAGGTCGAATAGAAGAAATGGGTTTGAAAAGTGGTGAAGATTGATTGAAAGAAGAATATGACTCAAGAGAGGAAGAAGGCCTAGAGGTGGGTGTCTCATGAATGGATGATTTAGATTTGGACCTAGGTCATTTTTCTAAAAGATGACGTAATGTAGGTTGGAAAGTAGGATCGCATAGCCATCCGTTAAGTTGTGATGTAGGATTCAAATTAAATGATTGACTAGAGGGAATCTGAGTTGTGGAACTCTTTGACGAAGGAAGAGGTCATTGAGGCAACTGATGAAGGAGGTCCTGCGAAGAAAGGGAGACCCGTGACTCAAGAACCAAATTAGAGGTTCGATCGATAGAACTTAGAGTCCACACGAGTCTTCAAAGAAGGAAGACATCGTTGAGGTGAGTTGGAATAAAGGTCCTACGAAGGAAGGGAGGATCGTGATTCAATATTTGATCTAGGGGTATTTGAACAATAGTTGGGATCCGAATCTTCAGAAGAAGAGTGGGAATCCGGAATGGTAGTTTGGATCTGAATCAGAAGAAGACTGGGGGGAACCTGAATAATTAATTTGGATCAGAAGCATCCAAACCATACCACCGACTATGAATTGAAGGTGGGGAACAGGGTCCATGTATGGGCCCTCTAACATGAAGAACCAAATGAAGCTTAGTCGTAATGGGAATCTTTTGATTTGAATTGCTAAACCTACATTTCGTATTGTTGTAAAATGTGAGAAACTGGGTGATAGTCAGTCATTGTTTGCATCATTTAAGCACAAATTTCTATCTCTAGATAGTGTGATGGAACTCCTTCAAAGGGAAGAAGGTTCTATATCGATTCAAGGAAACATAATGACATCCAACTAGACATTACGTAAGTATGGATACGTGTGCGTGATTTTTTGAAGAAGGTCTAAGGAAAATAGACATCATGATGATGTAATCTCGATGAGATCAAAAAGGATTGTCTGAAAAAATAATTTTTCTAGATGAATAATCACAAGGAACAATCATGCAAGTGTGAAACACAAAGCCAATCAACAAGAAAATACACCCTATGCAAATGTTATGTTTAAAGTGATAGTTCGATGCAAAGATGATCAAATGATGAATCAATCTGAACTATGATGATGATGATCTTGAAATCAAGATCAAGTGGCCATCAAAGATATAAGGACGCATCCACGCACTTTAGACATTTAACAACTCATCCGCAAACATGGATGTGCGTAAATAGACAAAAAAGTGGTAAACACTATCTATGACAACACTCCCGAAAGATGCCATCTGTTTCCCCCAAATGGGCAACAAGAACGCAAATATATAGATCAAAAGATGAAAAATAAACTAAGCACCACTTGGGCAGAGCTTTGCCTCATCCGAAGGCAAGAAAGAAGCCAAGCTAAGTGATACGTCGTTTAATTTCATGATGATACACACTTAGATCTAACTTAAATGGATTCGTCACCGTGTTCGAAAAACAAGGTTCTGAATCCAAACAAGTTATCACTTCGTGACAGCCAAGACGCGATAATGGACTAGTAAAGTGGGCTCCAAGATAGAATGGCCTCCTTAAAAAAGTTCTCTCAACTAGGTGTTACAAAGTTGTCTTAAGTGAGCATGATTTACGCCAAATAGTCACCTTGACTATTTTAGGAGTATCTCAGCTTTACTTTACCACCTTCAAGCACAAAAGGCAACTAGTGCATCCACGTGTGCTCTCTTTGGGGTCACCATATGGACAACTGGTAACGCTAACCTCACAAGAAAAATACTAGTAAAGTGGGTAAGTGGAGTGCTTTCTGTTTCATCCATGAGGTTACTCAGTGGTGGACTACTTTAGGGTTCCCTGGTACCACCCTCTCATTGTTATAGCTTAAGGCATTATGCCAAAGGGGTTACGTTCCAATTAAGTAGAGAGGGACATACCCTTTTTCGAAATCTGCAATACAGTGTTTTGAATATGGTGTGTTTTTTTTATCGTGCTTAACTTAATGTGGTTTTAAGTAGCACACCATTTGGTAGCCTGCATAAAACACATGTATTAGAAGTTTTGTATTTTAGACGTCTTCCTTCTACAAGCGTTGGGTCCTGTAGACAACAAGTTTTAGTAATTTTCCAGTTCGTAGATCGATATTAAGAAAGAGAAATTTACACCTTGCTTTTGATTCCTAAGATCGCCAATAGGCGCGAGGGAAGAGCATACGCAATGTGAAAAAAACCTACTAAATCACATGAAAGTTTACTTTATCCTTTATAAAATAGTTGTTGTTGAACATTCGATACAAGTTTTGTATAAGTGTTTCTGATCTCCAAGATCGCTTTTGAAGGCGTGAGGAGAGAGAATACGCACTTTTACAAACCTAGTTTAAGCCTAAGAACAAAAAACACTTAACTATGCAAACTGAAATACCAAAGAAAAACTTTGTTTTTAACTTGTTAGTCCTAGAAAATCTGTAGCAAAGATTAGAAAAAAATATTTTGCAGACTGTAAAAAAAATTCAATTTTTACACAGACGCCTGCACTCCCAAACTGACACCAACGCTCCCCAACCAACGGGTACGCGCCTAACTCAACGGATACACCTGCAAACCAAAATTGGTAAATCCAATAAACCAAAAACACATATACGTCTAGAAATACAAAGACGCTTGCAACTCAACATGGACACTTAGGTTTAAATGGAGACACGCCCAAGCATAAAAATGAAAGTTTCAAATGTTTTACACACTCGATCTTTTTATGCAGATGTGGCCAGAGAGGAGGACGCGGACCAACTGACAAAGACACGTGCACGTCCCTGCAGAGATAAAATTTTCCAATGATAAACACAACTAGACAAGTACGCTCATGTTCCAATGGGAACGCTAGGGTTTCAATGTGTACACGCCCCTTCTTAACACCTACGCGTACCCTGTGAAAAACCTGTAAAACTCAAGGATTTTCAAATTTTCAAAAACAAACAGGTTAGTCGTTAGTCAAAGTGTCCTTTTTCTATATCAAACCCACAAAATACATGCACATGAAGGTCATTTATCTAGTGTTAGAAATAGAAATGAGGAAATAACAAGTGATTTGATCCAAAAAACTTGAAAAGGAACTTTGAAGAACTCAAAATACCTCCATTAATCGAGGATGGATATAAGTGTCCCACCTGGCATGCCAAATGTATGCATGAGAAGATTAGATATGTTAATGAACAAGAAACTAACTAAGTAGCTCCATGATATAACTAAACCTATCATAAACATCAAGATGAGTGCTAAACAAAATAACTTCTACAATAATGAATTAAACTAAAACACTATCATTTTATCTCTAACTACTTTATGATTACTTAAAACATAAATTGAACCTAGTTAAACCTATAAGCAATCAAATTAGATTTGTTGTTTTGCTTCAATGGAGGTGAAGAGGTCTCTCTAAAATGGCTATAAGGCCAAGTTAGATACCCTTCTACTAACCTACTATGAAATTATGGATGCAAGATGGAGGAGCTTCAACAATGGAGGATAGCTAAGATCAAATGCCTATTAGCTTGGCTAATGCAAATGAGGTCTAATGCCAATATCTCCAAATGTGAGAGAGATTTTGTTATGTAAACAAGGTGTGTGTTGAGAGGGAGGGGTGACCCTTCTACTTCTAGTTTTCCACTTGGGAGAGATTGGAATTTGGGTGCATGTGGGACTAAAGATCAAAAATAAATTTTAGATTAGAGTAGGCTAAACATGCTTTAGGCTTAGTTAAGCTTGGTTTAGGTTAGTTAACCAGGGTTTAAGCTAGTTAAACTTGATTAGCAAGTGATTAGAGACTCATTGAGAGTTGGGAGGGGTCTAGATAACCAATTGTGTCTGATAAATAGCCTACGAAGCCAATAGAAGTGGTTCATAAAGAACTAGGGAGGTTATGAATGGTTGAAAGGAGGAATGTTTAGCTAATAAGAGAAATATTAGCCAAATAAGTTGAATATGGGAAGAATACGACCAAAAGAGGGCCGTGAATGGGCATCCGACAATGGAGCAAAAAGGGTTGATTAACGGAGTGTTGTCAATTGGTTGAATTGGATGAAATACTAAGTGTAAGCATACTTTAGGTGTCTACACCAGTATTGAGACCAAGCTCCTAATACTAGTCTTCCTATTCCATGCATAGATATTACAGATGAGCCCCAACCTATCAAAGAACTAGCTCACTTACCACCACTTGATGGTGTCATTTTTGTTATAGATGTAGTTTCTTCTATGCCACATTCTACTACTATTGTCATGATTCCTTATCAGGGGGAATTTACATTCTATCGACGTCGCTCTATCACATAAACCTTCACATGTACCACCTACATTAGTGTGCCCATCGTTTACTTACATGCACTTCATAAATGGCTCATATTGGGAACATATTCGATTTGATCCTACATGCGATGACACCATATATACACATGAGGGTTTGGCTTTCCTAGGTTTTACTTTTGAGGATCCTTATCCTGCACCACATGCTCCTAGTCTCTATTATGGATTTGTTCGCATCATTGTCACTTATGGCTTGCATGTCTTTCATCTAATGGTCTATCTATCACACACTCCTCACTCTTCTCCGCTCACATTAGGGATATCATGACTTGATTACATAAGAGGCACTCTTGATCCTGATCATACACGGATATCTTTCCCCATGCCCTTTGGTTATGTCTTTATCTACAATAGTTCTTTTCTTGGTTATTCACAAAATCTCACTCATTGGTATGTGCATGGTTGTCCACTTCCTCCATTCACTGATGAGGAGTATGTTATGGGCATGTATAACTTGCGCCTCAATGGCTCATTACATGATCAACCCCACACCATAGCTTATCAAGTTATTAATGCTTATCCATTCGACTATGATCCTGAGAGCGATGATCCTCTAGATGACATCACATGATAGCCTCTTTCATCATGCATACTTTGGGGGCATAGTATTCACCCCCCTCTCTCATCATCATATCCTCATAAGAACATTTCTCATCTTTGCATTATCATTGATTCACATCCTTGTATAGTACTACATCACACTCTTAGCACTCATGCATACCTCATCTTAGCATCATCTCATCTTACATAGTCATACATATGTTATCGCATCGTCATTACCCAATGACACATTCTTGTGCTTCGGTTCACACTTGACTGTTGAGGGATTACTACACATGAACCCTACACACTACACATTAGGCACCACACATCACATCTCGCATCATACACTCTACATTTAGTTTATACCATTTCAATATTTACATATATTTACATCATACTTGTCTTCGTCATACATGTGTCACACTTACATCTAGTGTTACACACTACTTATCATACACATAACATAGTGTGCACTTCACTCTATTAGTCTATCTATGCATTTTTTCATTGCATCCTATATAATGCATATCACACATCCTACACATCACATGGTCATATGTCATCATCACATATACTACATTGTCTTCTACGTGCTACACTCACTACCCTATGACGCACTTTAGTTCCTCGATCCATACTCGACTATTAGGGGCTTACAAATAAAATGGACATTATCACACTCACATGTTTCTCATTTTGACCTTCTATCATGTGACATTCCTAAGTTAGTGATATACATTATAGGCTAAATGGTCACCTCTCTATCATCTTGTAGTGGTATATGCTTTAGGCTACATCACCACTCCCTTTTATTAATCTTGTAGTGGTATACGCTTTAGGCTACATCACCACCCCCTTTTATTCATCTTGTAGTAGCATACGCTTTAGGCTACATCACCACTCCCTTTTATTCATCTTGTAGTGGTATACGCTTTAGGCTTCATCACCGCCCCCTTTTATTCATCTAGTATTGATATACAATTTAGGCTACATAATCACTCCTACATTCATCTTTTCGTGATATACGCTTCGGCTATAGGGGTTACACACGCATCATTTCTAGGTCACATTTCATCAACACACACATACACATTTATCATAGTGTGTTAGACACAACACACATTTCAACCATTTCTCGATGACGCACTCTCGTTTATGGTTCATTCTTGACTGCTGAGGGGGAAAATTAAATGAACCTCACTGCATACACTTCCATTCACTCGGGGGGCACATGACCCCTATCACTCTAATTTGCATTCCATTCCATCCATCCACGGCATACTGTATATTATGGTTGCTCTTACTCTTGCTTACTTTTACTTGTTCATGGTCATTTTATTACACATGCTAGTTAGATTCCTTGTATGTCATTTATCTATTTCATACAAACATGCGTGTTCACGTCTTTTTCTAGTTGTGATCATAGATACAGGTCTCTTACACACAGCATGGGATGCTCGTCTTCTACCCTTCCTACATTGGTCACTAGGGCATCCACATTCATCTCTTCAGGGTGTTATTGTTTCATTTTGTACTTAACACTTTACATTACTTGGTTATACACCCTTTTGACATACTATTTATCTTTCTAACATGCTAATGTGTGCTTCATGTGCACCATTTGTTTTGCAGGGATATATGCTTCCATACTTGTTTGTTATATTGTTTGCTATTTCTTTTTTTTATATGCATGCCTTGCCCTTTGTTTGGTGTGCACACTTGTTTGTTTGTATGCGGCCATGATGGCTTTTTGCATGTCTTGCAACATCATGAGTGATGTCCCATGTTTGCAACCTACTTTGTGCAGCTTACTTTGTCTTCCTACGTGTTTACATTACTTTGCTTGGTATCTTTTACATTGTTTTCCTTGATATATGCATTATTTTCTATATGCATGTTTGGTCATACTAACACTTTTCTTTTGTTAGCCTTCTTGTTTATGTACATCTTGGTTTCTACCAAGCGCATTCCCTTCCCCCTATAGGGAAGAGTCTAAGAGTGCATACAGTTGGTCCTATTTTGGGGCCGCATTTTCGTATCAACAACATTGCATGCGCCCCCAAAGAGGGGGGCGTCACTTGAGTTTTTTCATACTAACATAGCACTTCTACACCGGTTTTGTTCAGTGCACTTTCCGCCCTTGGCATTGTGGGTTATATACAACAAGTGGGTTCAGACCAATCTATAAACCCTGTACACATCAGCTTTTATAGGACATGGTTGTCCTTAGAATTCTGGGAAGTAGTTACAGGCTAGGAGGTTACAGTGGGTGTTCCTCCCTACACTACTTTAGCCAGTGGCATCAGATCACCCAAAAAACCAGGACGTACAGAGATCTCTTCACACATATTCAAGGAAGCAGTTATAGGAAGGAGAATAATTCAACTTTCTCCCTACACTTCTTTGGACAAGGGTGGCATGTGATCAACCCAAAAAACTCGTAGTACAAGATATCCTTCTACACTCTCTTTCTCGCCATAGATCAAGTGCACATGTTCCATTTACACTCTTTCATTTGCGTATTTTACATTTACATAATTTTTACATGTGTCTTTTACATTGTGTTTTTACAGATATATACATACATACATATTTGACTACTTTATCATTTTCTTCTTGCAAATCGTATGAGAAATAAACAATCAAAGAGGGGCAACAATGTCCAAAACAACACTTTGCAGTAGAAGACACCATACTAACCATGTAGGTGCATCACACACATCAGCAACTACACACGCATTTCTGCCCTAGGTTCACTTTCATCACTTTTTTTAATGCATTTTCATCTATAGTTTCTACGCTCCACCATATTTCGTGTCATTCCACACTTTGTCTATTCCTTCAATTTGTTTTCTACAATAGTCTTCATGGACATCAGGTACTCATCTCTATCTAATTTATGTTACCAAGATTTCCGCTGACTAACATAAAGTGGGGGCAAATGTAGACACAAAATCATGCACTTTAGACATTATTTAGTCCCAGTCTGATACTAATATTTAGAAATTTTTTGAGAGAAGAAAGTACTTATTAACCCCTATCATTTGGCCATCTTGCTTATATTTCCTTTCATCATTTCCAACCTCTTGCACCCACATGCCCAGTTAGTTTTTATCATCCTCCATCATTTTATTTTTGACTGGGGCACCCATGATAGTACTAGGGCGTCCCTGGTCCCACCAGGGGCGCCCTAATCCTTTTTGAACTTTCCTGCCACTTTTTGGGCTCTTTATAGCCATTTGACATCTTTATCATTTTTTTGTTCGGTCATTTTGGGGTTAATTATGAAATTAGATCAAGAGAACCCTATATATACAGTTATGAGACCATTATGAGGGACCAAGCACTAGTCACTATTATCATCCACCTAGAGTTACATCCATTTGGATATCATTTGCATCCATTAGCTCCATCATAAGGACAAGGATGGTTCATCTACGTCACACAAGCATAGGGGGAGGGATTATATTTTATTCCATACACACACTCTATTATATTTTCTACATCTAGTTATTTCTTGCTACTTCACAAAGTGCAACTAGCACAAGAGCACCTAAGACATTATGCACACACACACACACCAAAACTACATTTCGGTCTAAAATGTAGTACATCGCTTAGTTAGTAAGCCCACTATTGTGGCAGTTGAGGTCAGTCTGACCCATTCATTTGCATTCTTATTTTTTAGGGTTTTGATACTTCTTGTGATCTCTTGCAGGTCTTTCTTTCATCTTGGATTATCAGTGACACCTGGCACAGTACAGTGAATCTGATGTGATAAACAGAGAGGATTGTGGGACCACCTATCAGACCTGTAAAACTTGGTTCTAGACCTTTTACACAAACCAGGGTGCCCATTCTACAGACCAAAGCATCAGTAGGCACCCCAGTCCCTCTCCAGGTGCTCCAGTCTAGCTAGATACCTCAAATCCATCCTTTTCAAGGCCTCTACACAGAATTTCATACTCCTTGTTTCTCCAATCACTTCTATGACATGGTCCAGCAAGCTTCTCTAATCAGTTGAGTCACTTCCTCACTCTTCTTGCACATTAGGGTTTCTACTTTTATTAGATAAATTATTTGGGTCATTTTCCATACTTTTTTATTACATTTATTTATTGTATTTACATCTCATTCTAGATTAGATTAACTACACCATATATCCCCATTTTTAGTTAATCAGGTGTATCTTTTATGGATTTAGACATCGACACCCAACCAGGACAACAAAGCCTAGGCGCTCATGTCCCCTTTGGGAGCCCCTGACCCTTTTTCTATCTTACTCATTCCTTATGAGTCTCTTTTATCTTTTGGGCATATTTTTCACTTATGGGTCAACCTTCCAGTTGTCAATTACAAAATTCAAACAATTGAATCATATAAATACATAGCTATGTGTTAAAAATAAGGGACCAAGCATTAACCATTACTATCATCACCTAATCTTGCATACAAAAGGCACCTAAAGCACTATAAAGCATCAATTCAATGGACAAGGGCTACATCAACTCTACATACACTGCATAGGAAGAAGAATTTCATTCTATTCCATCTACACACTCTACTACATTTCTACATTCGAGCTACAGGTCGTTATTAAGTGCAACTTGCACAAGGGCATCCTAGGGCATCATTCTTACACACATAAGAACTACATGGCATCTAAGATGTAATGCAACTCTCGGTCGTAATTTCACTCCCAAGGTCACCATCGAGGTCATTCTGAATCCCATAATGCATCTTTCTTTTTAGGTTTGAATTTGTTTTTGGGATTGTGCAGGTGAAATTTTATTTTACAGGTTACATGTACCTTCAGTATCCAAAGAGCGATCATCAGGTGATCAAATGGAAACGACTATGACACTCTTGCGGTATAGTGAAAACTAGATTATGACCATTTACACAGTCACGAGTGCCTGGTAGCAGTATCCAACACCCAAGCTCCCTTTCCCTACTGTGGGCGCCCATGTTCAGCTTTGTTCATGAGTTACAAAATTTATATTGTGCATTTATGAAAATCTGTCCAACCTCTCAGCACTTTTCCCAGCCCATATCAGTTCCAGGTCAATCATAAATCAACTAAGTCTCTTCATCTATCTCTTGTGCTTAGGGTTTCATATTTTAAATCTTAGTTTGTTTGAGTCATTTCTATATTTCAGCATTTATACATCATTTGGTTCAATAGTGACTCTATAATATTTAGATTTAATTTATTCAAACTAAATTAAATCATGGTGAAGCACAGCAGAAGGACCCACTCAGCATATAATAAAAGAAAGTTTGGTGAAGAGAGAAGAGTAATTGGCATGCATCTTACCCACCCCAGAATCTGAACCCTTGTGTTTGGTACTTGTGAATTGGAAGTTCAGATAGAATATCATCATAGTGATGGGAAACAAGAAGGTAATCGAGGATCACCACATTGGGTTGGAAACATAGGCATATATGTGTTGGTATCAATTTAGGAATAACAACATATTAATGCATTGTATATGGAAATGTAAGAGTATCTTGTATCTAGATAAGAAAGTTTATTTGGACACATCCCGATGGGTACAACATCAAGACAGAATGTTGGCATGCCACCCATTGGCAGTAATCCCATATGCGGGATACCAGGACAGACAATTGGAGTGAAATTTAGCTCTACCACAGTGACACAAAGCATTACTTTGTTAGGCCCTCAGGTTGTAGCAGGAGGCTCAGGATATTCTGGTCCTCCCCTGAGTGGAGGAAATACAATAAAAGGTTCGGTGTCAGGATCTCATCCTCCCCCAAGTGGAAGCAATCTAGGACAAGGAAGTAACATACCACCACAACAGCCTCCTCATATCTTCTTTGGGATGTCACTCCATTTACCAAAGTACAGAGGATTGGAAGACACAATAGATCATGTGCACAAGTGTGATATCTTATGGAGGACTAAAGGAATTATGGCCTCGGATAGAAAGATGAGTCACTTCGTGACAACGTTATAAGGTCGCATGCACAGTAGGTATAGGAAATATGACCCACATCAGAAGGTAGTGCACTATGACACATTGCGCACTTCCTTTTTAGCTGACATGCATATACCTAAGTTTGAGTAGTAGAGCATCAGCATGATCAAAAATATTAAACAAGGCCTATATGAGAGTGTCAGGGAGTATGATGCATGATTTAAAACTATTTTTTCTAAACTCTTGTATGACATTCATTAAAGTCAACATGCACAATGGTTCGTAGGTGCATTAATGACACCATTTAGAAGAGCATTATCACATAATACATTTACAGACCCACGCGAGGCATTGGAGGCAACATTACACACAGAAGCAGTTAGAAGTGTAGATACTGGTGTAAGTCCATTCCTAGAAGCACAGATCATGGCTATGGAAAAATAATTAGAGAAAATGTCTATTAATTATGTGCATGATACTCACAGTGGAATATGGTGTACAAATTATGAAGTAAAGGGACATACTAAGGATTTTTCTCTACACAGGAATGTGCGCACGTAACTTACATCTTGTGAGATTTGTCATAAAAATCATGATGTCCAAAATCTCCCACTTCTGCAGCATGCCACACAAAAGAATGTGTCGCTATACTACAATATTTGCGATGTGCACACCCATGATACATCTAATTTCTAACTGATTGACCATATCCACGAGGCTTGTGAGACTAGGTTACGCTAGACTAACACAGAGAGTAGCTCATGGGGACGCAAATGTGAAAATAATAGAACTAGAAAAGATAACGGTGTGGGTAATAATGAAAATAGAGGTTACAATGGAGGATATCTTGGTAAAGGTTGTACAAGTCGCAAAGCAAGGTTTAGTCGAGGAACATGCTATACATATGGGTCACCTGGCCTTTATCAGTGTGAGTGTACGAAGAACCAATTTTACACGTACTCTGGACAGGGGCACAAAGTTGAAGACTATCCAGATTTATATGCATATATGTAAAAAAAATAAGAAGGATAGGGGTGCAGTGATGATACACGTCTAGTGATCTAGGAAGGGATGGTGGAAACCTAATACTTTGGTTGTGGTAGAACAACAACCATTGTTTGTTATTATGCACACGGAATCATCACACACATGTGAAAAAGGATGAATAAAGCCACTCATCAGATGAGATGAAAATGTGCAACCAATTAAATATCCAAATGTAGGGCAGAAAAAATAAGTTTTCCAAGAAACCATGGGATTGATCAGAGAATTAAAAGAGAGGTACTTTCATGAAGGAACAAGTGTGGGACAGAAAGTGCACCAAACAAACTGAGGTACCTGATGAGGATATGGATGACCTCAAGGAAGTATGCAGAATGTGTAGGCAAGAAAACAACATCCCCATGATAGGAGAATGGTTGCAAGATAAATTACCACATGCAAGAATAGAGAGGGATAGATAGATCTTACGTACTAATATTCCTCCCTATGACCATGAATACGATAAGGAGATTACCTTAGACATGGTTATAGATGGTTGGTTGGTAAGTAACATTTTGATTGATATAGGCGCATAAGTCAATGTCCCTACACTCGATGTTTGGAATTGGATAGGAAGACCAAGATTGCAACCATCTTCAAGTGTGTTGTATATGAAAAACAAAACAATGGCCATGCCCATTGGAGTCTTGAAGGATGCAAGCATCACAATTCAAGGAAAAAAGTTCAAAGGATACTTTGAGGTAGTAGAGTTGGCAAAGACGAATAACTTTCTTGCACTTCTTTTCCGTCTTTGGTGCTATGCAAACAACACAAACTTGTGCTTTAACAAGTGTTATGTCAATTTTGAGAATTCAAATGAGAAGGTTGTGATCCCTATGGATGGTACAAAGGTTGTACCCTACATTGATCCCGTGAATGAAGAAGATCTTAACCAAATCTATGAACAAACGATGCGCGACTCGGAGTATGTTGAGCCAACGAAGGAAGGGATGCTCAAGTGGGGACACACGGATTCCATTAGCGACACTAACAGTGTTGCTTGTGATAATTGGGCTTATGGTACATATGAAATGGTTTTCTAAGAGTGCAGGGGAAGAGTTACACTGATGATAAGGCCTCAGGTAGCTCACCACTTACAAAAGAATGCACTACCAAAATTTAGTGGAGAAGATAATCCAGAGACATTTGTTCACACCATGGAGGATCGGTTGGGTGATAAGGGCAAAAGGATAAATTTTTTGGTATATACACTCAAGGGAACGACAACACGATGGTTTATTACATACAAAGAAAACTTGCTAAGATGACGCGAGATACGAATTGTTTTCTTGACTAGGTTTGTCAGAAATAACCTTCCTTCACAAATACCAACATATGATAGGGAGACACATCCCTTAGCACACATTCAAAATTGTGAGAGGAATTAGATGAAAGGACTTGATGCATTGCCACCATTTATATGGGTACATAAGTTTTATTCTACATTGCGCAGATGTGCACACACATGGTACATCCATGCAGAGTTGCAGCATGAGACAACAAACTGGTGTGGCTTAACCAAAGATATCGTACATGCATTTGATTATTTTTCTACTAAACACCCTATTAATGAATCTCTACAGATAATGAAGTGCATCACTCTAGGAGACAGAGTGAAATAAGAAGAGCTTGTAACTATGTTACAATGTGAGACTCCTATGACTTAGCGCACGAATTCATACGACTAGATGAAATCTAATGAGCAACTCATGGAGCGCATCTGGGAGGAAAAAGGAAAGGGGAAACTCTTCTGTCTTATTGACGGTGAAGAGATCAAAGATCTAAACATAGAACACATAGAAGGTGAATGCGAGGTTTTAGATACTGCAAAAGAACATGCATGCAAATACCATATGCCACTAAAAAAAATAAGGAGAACATTGGGACTGACGACATGCCAAAGGAAGTAGTGATTAGTGACTACTAGTCTAAGGCAGAGGTTGCAAAAATATTTGAATTGTTGTGCGACTTCAAAGACCTATTCCCAAGGAGGTACTATGAGTTAAAGGAATTCCATCCATCACAAGGGAAGATGAAGATAAATCTTAAGGATGGCATGCAGCCAGTACAAAATATGCCTTATAGGATGAATCCCAACTTGTGTGTCAAAGTAAAAGATGAAATCGATAAGATTCTGAAAGCAGGTATCATTGAGCCAATTGAAGAATTGGGGTCGATCATTCCAATGGTAATCAACATCTGAAAATATGGTAGAATTCGAATTTGTGTGGACTACAAGGTTTTGAATGCCCCTTGTGTCATTGATCCTTTCCCCACACCCTTTGTTAAGGATATTCTCTAAGGTGTGGTAGGGCGTGAGATTTTCTCTTTTACATGTGGTTTCTTTGGATACCATCAGGTATGTATAGCGCACGAGGATAATCCCAAGAAAAAAATTTCTACAAAGTGGGGATGTTATGCATATATAGTGATGTCTTTTGGATTGAAAAATGTGCCAATAGTGTTCTCGCGCATTGTTGTCTAAGAATTCAAAGACTTCATACACAAATTCTTATAGGTGTACCTTGATTATTGGACCGTTTATGGATTGGTCAAAGACCATTGTGATTGTTAAAGACTAATGTTTGAATGATGTAGGAAGTTGAGCATATCGTTAAATATCAAGAAGTGCATCTTTCCAATGCCTTTTGGCACACTATTGAGGAACATCATATGCAAGGAAGGTATTTTGGTTGACTCGGAAAAGATCATAGTAATCCTGGGATTGGAGGAACCAACAAATCAGAGTGAGGTGGGAAGATTTCTTGGACATATAGGGTATTACTAGAAATTTATCAAAGGCTATGCTAAGATAGCCACGCCATTGAAATAATTACTAAAGTCGAAAGGGAAATTCTATTGGCAGGACATGCAACAACATGTGTTTAAGACACTGAAGGAAATACTTACTACCGCGCCTATACTACGGTTCCCTTCATGGAATTTTTCATTTCATGTACATGTGGATGCTTAGGATACAACAATTAGAGTTGTGTTGGCGCAACCTGATGAGGGAATGATAGATCGTCACATCTATTTTGTGAGCAATAAGTTTATGCCTGCAGAGAAAAACTATACAACTACAGAGCACTAATATAAGAGCTTCATAATTTTAGAAAGTACTTGCTAGACACTTAATTATTTAGTTAGCAATCCAGTATTACAAGGATGCATCTGTAGATGGATTCTCTTGTTTCAGGAGTTTGAATCTTCGGTTATAGTGAAGCCTAGAAAGTATAATTTGGGACCTAACTACCTCTCGGGCATCAATTCTGGAGAAAATGTATAAAGTATTGAGGACACTATGCAATATGCACAGTTGTTCAAGTTGTGGCGCATGCCAACTAATCTAAAAGATATCACAGTATTTTTGTGCATAGGTATTGCACCTATAGGGATGAATACATTGGAAAAGAAGTAGTTAGCTATTCGTGTTTCACCTTATCAGTAGGTAGGAGGTGACTTGTACAAAATGAGCAGTGATGAAGTATTTCGTACATGTTTCTTGGAGCATGAATGCTAAGAAATTATGGAGGAAGCACATGGTGGCATTGCGGGAGGAAATTATGTCAGTGAGGCTACAACGTGTAATATACTCTCGGTAGTACTTTGGTGGGAGACTCTCTACAAGGATACCAAGGAATTTTTAAAAGCTTGTGATCATTGTCAAAGGATAGGAAATCCAGGGCATATTGATTAAATGTCGTTGCACCCCATTGCAAGCATAAAACCTTTTGAAAAATGGGCAATTGATTTCATTGGACCAATTGCACCAGCTGTGTGGAGGATAAGCGCGTGATATATTATCACATGCACAGATTTTTTCACAACATGGGCAGAATTTGCACCCACAAAGGATTGTACAACAGCTACATCGGCACGCTTTTTGTAGCAAAATATCATCATCATGCATGGTTTCCCATTGAGCCTTACCAATGATAGGGGAACTCATTTCTTGAATGAGACTATTAGAATATTATTGGCAGAGTTCATGGTAACTCATCATAAGACAACCCCTTATCACCCACAAGCCAATGGTCCTACAAAAGACTTTAATAAGATATTGGGACATACTTTAAAAATGATTTGTGATATAGGTAGAAAGGATTGGGATGACAAATTATCATATGTACTATGGGCATATAAGACCACATATAAGAGGTTAAATAAGGAAACACCCTTCCAGTTGGTGTTTAGTGTAGAGGCAGTTTTGCCTATCGAGTTTATGCTACCCTCTCTACGCATTGCACATATAGGCAGCCTTGCTGATACACAAGCAATGGATGCACGTATTGATAGACTAATACGATTGGATGAAAAGCATGAAATTGTGCGATGGATTAGAAGACAGAAAAATGTGACCAGAGGCTTGGTATGACAGGCATATCAGGAACAAGACTTTTTCAGTTGGGGATTGGTACTCCTTTATGATTTAAAGTTTTCCGCCACCTATGGAAGCTCAGAGTTCATTGGTTAGGAGCATTTGAAGTAACTAATATACTGGATTCATGTGCATGTCAGTTACAGGCATTGGATGGATATATATTTCCTTATTACTTTAATAGAACTAGGTTAAAGCCCTACTATAAATAAGATTTTCTCTTTATGTTTGTAATAAGGTAGTATTGCCATTTAGATTAGATTTTAATTTCTCCATTGTTTTTTATTTTTGTAATAAGTGTGTTCGCACACAAGGTCTGGTGTTCTTTGTTTTATATGAATGTGCAGAGCACCGTGCATAACTTTCGTGTGGGGTAGGAGACAAGGCACATGATGATTAAATTGGAATGACATATAAAGCTCAGTGCACATGTGTATGTTCTTGCTCATGATTGGATTGCTTAGATATGAAAGATGTGAGGGCACATGTAATGGTGAACTTGCTCAAAGGTGTGAAGGATGCTTACTTGTTTGAAGGAAAGTTGGTAAAGCGCATAGGATAACATGAGGGAGGTGGCGCAGTAAGAGAAACTACTTGGAAAGTGGTGCGGATGAAGAATGTGTGCGGCGCACGAAGATGCACACATGAGGATCTACAACCTAGGAAGTAGTAGCGGACTAGAAGGTTATGGGATACCGTGCACAGAAGCTAGTAAAGACCACATGAAACAGGTCGGAAAACGTAGAAAAAAATAAGAAAATGCAAAAAATGCATTTAAAGCAATAAGGAGGTAAGTGAAGTGAGTTGGTAAAGCATCAAAGGTGTTTGAAAAACAAAATCCTATAAAAGGGGAAGAGCATAGTCATCCCCCTCACCTTACGACTTGTAAATTGAGAGCTTTGAAATTTTGTGTGAACTCGAGTTGTTGCAAACTAGAGGGAATTGTTTGTGAAGGAAGCAACAAGGATAGTCGTGCAACCAACAACCATTTCCCAAAACCAAATCTCGTTGCATTTGGGGAATGTGACATCCAAATCGTAGAGTGGAAGTTGAATTAGGGTTGGAGAAGAGGTGGTTAAGGTAAGAGGGTCGTGTGGAAAGAAATTTGCAGAGCTACGGCACGCCAAGGGAAGGTGTAAGTTGTAAGCAAGGTAAGCAGTTGAGAGTAGGGAGATACCTAGAAGTGGTAAAGGTTGAGCAATAGGGTAAATTGCACCTAGGGCACATATATGTTTGAGATTCAAAGTTTGCATGTGAAAAACTACGCTATGGCACCAACAAGGAGGGAACCTAAGGGTAGGAGAGTAGTAGAGGAAGCACAGACGACTGGTTCTCTAAGATGTAGTATCCACAAGAATTGATTGTTGGGAGGCAATGGGCTTTGTAGCTTTTGAAGTGCAAGATAAACAATATAACCTCTACGCACAGGGCCATGAAACAGATATTAAAAATGATGTTTTAAAAGAGATAAGACTACAGACTGTGGAAGGTCATATAAAATTTTATGACAAGGTGTGCAAGACCTTGGAAGGTAGGGGAGTGTTGTAGTGTATGAATTACCTTTCTTCGATAATCCCGCGCAACTATTCCAATGACTGATGTCGCGACTCCATGAGGACTATCTATACTTCACGAGTAGAAGGATGTGCCTGACTACAAGATTGATCACTCAAGTAACAGGCTTGAGAAATAGTGGCGAGGAGATATCACTTCATCTACAGGAGGAGGCAGTAGTGGATGAGATGACCACCAAACTTCAATATCAAAGGGGATGTTGCACCTTCAACGTTGTAAACATTACTGACCTAGGAACAAGAGTGGTTGTGCCCTTGGTGAGCTGCAAATTAGGTGCCTCAGAAATATGGTCAAAGGTTAACAAGAAGTTTCTCCACATTACGCACAAAATGGCACAGGGAACTAAGTATAACATTGTCTTGTTGATAGCAAAAGGCATTATAGAAGAAACAAAGAGCCAAACGGAAAAGGGAGAGAAAATTACATGGGGATCTATTTTTTTGTTGATAGTATTTTAGGAGATAGGAGTTTTGGATGGACCGGTGGAAAACAAGTGGGAAAATCCAATTGAGAAGAGATCTTTGGAGTAGCATTTTCCCAAGTACACTTGTGATGGCACAATATCTAATGCGTACAATGCATGCCTGGAGAAATGGTATAAAATAATGCACGATGCATTCAAGAATGAATGGTGAATTCCTAGGGAGTTTCCTACAGAGTTTGATGGACAAGAAAGGTTTGGTACAAGAGCAAGTCATCCTATATCATGACAATGGAATCAGACATGATGGACCTTAATCCCATCATAACACTAATGGTAGGGAAGGGAGCTTGTCGGTTCTACATTTACCTGAATCCCAAGTTGAAGGATGGAAAGGTGGTTGAAGTGCATGATACCGATCTTGCACCACCCCCATCAAAGAAGACAATTGTAAGGATTCCAAAGAGCATGCAAGATCCCACTCCCGAAGAGGAAGAAGAATAAGAACATATAGAGGGTGCGCTAGATCACAGCGCATGGAAAAGGATGCAAAGATGATGCCAGGAAGTAAGCACTTCACGCACTCCTCAAGTTTCTCCAAATGTCCCAGAGAGAAGCACGTGAAGGCCTAGCCCCTCAGAGGAGGAAGAACAGCCTTACATTATCCATGATCTCGAACATGAGGAATAAGGGTTAGAGCAGCATGAGCATGAAGAGGAAGAAGAACATTGTGAAGAGTTGGAAAAGGAAAAAGAAGAAGAGGAATTCTAGTATGAAGAGCACATGCATAGAGAGGAGTGCAAGGAAGAGCGTGAAAAAGTGTGCGATGAAGAGGAGCCACAAGAGCATGGACTTGGGGAAGACTACGGCATGGGCGAGGAAACGAGTCATGCACATCATGATATTGTGCAGGTGACACCGCGTAGGTGGTGTAGCACATGGTGGGTCCAAGACCAGAGTCATCAATAAGAAGAAGGCCAAGGTAACCTCCAAAAGTACCCCCCAAAGATGTCATATATAGATGACATGACTGAGCTTCTCACGGCCAGATTCCAGAGATTAGTGAAGACCAAGCAACTATTTTTTTGGGATATTTTCAATAAAGTTGAGGCCCACCCACGCACACGAAAGATGTTCTCTTGGGTATTACAGATGCGCATGGAGGAACCAAAGTTCCAAGTGAAGAAAGAGTCAATTTTGAAGTTAAAGAGGGAAAGAGAACGAAGGAAGGTTTTTCCAATAGTAGACTCTACTCCACTCTCGGATGAGAAAGCAAACAATGCTCTGGTAAAAATGGCTACTGAGGTAGGAAGAAGAAATGTCGAAAAAAGTGTTGCATTACGTAGCACGCAAAAGGATATAGAAAGAGGGAAAAGGAGAAATCAGGAGCTAGTTGGGGATCTGAACGATACAAAGAAAAGGATGTCAAATGTGTAAAATAAGGCGACCAACCTAGTCAATAATGTTGTTCGCGTATGTTAAGATGTTGTAATGTGGGCCATGTTGGAAGCGTACAGACTGAGGGGCGGTGAATCAAGTCTTTTAAATTTTTCTTTTAATCAACCATGCACAATTATAAACCTTTAAGCTTTAAGAACATGAAATAATGCACATACAAACAACCACATGATCAATTCACACAATGAGACAAGATGTGTGTGGGAAACCCTCAAGGGGAAGAAAATTCATTGAAACTTTTGTATTTATTACTCAATACAAAATATTCTTTTAGTGAAGCACCCACTTCACAAGGAGCACCAACCCCTAAAATTTTAGTGGGGCACCAACCCCACAAGGAGCACCAACCCCTATTTAGTAGAGGAAAACTCTACAAGGAGGATACAACCCCCAGGATGACCAAGCACCCGCTTAGCCACCTGAATATGAAGATCGCTTGATGACCTTGTTGCTCAACCAACTGATTTTGATCACTCTTTCAGTCCTCTTCACTCAAAACTATCTCAAACTACTCCCTCTCCTTCTTAGCTCATGTATGCACCAAAGTGTGTTGATTAGGTCATATGACCGTGAAGCTCTACTCCTCTGCCCTTCTCAATTTCTCATGCCTCTTCTCTGTTCTTCTCTAGAGCCCTCTAACCTCTTCACCCACTTCCTCTTTCTCACTCAAAACTCCATCCACATAACTAGCTCAAATTCATAAATACAACTTACTTTTATACATGACTCATGCCACAAACCACTTTATGTCGGTGTTGTCACCCTAAAATTCCCCTCTTTTGAAGTCAAGTTTTGAAAAAAAATTCCTTCATTCGGATGTCATTGTCAATCCTTCTCTTTGGTTGTGGAACGCGTTGATCCTGGTATTGTTTGTAGTTTTTCATTCCATGGAGAATAATTTGAAATTTGGGCGTAAAGGTGGGGTTTTACCTTTCATTTTTATTTTTCCACATTCATGGATGACAGGTGTATCTTCCCTGTCAATTTTTTCCCCAACATCCACGAGTAGTATATGGGCATCTCTGTTTGGAACCTGCATGGCCATGTTTCAAGCGGCAGTGGAAGCCCCCACTCGTCCAAATGGTGCAACTCCAAGGACAGGGCCCAAGGGACAGTACTCAACTAAGTGCAGGCTTTCCACGTGTCCCAGGTTTGAAATGAAGACAGAACAAACCCGAATTGCCTAAGTATAGAAGGGTCTATGAAAGCCTCCACGTGTCAACTCAATGCAACTTTAAAGGCAAAATCCAGAGGCAGGTCCCAAATGTGCATCGAGCCTCCAAGTGACCAAGGTCAGACATATGGTCCCGCCAAACTAAAGGGACTTAGTCAAAAACACAAAAATACTGAACTGACCCGCAAAGGGACACGTGGTCACGTTTCAAGTAAAGACGGAAAGGCGGGCCCTTTTTGTGTTTTGATGCTTTGAAAAGTCAAAGAGGGAAAGCAGGCCGTCAGAGTGATTTGGGAATTCGGGCTTTGTTTCCATAAAGAGCTCAAAGTTATAAAGTGACCCATGGCCCTGCTCATGCCAAGGGATAAAGTCAAATGTTGAGCCCACATCAAAATTCAAAGCGAGGAGGTAGGTCGGTAGAGCAATTTAAGTTTTTTAGCCCGCATTGAAAAGAAGGAATAGAGGATACTGATACTTTGTTATTTAATAGCCGTTCTTGGAAGTTACTTAATGGCTTCTCCACGCCGTTGTTAGGGTTGGATCCTGATACTCTGTAGAGGTAATAGATTCAAAGTAATCAATATAGAAGTCTTTCTCTTTCTTCCTTTGCATTTCCTTCTTTCCTTGTCTGAAAATTTGGGAATCATCCATCTTTTATGATAAGAAACTGTGTTCTTGTTTATAAGATTTCTGGAACTTTGTGTCTGTGGAATTTTATTGGTTATGAAAGTGAATGATTCTACTCTACATCTCACTGGTTCAATACATATAAGGTTATACTATGCTATCTATATTTCCTGAAGGTATTGTTATGTTCTTCCTCTCTCATCTCCTTAATTCTTCCATTCTTTTGTATTGATGATCTTTGTGCATAAAACATTTCAAAGTATCAAGAATCCACACTTTGAAAGTTGTACATTTGTATATAAGTTTTGTTGCTTGCTTTTAATAAGGGAACCTCTCCCATTAAAGAGGAGGGACTTGTCCCCTCACTGTGGTTTGTTAAAGTACCATTTTCAAAACCCAACAGTTTTTGGCAACTCTATTGGGGATTTCGTTTCCAACGTATCCCCTTCTAAAAGAACAACTTCAAGATCATTTTTGGTCTGACGACTCTAGGGTATACACTTGGGAAGAAATCTCTTAGGGGTGAGGATTCCCATTTTCAACTTCTGGAGCAACAAAACTTCTCTCTTCCAGCAAGAAGGAATAGAGGAACTCATTCTACAAGCACACCTCCTGTTAAAGACAGAGATTCCTAGGATAGTGTTCCTCAGGAACATCTCAGTCCTAATCTCTGTGCTTTGATACTTGTTGGTGTTTCAGTTCCCCTTCAGTCAATTGTTCCAAATATGGCAGCCCCTTTGCCTTGGGGACAACAGGTTGCGCCTCTTGCTCTTCCTCAGCCATTGTATGAGTTACCCTAGGGGTAACAGGAAAAATTTTCCCAAATTCCGGGGTGATGGTAAGGTTCATCCAGATGAACATATTGCAGCCTTCATTGTTGCATGTGGGGTTCTTAGGGTTGAACATGAAGATGTCTCTGTCAGGATTTTTATGGAGACATTACAGGACAATGTTTTTGATTGGTTTTATCATCTCCCTGTTGGACAATCACTAATTGGAATACTATGAAAACTCAGTTTGAGCAACATTTCAAACCTGTTGAAGATGTGCATGCTCTATTAGCTCAAATTTCTCATATCAAGAAGGAACATTTCGAGCCCATGAGGGAGTTTGTGGCTAAATTCAACAAGCTAATTCATAAAATTCCACAGAACACTCGTCCAGTGGATCAAATCCAAAAGTGCTTCTTCCTCAATGCCCAGTTACCCGAAGTGAGTTATGCACTAAGGAGAGCTAACCTTTCAACTCTGGATGTTGATCAATGGTTAGATATCATTGTTGAGGATGATATAATCATGCCTAGTAAACTGAAAAGAGAATCCTCCAAATCTAAAGCTTCTTCTTCTTCCTCTTCCCCTGGATCCAATTCTAATCAGCTAATACATAAGCTTGCAAATGATCTCATTGTTATCAAGAAACAATTGGCTCAGTATACTCCTTACCAAGATGTTCCAAGAAAGAATTTTCCACCCAGGAACCGTCTACCTTCTTCTCAGACCAAATTGGCTATTGAAGGCCCCACCCATCAAGGTTACAGTCAATGCAACTTGTGAAGTTGAAGAACCTGATGATGAGGAGTTTAATGAACTCTGTGAAGAACTAGAAGAAGAGGTTGATGAAGAACTGGAGGAGCCTGGTGGATCTCAAGTTCATTTCCTCGCCACTGAAGGTATGGATGATGAAGATGAATATGATGAAAGAGTGGCAGATATGAATAGTGAGTCATATGTTGTTATGACTCGGGAGTAAACGAACAAAAAAGAAAAAGCAGTGTAGCCTACTAAGAAATCTAAGGAGTTTCCTATAACTATCCCAGTGGTTGCAAGAAGAGGAGCTCCTATTCCCACAACCTCCGGACAAAAGGTGAGTAATGCTAATCTTTCTCCTTCTACTTTTGTTTCCAAAAATTCTTGCCCTTCAAATCCTAAAACTGATAAATCAAAAGTCTCTCAAGTTTTTAGCAATGATGTCCCATCCACCTCTGGATATTTTGATATCATTGATCACCTCAAAAAGACTAAAATCCAAATTTCAAAGGCAGAGTTTTACCAAACCCACCCAAAAGCTTTTGCTAAAATGGTAGACTTTTTCAATTCCAAATCCAAAGCCTCATCTAGTACTTCTAAAGGTATTTTGCCCACTCCCTCTTCCTCACCTCAATCAAGCCTTGTGTCTGCAGTCACTTCCCCTAATGAGAAAATTGAACCATTCTATGTGACTCTTCTCATAGTTGGCCATAAACTCAGTAATTTTGTTATAGACTCAGGAGCATCAGACAATGTAATGCCTACAAAAGTAGCTCATGCTTTGGGCATGACTCTAACACGTGCCTTTGGTTCTTGTTATTCCATGGAAAGTAGGAAAGTACCTCTGGTTGGTAGAATTAAAGATGCACAAGTGGATTTGGCTACTTTTCCAGAGAAAGGGATCTTAGCCACCATTTTGGTAGCTGATATTCCTCCCTCATATGGGATGTTGCTGAGTAGAAATTTATGTAAGGAGGTAGGATGTGAAATTCAGATGAATTGGTCGCATGCTTTGATCCCGGTCAATGGAAAAATGAAGAATTTGTTACCTGAGAAACAAACTAAATACATTGTGCAAAAGACTGATGATCCAAAAGTACAGATACTCTATGAAGGTATAGGGCATGGTAACTACATGATCATGTCACGAGATGAGGAAAAACTTCCTAAGGGAGTGATCAAGACCCCAATGGCATTTGGACTCTGGAGTTTGATGGAAGTTGCTCTTCAGCTGGTTCTGGAGCTGGAGTGGTGTTGACCTCTCTAGAAGGGAACATTCATCATTTTTCTTTCAAGCTTTGTTTTGAATACACAAACAATACAACTGAATATGATGCACTCATACTTGGATTGAACATGGCAAAAGAAATGGGAGTGAAGAATCTTTGTACTCATGGTGATGCAGAGCTGATTATGAAACAAGTCAGAGATTTTTTTCAAGAGAAGAATAGGAGATTGAAACATTATAGGAATCTTGTCTGGGATTACATTGAGTTTCTTGATGCTTTCTTCATTGAAGTTGTACCAAGAGAAAGGAACACTAGAGTTGATTCTCTAGTGGTCTCAGGATCTCTGTTGATTCCTCATCCAGATTTCTCTAAGGAGAAATTTACCATTGAAATGATTCATAGGCCCAATGTACCAAATAATGCAAATAACTATCAGGTTTTCAATGATTGTCAACACTTGCTCTCATCTTGGAGCTTAAGGATAATTTTGACCAGTTGTATTTTGAAGGAAGTGAGACCTTTCCTATAGAGTGTGTATCCTCTAATGAATGAGATATCAAGGAAGAGATGGATCAAGATGGCTGCATCAAATTGAAAGGTAACAAGATCCCTAAAGGGTTGGTGGGTTTGGAAGATCTGTTTGATAAGCATGATAGGTACATTAAGTCTAAAGCTTCCCAAGGAGCTCGGCAGCCTGTTGAATGTAAAAAGATTAATATTGGGAGTCTTGATGAACCCAAGATGGTGAACATTGGAAAATGTTGCACTCAAGAGGAGAAGAAGAAGGCAGTAAATCTGCTAAAAAGGTATGTTGATGTTCTTGCATATTTGTATGATGATCTCAAGGCTTTCCCACCAAAGGATATGCCACACTTTATCCCTCTGAAACCTGGGATCAAACCGTTCAAGTAGAAACAAAGGCAATACAATCCCAAAGTTGCTGGCACTATTTTTCAAGAGATCAAGAAATTATTAAAAGCAAAGATCATTTTCCCTATACATCATTCAACATTGATTGCCAACATTGTGCCTATCAGGAAGAAGAATGGTGAGATTCGCATCTGTGTGGATTTCAGGCATTTGAATTAGGCCTCTCTGAAGGACAACTATCATCTCCCCATGATGGATAAAGTTTTGCAAGTTGTCATAGGCTCTAAGATGTTGTCTATGCTTGATGGATTCTCTGGATACAATCAAGTGGAAGTCAGTACCCCAGATCAACACAAAATTACTTTCACTACTCCTTGGGGCACCTTTGCCTACAAGAGAATGTCTTTTGGTCTTATCAATGTTGGTGCCACCTTTCAGAGGGCAATGGACTTAGCTTTTGGCAGTCTAAAGGGAAAGTATGTTGTAGTGTACCTTGATGATTTGACTATTTTCTCCAAAACAAGGGTAGATCACTTACAGCATCTTGAAGCAGTCCTCCAAAAATGCAGAGAACATGGAGTTTCTCTCAATCCAAAGAAGTCTTTCTTTTTTGTCACTGAAGGCAAGTTGTGGGGGCATATTGTCTCCAAAGAAGGAATCAATATAGATCCAGAAAGATTTCAAGCAATCCAGCAGATTCCTCTTCCCACAAGCAAAAAGGGGGTTCACTCTTTCTTTGGTAAGATAAACTTCCTAAGGAGATTCATTCCTGATTTTGCAGAACTGACTATGAGCATTGCTCACATGATGAAAGGAAATCAAAACTTTGGTTGGACTTCCGAGGGTAAGGAAGCATTTGAATGTATCAAGAAAGCCATTGCTAAAACTCCCATCTTAACATGTCCTGATTTCAGCAAGGATTTTATCATCTATTGTTGTGCTATAGAGAATACCTTGGTTGTTGTGCTAACTCAGAAGAATTCTAAGGATCATGAACTTTCAATTGCCTTCATGAGCTACGTTCTGAAAGCTCTTGAGTTGAAATATACTATGATGGAGAAACATGCTTTTGTGGTGGTCAAAGCTGTCAAGCAATTTCTTTTTTATATTCTCAATTCTCACTTTGTTGTGCTTGTACCTAATACAACTATCAAGTCTATTCTTACACAACAAGAATTTGGAACTAAGAGGGGCAATTGGGTAGCCAAAGTCCAAGAATATGACCTTGATATCAAGCCAACTAAGCTAGTCTGAGGTAAAGGCTTGTGTGATCTTATTGTTGAAGGAGTCGATGCATAATTGTACAAAGAAGCAGTTGATGTTCCTATTGTCCTCTTCCTCAATGCAACAGATGAGATGTCCCCAGATTTCATCCTGAAATCTGTGACTACCCTATCCAAAAAAAATTCGTACTTTTAAAAATAATAGGTTGTTTTGTGTTTTTATTGTCAGAAAGTTCTTGTATTACGTCGAGATATTCCAAAAGAGCCATATCAGCCATTTTCACCAAATACCCAGATTCCCAAAAATTGTTATATTCTACCGTCGGGATTTTGTCTACAGGAAAATTTGTATTTAATTATTTTGAGCCCCATTTGAGGCAATTTGCACTTCTGATTTAACCATATTGCGATCGAACATATCATTATTCTTATATACCGGAAGGGTTTTAACTTAGAATAAGTTTTAGGCTTTATTTATAACTTTTAGAAATTTTTCGTGTTTTTGTGTTGTCCCGTTTCATTTTCTGTGAAATTTCTCTAGAACAATTCCTTTGCCAGGTAAGCCCAATTCTTGCCCCTGGAACAGCTGGAGAACATATACTCACATTATGCCCAGAGGAAGTCACCATCCGAAGGTCTGGATCATTAGGAAAAAGCGAAGTCGTGCATAGAAAAAGCCCCTATGGGGTTGGGCGCATTTTTGGAAAACAAATGATTTAAGATGCAATGGGAAAAATAGAAGTAACAGGTAAGGTGGGAATTTTGTACCTGCCTGACAGGATACTTTTTCTCGTGATATAAAATTCAACTTAAGCTGCAATGGGAGAGTTAGAGGCCGCAGGCATGACGAGAATTTATTGTCTGCCTTGCAGGGTAACAATTTCCATGGTGAAAATAAAGAGAAAAGTGACTTAAGTGAAATCATAGGATTTTATTGTCTGCCTTGCAAGGTAAATAATTTCATTGTCAAAGTCAAATCACTTAAGTGAATCATGGGATTTCCAAGGCTGCCTTGCAAGGTAAAGAATCTCCGTTGTTATTAAAAATAGAATTATATTGTGTAAAAAAGTGCGCCCCCCTTTGGAAAGAAGAAGGCAGCCTTAAAATGGATTAAATTAATTATTTCTCCTTCTAAAATAGGCGCCCAGCATAGAAGAAAGTCAACAAGTCAAAGGGGAATAAAAGAAATAAAATTAAATGGATTAAATTAAGTAAATTGACTAAATTTAAAGGCTGCCCCCTTCATGTCAAAGGTGCACCCCCTTTGGAAAGAAGAAGGCAGCCTTAAAATGGATTAAATTAATTATTTCTCCTTCTAAAATAGTGCGCCCAGCATGGAAGAAAGTCAACAAGTCAAAGGGGAATAAAAGAAATAGAATTAAATGGATTAAATTGACTAAATTTTAATTTATTCCAAGGTTGCCCCCTTCATGTCAAAAAGTGCGCCCCATTTAGGATATATTTAATGTTTTTTTAAGCATTAAAACATTAACTTAAATTCTATTTTCAGTGGCTATGGTCAAGGCACACTGTGAAGCTTCAGTGAAATGAAGTGTGAAGGATTAAATTGGATTAACTTAATTTATTGGATGGTTGTCCTTAAACATGCTATTTTTAAATAGAGAAGCATGATTTTTTAATTAATTAATTGCCAGGAATAGGAAGGGCAATTAATTAATTATAGAATTATGAGGATTATATAAGCAATGGGTTGCCATATGAGTGAATTATTTAATTCACAGGTAAAGAATTGCAGCCAAGAGGAAAAGTGTGCCCTATTTGAAGAAGGATTTTGCTCAAGCAAGGTGGAAACAAGGCTAAAATCTTCCAAATTTGGCGCATGCTTTGAAGGAGGTTGATCTTTGTCTGCATAATTATTTGCATAGGTGTTACAGGTTGCTTATGTGTTGTTGAAAGGATTCATGCTCTCTTTATGTATAAATTAAACATCAATTTTTGGGGCAAGCAGACTTGAAAAGTGTAGATTTTTACAATTAAAATTCACTATTCATGCTCTCGGTGGCCATCTTTGTCTGAATTAATTGACAGCGAGTTAGATACAGGTACTTTTATGAAGAAAAGGAACTTATATCAATGTCCAATACATTGAATATTTCCTCCGAATCTGAAGGATTATCCAGATCTACACCAGTTTTGAAGAATTCCAGTCAAATAAGAAGAAAAAAGAATTATTCAGACAAAGATAGACAAAGCCATGGCGAAGAGAGATGAAAAAGAAAGCACAACGGAGTCATGCATCACTTCCAAACTTGCAAACATAGGAGACACAGATCTAGGTCCTGGAACCTCTTTCTGAATTGATTGATAGATCCGAGAGCGGAAAAAAACTTCACTCATGCATGCAGATTAAAAGCAGTGGAATTATTCGAGCTGCAGCCTTTCCATCCACAGTCCAGATGCAGATGCAAATCCATATGCAGATCCAGATCCAGATCTCATAATTGCAAAAGCTTCCAGCACAAAGGTTTCATCCTCTTGTTTAGAAATGCAGCCCGTGAAGAAGTCAGTGCATGGAAAATTCCTTCCAAGATCTAGTGTAAATGCTCCCATCTTCCAGTTTCCAGAATTTTTAATTGCTCACTATGCAATTAAAAATAAGGATGATGAGTTATCTACGGCAAAACATTACACTGATGCATGTACTGGAGAAGAACTGCAAAAGCTTCAAGAATAAAAGAGAAGACAAGGCAAAAGTAAAATCCAGCTCGCTTCCAGATCCAGCTTGTTGTTTCTAGATCCAGCCGCTTCCAGCTTCCAGCTCCAGTTTGGTGAGAATCAAAGGAATTCCAGATCCAGCTGCTTCCAGTCACTTCCAGATCCAGCCGCTTCCAGCTGCTTCCAAGATCCAGTTTTGAATCAGCTGCATGCAGACATGAGAAAGGACAAGACTACAGCTTTCCTCTCCCTTCTTCTTTCCTCGCGACAAAGTAATTGAGTGATCAATTAAAATTATAAAACTTAAGTGATTGGTTTAAAAAGCCATTACTTGAAGAAGTCAACTACTTGGAGATAGGTGGCACGTGCAAAATAGAAGGTTCTAATTTTCAGTTGCAAAATCATACATGTCATGCAAAGAGGAATTCTAGAAAGGAGATTGCCAGTTATTTTTTTTCCCGACTTCCACATGTGCACAGCTCAACTAAAGCTTCCAACTTGTAATTGCCCCTCTACATTCTATAAGTAGAGGAAGAACTTTCAGGTTAATAATCAGAATTTTGTAAGCAGCAAATCTTGTGTTCTAGACTTTGTCTTGAACCCCTGACAGCCACTTGGAGCAAAGGAATACAAAAGGAACAGGTTTTCGGAGAACTTTGTGACACAGTGTACTTTGTTTCTTGCTTTTAATCTTAGATCTCTTAATAAACTGTGTTATTTTAGATCTAGATTTAGAGCTGCATTTTGTTTTAGAATTCTGTGTTTATATCTATTGGATTTCTTCTATGTGTGTGCGATCAACGCTACCATCCACTGATTGGGATACACATCTTCCCCCCATTTCTTTTATGTGCTTGTTGTAATTATCTTCTTCTATAACTTTTCCTTTCTTTAAACAGTTGTTTACTTGTTGTAAAATTATTCAGTTATGGTTCATGAATTTAGTAATTAAAGTAATACCCCATTTAGATATTAGCATACTTAAATTGACAAATCTGACACGGGAGCCTCACCGGTTAAATGGAGGAATATTTATCTTATGACTGCCTAGGTTTTGATGCTATGCAGAAAATCGTAGCCAACAAGATGAATGGTATGTTGATATTGCACATTTTCTTACTTATGGAGAGTGTCCATCTCACTTGTGTGTCAAGGAAAAGAGGGCTATTAAGCTAAGGTCTACATAGTATGTATCTATGGGAGAATGCTTTGTTCAAACGAGGCATAGATGGAAGATTCTTGAAGTGTGTGGACAAAGGAGTAACAAAAGAAGGTTGTTCTCAACTTTTTCATGAGTTAGGCTTGTGGGAGGTCATTTCTCTCCTTGCTGTCACTGCCCATAAAATCCTTCGTGATAGGTACTATTGGCCTACATTGTTCATAGATGCATCAAAATGGGTAGGTAAGTGTGAAAGCCTGTCAGAATTTTTGTTGGGAGACCTAAGTTGGTTGTTTTTCCACTTAAACCAGTAATAATTGATGAGCCTTTTCAACAATGGGGATTGGGATTTCATTAAAACTCTTAATCCACCCTCCAATGTTGGGCATACTCACATGCTAACTGCTACAGATTACTTCATAAAGTGGATAGAGGTTGTTTCCAGTCAAAAGCACTACTTCTGAGGTGGTGTGTAATTTCATTAAAGAGAACATCTTGATAAGGTTTGGGGTACCAAACAAAATTGTGACTGATAATGCTTCAAATTTTTCTTCTTCTGAGATGATGTGTTTTTGTGCTTATGGTTATGGAATTTCCCTTGCTCATTCTTTAGATTACTACCCCCAACGGAATGGACAAGCAGGATCAACAAATAAGAATCGGGTAACCATCGTTCGGAAGCTTGTCAATGACTCTCAAAGGAATTGGCACAAGAAGCGTCTATGATGCTCTCTGGGCAGATAGGACTACACCCAAAAGAGCAATTGGGATGTCTTCATTTCAAGTGGTGTATGGGTGTTGAAGGTCAGTTGTCGAGTAACAGTGGAATTACCGGCCTTGCACTTAATGAAAGCTATTAAAGATTCAAGTTTTTACTTAGTTCCTTAGACAAGAGGATCATGTATCTCCAGAAGCTGGATGAAGACCGATTGTAGGTTTTTGATAGAATCTCAACTCATCAACTGAAGGTGAAAGCTTTATTTGACAAGAAAGCTAGACCCAAAAGATTTTTAAGTGGGAAACATTGTTCTGCTGTATGAACCTCAAGGAAGCCATTGTAAGTTTGATTCTTTTTGGCTTGGTCCTTTCAAGATCAAGCACTTTGCAGGAGAAAATTCGTTCTATTTGGATTATATGGAGGGATCTCCTCTCCCACTTCCTTATAGTGGGCAGTATTTAAAGTTGTTTCAAAGTATTAGGTGACTACGCAGTCCTTTTGTATATTGTGTACAGTGTTTTTGGTTTTTAGTCGTTCCTTTATGTTTTGTTTTTGTCTTTCCTTTTCGGTTTGTTTTCCTTTCGTGTGTTTTGTCTTATGTATTTGTTTTTCCTTGGACTCTTTTTTGCCCAATAGATAAGGCACTGGTCTTTTTTCCCAGAGTTCTTCTATAGGTCTTGATCTTGCCTCATCTGTCAAGTCATCCTCAGAAAAAGCCAGTTATTGTCGCCCTCAAAATTCCCCTCTTTTTGAAGTCAAGTTTTGAAATTTTTGAGTCGGCACCTTGGAGTAATACATGTCTTTTGCTTGAAAAAATTTTTCCTTCATTCAGATGTCGTTGTCAATCCTTCTCTTTGACTGTGGAATGCGTCGAGCCTGGTATTGTTTGCAATTTTTCATTCCATGGAGAATAATTTGAAATTCAGGCCGTAAAGGTGGGGTTTTCCCTTTCATTTTTATTTTTCCACAGTTGTGGATGACGGGTGTATCTTCCCTGTTAATTTTTGCCCCAACATCCACAGGTAGTACCTGAGCATCTCTACTGGGATCCTACGTGGCCATGTGTCAAGCGGCAACAGAAGCCCCTACGCGTCCATAACAGCACAACTCCAAGGGCATGGCCCAAGGGACAGTCCTCAAATAAGCACAGGCTTTCCACGTGTCCCAGGTTTGAAATGAAGACAAAACAAACCCGAATCGACTAAGTATATAAGGGTCTACGAAAGCCTCCACGTGTCAACCGTGGCGCAACTTTTAAAGGCAAAATCCATAGGTAGGGTCCCAAATGTGCGTCGAGCCTTCCACGTGTCCAAGGTCAGACATATGGCCCCGCCAAACTAAAGGGACTTAGTCAAAACACAAGAATAATTAACTGGTCTGCAAAGGGACATGTGGTTACGTTTCAAGCGAAGGCGGAAAGGCGGCCCCCTTTTTGTGTTTTGATGCTATTGAACGGTCAAAGCAGGAAAGCGGGGCTGTCGGAGCGATTTGGGAATTTAGGCTTTATTTCCATAAAGAGCTCAAACTTATAAAGTGACCCGCGGCCCTACTCATGCCAAGGGATAAAAATCAAATATTGAGCCTGCATCAAAAGTCAAAGTGGGGAGGCGGGTTGGCGAAGCAATTTGAGTTTTTGAGCCCACGTTGAAAAGAGGTAAAATTATAAAAATGACCCGCAGATCCGTCGCCACTCAAGTAAAGCCACGTGTCAAGCCCGTATCAAAAGCGGGTGGGCGGGCCAAAATGTTCCAAAGTGCCATTTCTCTAAAAGGCATAAAATACAAAAGGCATCCTCATGGCCGCTTTAGTTTAAATCTCTCCCATGTGGACGGCTCAAATTCAAAGTTTGCAAAGGCAAGATGAATGGTTGCGATTCAATGCGTCTAGTTTTTCCGCCATGCATGGAAACGGCTGAGGCATTGGAGAGGTTCAGACGTCGGTTTCTTGAATCAATTTCATCATTTTTGTAACCAAATGTAACCATTCTTGGAAGCTATTTAATGGCTTCTCCACGCCATTGTTAGGGTTGGATCCTGATACTTTGTAGAGGTAATAGATTCGAAGTAATCAATACATAAGTCTTTCTCTTTCTTCCTCTGCGGTTCCTTCTTTTCTTGTCTGAAAATTTGGGAATCATCCATCTTTTATGATAAGAAACTTTGTGTTCTTGTTTATATGATTTTTGGAACTTTGTGTCTATGGAATTATATTGGTTATGAAATTGAATGATTCTACCTTGCATCTCACTGGTTCAATACGTATAAGGTTATACTCTGCTATCTATATTTCCTGAAGGTATTGTTATGTTCTTCCTCTCTCATCTCCTTAATTCTTCTATTCTTTCGTATTGATGATCTTTGGACATAAAACGTTTCAAAGTATCGAGAATCCACACTTTGAAAGTTGTACATTTGTATATAAGCTTCATTGATTGCTTTTCAATAAGGGAACCTCTCCCATTAAAGAGGAGGGATTTGTTGCCCCCTGACTGTGGTTTGTTAAAGTACCATTTTAAAAACCCAACAGTTGGCAAAGACCATTAGACCATGTAAGGTGGGTCATAAACAACATGAATACACACTCTACACATTCATATAAGTTACATAAAGGGACCTTATAGGTCGGCATAAGCTTTACAAACATAAACAATACAATACTTCTCAATTATGCCTAATACACCCTAATAGATGGCATTATGATCTTCAAGGGCACTCAAGAGCTTCACCATAACTCCATCATTTCCATACAATTCATCAACATCCTCTCAATATCATCTACAAGCATAAGAAACTCGGCAACCTCCATCTTCGACATGGATCACTCCATTTGGCAAGTGCCACCTATTAGGTCTAAGCACCTAATTTGACACTCTTCAAAAGCGAACAAGTTCTCATATCAAGCCGTGTTGTCAAGACTTCTTAGGCACTTCTACTGAAGAAACATGATCCTATTTCACTCTCTATATCCATGAGACACTATCAAACAGGGAATAAGGCCTCAAATCCTCCAGCTCTCTTACCTCGCTTAAGCATGCTAATAAGGCTCAAGAATAGGTCTTCAAGAAGAACGAGTTAGTTCATACATCAAATCACCTCTTCAAGATACATATGGCACATCACTAGAAAGGTCTTGACCTTGGTCAACTTATTCAACTCATAACAACTTCCAATTCCGGGCATAACACTCCAAAACACCTCCTTCTCTAACACTGCTCAAATCTGCATATGGTACTCAAGAACCAATCTTGAGCTTATCAAGCTCCCAACACCTCAAACTCCACTCCCACACTGAATCACTGCATGGAACCATTCACCATGGACCTAAACAACATCTTCAAGCACTCATATGCATATGTCACACTCATAATTCCGCACTTGCATACTTGTTCGAAAAGCCTTCTTGGCAAGCCTAATAGGGCAGTTTAAGCCATTAGGACTTAAGACAAAATACACCACTTCTGATCGAACCATGAGCTCAAACACATCATGCCAGACTTCTACAAGCTATCCATGCTCATGTTTCATTTCTACACCATTTATTTATAGCAAAACCCTTTCGTACCTTCATGACTGGTTTTTGCCTCTTTAGGCCATTAGTGGTAGACACATTTGGGAGAAAGGTTTCACCAATTTCTAGCACATAACCTATCCAAATCTCTTCATGGACATTGAGAACATATCACATACTTGTTCCCACAACTGGGCTTTCACCATGACCCTTGCAACACATGCCTGTACATGTAAATCTTTCACAAAACAAAGGTTTTGTTGTAGCTTCTCATCACACCTGGAACATGCAATGCCACCAAAATGAGCTCTAGAGAATTCTCTACATGTTTGAATCTTTATGCTAGCCTTCCCATGCCATTTGGAGACCAAACCCTTCATATTTTGTCCAACATTCTCAGACTAGGGTTTTAGGAGGGTTTATACCCACTTAGCTTCTTAACAATGGTTCATAAAAGTATGACGGCCAAATGAACCCATTCCACTTGGAAAAAGTTCTTAGCTCCATGCCCTAACATCCACAAAATGGCTAAGTCCCCATCTAGAGTACACACGTGTAGATGAGTACTTGAAGTTGACCATCGAGTTAGGAAAGACAGTTTAGAGAGCTTAGTAGAGCTCAAAACAAATTTTCATGCTTCCTCCTTTGACCTCTGACCTGAAACTTTGCATACACCTCTGGGATGACCTCCTCTATGATTGTCAATGCTCATTCATGCTTTTTTACCTCTAAAACTCGCCATGCTACTTGGTTTTCCCATGCATTCTTCTCGTGTCTTCTATGTCTTGTTTCAAAGGACCTTGAACATGCACAATGCACATGAACGATGACCTTGTACACCTTCCACACATGTTATGCAATGTCACAACACTCCTCACATGCTCAAATTAGCTTGCTCTGCCTCATACCTAAAGCTATTATACCATCTACTTGTACTAGGTCTAGGACTAGGCCGAGTTACGCTTGTACCCACTCATGCCTTAAGTAAATTGACCTTGTCACCGCCATTCAAGCTCACTAAGACCTTTACCACCTCACTCTGCATCTGCTAGACCATATAGCACCTCCATACAACCTCTGAAGCTCACTCACTAGTCCATGCAAGTTGAACCATGCCCTGAACCATGCCCTAAACCATGCATATGCACCAAAACACCATGTTATATGACCAATGCAACACCTTATGACGACATCATGCTCTCTCCTATGCACACCAAGACACCCTTTGACATCAATGATAACAACAATGACACATGTCCAACCGGACAGACCATACCATACAACCGAGATGGAGTACTTAGAAGAACTAGTACAGCTACTGCTAGTAAAAGTGGATAATGGGCAAGGGCCTAGAGAAAAAGCGTTGACCAGTGCAAATAAGGCCAAGGTAGACTAGAAATTAGAAGATTATATAGCGCTTGGCACATACTTGAAGGAATCCGCGCAAAAAGCTGAGAAGATTTTTGCAAAATTTCAGGATACTTCGATGATACTAAACGCGCGCACTTCAGAAGATGAGGCAAAATTGAAAGAACTACAAGCCTCATTATTGACAAACAGGTTTGTGCGAGAGAGTTTTGTATGAAGTCGGGGAAAAGAAAGAGGCAATAAAAGCAGAGTGCAACAAGATAGAAGAACGGCTTGGCAAGGTACAAACAATGGTGATGCGAAGGGTAGACGTTTTGGAGGGCATCGCCACAGAATGGGATGTCGTATTAAAAGAGCTACAGGAGAAGGCCGGTGAGCTAACTCTGGAGAAGATCCCAGATATTGTTGAGTCAACATCAAGCAAGGTATACATTGGGCTTAGGGAATGGAGGCAGGTGGAGAAGGGTATCAGCGTAGAATTCCCACAACTTCTACCATAGCCACGGCTTTAATTTTTGGACGCGCACAAAAGAAAAACATTCTTTATTCTTTGATTTCATTAGGGGATGCCCATATTCTTTCATGGATTCTTTCATTCTTTGTATTGCCGAGGACAAACAATATCCCTAATGTGGGATAATGTTGGACTGGGAAAAATGGCTAAGTATGAACCACACACAAAGGTGCGCACAACAACTAAAGGAAGAAATGATACAAGTGTAAAGAAGTGCGCGAAGGTGCGTGCGGAGGCATGAGAAGAGGACGCGCGGAAGGTTCACGCACAGGGACAGAAGGAACATGAGTTAACCATAATTTTGGAGAGGGCTAAAAATAGGAAAAGCACGGGTTGACATGATGAGCAAGATAGCTATAGTTGGATAAAGCAGCACTAGAGAAGGAAAAAGCACATGCAGAGCATTGGATAAAGATAGAATACGCGTGAACAGGTTCAATTAAGTAAAACATAGCATGAGGATCAAGTAAGCTATTAATAGCACGGATGGAAATAGAACAGTCAATTGAGGACTAAGGTGTAGAATGAAGATGCATGTAGGCTAAGTATAGGATAGTTTATTAATAGATTAAAGTATTGTAAAGGACAAGTTCCCACCAGCTATATATAGTTTTCATGTCTACGTAATAGAATGTGCGACTAGAGCCGCAAATGAAAGAGACAAGCATGTGAGGGCTTGTTGAGTCTATGATGTTTTGTGAGATCATGTTATGAGTATGTAATGGACAATCTGATACGGATTGCCAAGATTAGGAGAGATGAAAGTGGCATTATTGACATTCAGATCGTGTCGTTGATTGTATATGTTGAATGAATGATAAAAGCTCCAAACTATTATTGTCTTTGTTATGATCTTTGTTATATTGTCTTCTATTATGTGTTACGTAATGTTAAATGTTGACTACACATCTTGAATTATTTAAACAAGAAGGGCTCTGGTAGGTTGCGCACACTTCAGGGGAGCACTTGGACATCAGTTTGAATGATGTGCCAGCGCGCCCGACTAAGTGGTGTTAACATTTAAGACTACAAAATCCCTGGTGTACGGAGTGGTGCAGTTTCGTCCCAAAGAGGGAATAAATCTACACCATGGATTTCCACCACTTTTGTGTTGAGCTAATTTTTAACATAAAATTGCAGTCTAGTAAGAAATGTCCCGGGGAAATGTCTTATCAGACAACTACTATTTAGCTTGTCATCTAAAATTGACTTTAAAACAAAAAAAAACGCTAAACCATAATGTGAAATAAATGACGTATAACTCAAAATGCAAAACAAAGATTTGGCCTACTGGTTGAGATGGGGTGTTGTCATGCAGATTACTCTGGTTCAAACACTAATGAGCTTAGAGCCCCATGCATGTGTGACAAGAATTTGATTCCCGGCATTTTGGACCCTCTACATTGAAAAAAGACCATTCAACCAAGGAAACCCCTTGGTATATGACAGCACAAACAACCAATCCCCCTGCAGTACATAGACACTCTTGAAAGTATAGTCATATTGAGCGTGAGACATGGAAAATATGAACTATGCTGCAGTTAAGTACACATAAACCTCTTTGCAAGATACAAGACTGGAACTCGCTATCTTGGGTATGGAATCTATTTTGAGAACGTTTTTAACATGGAAGATAATAAAATAAATTGGTGTGCCGTTTGGTCCATTGATGAAGTTGTTTGGCTTACATAGAGCCCGCCAGGGATTTATTTTTGCTGAGTGCAAAGGCCCCCGACACAAAGAGTTAAGCAGTTAACGTCAGAATTGTACCGTAGGTAATTTTGACGTGTGGATTCCCCTTACCCATAGCTGCTTAGCTAAAGATGATCACTGATTTAAATGTACGCTTAGTCAGTTTTGTAGTTCGCTATATATTTCCTCGGAAACATTGGCAGAGATGCTGGCATTCTATTAAGTCAATGCCCAATGTAATGCTTCGGCATTCAATAAATAAATTGGTGCAACACCTTCAGTTATGGCCAAACATTAACGACACTGCATCATATAAGGCAAAAACAACAGCTGTTTGAGGTTATCAGCTAATCACATAAGAAATATCTAAAGAAGAAAAACTTTCAATTTCAGGTAAAATGATGGAACGTGTTTCTAGTATTTCAAGAATCTGACAGAAGTCGCAATGTTCCAATGAGAGAACCATAAACAAGTTACCCGTGTTCTTCCTAAGGAATATTTCATGAGAATCTATACAGATAATTTGTTAATTATTAAAAACAATTCTTGGTGTCGGGAGAACTATAACGAGTCTGTGTCATCAACAATCATCGCTTTAAACTACAAATGGCCCGAAAACAGTTACTATTTTAACTCCCTCTAGAGAAAAAAGTAAGTTGTCCAATAAAGGCCCAATGGTGAAAAATACATCAACTAATGTACACATTTCAGAAAAAAATACAGTAAAATTAGTTAAAATGGAATTGCATAAAAGCTCATCTCAGGCACTGGCATTGATAAACTGAAAAAAACTCAAACTTCACGCATGGCTCTTCTCTGATGATAAGATCTAGCAGCTCCAAAGGCTCTTCAAGCGTGAGTTTATTATTTAATAGATCTTAGAGAAGCTAGACATCGGATCTGAGTACGTGGAAAAGAATTAGACTAAACTGCCAAACACAATACAATGCATATAGCATTTGCATAAGATTAGTCTCCAACTCCATACCCCAACATACAACACCCTTAAGTCCAGGATCCAGATGAAGTATGGAAGAAATAAGAAAGCACCTCGGCAGGTCTTCTTGTCCCCCAAAAGATCCTTTTACCAAAGCTCGTGGGTAATTGTGCAGAGAGGAAATTGGCAGAACTCTGAAGAAACCTTAAGCGGAACAAACCAGAATGATTCAGCTGCCTGTATTCTTTCCTGCTGTAATCTGTTACGTGACACACACCATCATGATGGTTGAACAGCATAGCCCAACTTAAACTAATGCCGACTTTTATCTCCGAGATGACAAAAGGTTCACAGACTCTGGGTTATCTGTTCTCATCCCAGCAAGAGAATAGTAAGCTAGTATCTGGGCTGGTTGCTCTTCAATCACATCTCCATCCGTATGTCGCTCCAATGTGATTCTGAGAGGTGGGGTAAACTCTATGTTCCAAAATGGTCGTGACATGCCCATAAGTCTCTCTCCTGTCGCTGTTCCTTTATACCCTTGAACCCATATATACTTCAGTGATATCAAATGAATCACTGCAGATGCTATTGCAGTCTCGCTAAAACAACAACCTCTCATTTCAAGCCTCTCCAGTTTTGAGCACCCATTTGCAAGCTCAAGGAGACCCCGGTCACTTTCTCCAGCAAATCCCAAAAGCATCCACCTCACATTTGTACTGTACTTTCCAATATATTCAAGCCCTGTATCTGTCAATCCTCCAGGCCTCACATATAATGCAAATCTGTTTAAGTTGTGACATCCACGCAGCAAAGCCATGACTCCATTATCAAGCGGTAGATCAGTGATCTGTTCCTTTTTATCCAACAGAACCAACCGAAAATCCTTCAGATTCTTGCAAAATTCACCGACAGTCTCAAGTGCTGCGTTGCTTATATCTGAAACATAGACAGCAATGAATTCCAGATTGGGGCAGCCTTGAGCTACGTTAATAAGCCCTCTGTGAGAGACTATACCTTGTTCATCATCTAAGCCTTCTTCTTCGTCAGGCTCTACCCTGAGTCGCCTCAACTTTTTGCAGTGATTTGCAACGACTTCTAACCCCCTGTCTCCAATGACATTTCTTACCTGTTTACAAGCAAGCATTCTAATCAAGTTAAAAGCTTGTTACTTGAAGGAAATCTAAAGAATAAATCACTTGATTACAAAGTACCAAAACATCTATTTATACCTGTAAAATGATGCATAAAAATCTCGCTACATACAAGAAATAAATGTCTAAATATGAAGTTTGGAGAACTTCAAGAGTTAGCTTGAGACCATCCAGTAAATTGATCTGTTTTTATTAATATACCGTATGTTACAGATCACTTGGTCTTCTTTAGACCCTAAAAACAATTTATTCCGAAATTCCCGTTCCATTTACCGCACCATCCATCCATTGATTCAAACATATATAATACTACTGAATTTCTAGGCTTAACAATTAAGTAAATTAAAATCTTCCATTCCTAGTTGCTGGCTGCGAGCCTGCGAGTCTGCGACCCCGGGCAAATTTCCAGTCAACTACGGTAAAAAGGACTAATGACCAATTCTAAAGGGCTCGTAAAATGGACGAGTGGCCAATTCCAAAGGCGCTACAAAAGAAATTATCGGTGTGGATTGTAGCCAAGTTATGGCTCTCGAATGTTGATCTGAATGAAATCCGTACCTACTGACGTTACTATCTTTAATATTCAAAAATAAACCCAAAATACAACTGTGAAAATGTTTAAAGGGTTCTAGATATTGTCAGTCCAAAAAAGGCTTGGTTATCAACTATGCTTTTCATCGCTATGCGTTATTCTGCATCTCCGAGAACTCGCTCACTGTTTTTGCTTTATAGCTAGAAACGAAATTCAGTTATATTTCATCACTTATCCACCTTTCGAATCAATCTATGAAATGCAGCCACTATCGAAAGCCCTGAAAGCTCGAACTAATGGAAATAAAAATCAGACGAACTACAAAAATATGCCTGGGTTTGAAAAAATTTAATCCTTGGCATAACGTAAAGGTTTTCCATTGATGGAATATCCAAGCAATGTTTCCATGTTCGAATGGGCAGTCTCAAAGGTTTGGCAAGTGTGGCTGCCCAGTGGGTGTTTTGTTTGAAACAAATGCAATTACAAATTTGTTTATCTGTGTCTGAAGCTCTGCATAAACACGAGTATTTATTCCTTCCATAATCTCTGTCAGAGAGTAGTTATGTCCTACACTTGCATCAGCTTCAGCATTCTCTATTTCCAATTCGTCATCAAAGGGATCTTCAACAATGGTGTAAACTTACAGAAATGCAATATCATTATCTCAGGCAGAGACTCTGATCCCAAATAACCTTTTTTTAATGGGACCTGCAAAGGTTAATCAAGGGATTGAACAAAAAACTTACTGATGTAACGGATTACTAACAGCTGTTAGTAGTAGGTGCTAAGTAGGAGTCTGTTGGGGAGTTGCTGTTTGGAAGTCAATTTAGGAGGTCATTTATTAATGAATACATTTTCCCTAACAGTCCTGGTCTTGTGGAGTTATGGAAACAGCTGGTCTTGCATGAGCTATTTTTATAATTGGTAAGTTCAGTTAGGAGTTTAATTTCGGTTACCCTTTAAAAGGATGGAAAACGAATGCAGGTGGGGGGAGAGAGGATAGAGAAGATTGAAGGACTATTGAAGTAATTTTCTCTTTAATAAATAAAACAGAGGTTTGTGTATGCTGTTCACAGCAAGGAGATTTAATTTCAGTTACCTTTTTATCTTCTGCTGCGTCTAGTCCTCTGTATACAGGGGTGTGTGTTTATCAGTTGCAGAATCAGAGGATCGTCTGCATCAGTTATGTGGAGACACATCCCCGAGGACCGAGTGACATCCCAGACATCTTGGGGATGGGGTACAGCAATGGGGCATCCCTGCACCGCCTCTGCACTCCCTCCCGTGTCCCAAAAACAATTGGTGACAGCCCCTGAGACTCAGAGACATTTCAGAGGCATCCCCTTCTATGAGATGGGAGTTGTGGACATTGTAAAGTCTCTGGGGCGGTAGCGCCAATGCCTATACATTGAAAAAAACTTAACCAAAGCCTGCCTCTATGTTAAAATTAGAGTTTCCTTCTAGTCTTAACACTTTGAATTTATGTCCTAATGATGAGTCGTAGTAGGAATTGGGGTTGACATTCCATTGTATCCAATCATGTTTACTGAGGTGCATGTAAACCAACCACTGCCTAAATTTTAATGGACTTCCCAACATAATGGTAAGAAGCCAATGGTCTAACATAACCCTAACGAAACCATCACTTCAGGCTACTATTATTTATATTTCATATGCATTAGCAATCATAGGCGAGCAGTGTAATGGAGACGTCGAAGGGGAGGCAACAAGAAGTTAAAAGTCAACAGGATTGAAGTTAAAACAGAGCGGGGGGAATAGGGGTGATGAAAAAGGGGATCGTTCGTGATGTGGAATCTTGCATATGGAACACAGGGGATCCTCTTCTTTTTTCCATAGTTACCTAAGACTCTGGGACGGCAGGATGTCGGGACGTAAGGACGGGGTTTTCGGGACGGCAAAAAAATTTGAAAATTTCAGGACAGCGGGGGGACGGCTAATAAAAAAAATATATATAATTTATTAATTTTACAAATATAACATGAATAATTCAATAACCTAAGACTTAAAATTGTAAGTTTGAAAGATTGAAACCACTAATGATTAATCCAATTATTCATCACATAAGCCAAGGCCCAAAATGCTACAGCTATATATATTATATTCAATGTTCAAAACTTCAACATGACAATGAAAGACTAAATAGCAAATAGTAAAGCTGAAAATTTAAAACAAGTCTTAGTCTTACTCTTCAATAATCAACATGAGAAGAGTACAACTACACCCACATTACATATGCTATGAAATATTATGTCATGTCTCATAACCAAAATGACATTACATAACCAAAATGACAAGTGACAAGTACAACTCAAAAATCACTATCAGAGCCCTCCGAAGGAACAGTTGCAAACCGCTCCTCCTCACTAGGAGTATCTGTATCAACGTCATCTGCATCTGCAAAGGAGATATCAACCAGTCCTCGCTGCTTCTGATCTTCATCAACCTGCCTTGCATACTCAGGATCCACATCCCACCGCAATGTTGGGCTCTCCTTGTACGTAGGTGTCTTGCGATCCATGAGACGCAAGGCACTATGTACAGCAACAAGTTTCTCTGCTCTCTTAGAGGTAAGTCTGTTCCTCTTAAGAGAGTGGATCCACCCATATGTTGACCAATTCCTCTCAGAAGCAGAGGAACTAGAAGCCTGAGAAAGAAGACGAATAGCAAGTGTACGTAGCAATCCTACATGTCCATACAATCGCCACCAACTAACTGGACTCTTATGTGCCAATGTGGTCCTGTCTATCTTTGATGATTTTTGTAGCCATCCAGATAAGCGAACTTGAGCCAATCAGTTCTGACTCGTGAAGCATCCTCTGCATTATACATTTTTTTTAGGGCTTTCAAGAAACCCTTCCTCACCTCCTCATCATCTACTGGGAGAACTCTACCAGGCCTCACAACATACCACTTCGGATTTAGTGCATATGCATCCATGTGTAAATGAGTGTTCAACTTCTCCCATCTCCGCTCAATGATAGGCTGAATATAGTGATGGTAGAACTCCAACGTGGGGTCCCTTGCTCGAACAACAGCCTTCATCTGGCCAAGCATACTATCAATACATTCGTATATCTCACCAAGGCTAGGGCTCTCAGAATCCCCATATTTTATCACACTAAAAACTAGAGATATTATGGATGTGATATATCTCACATCTATCCAAAATGTTTCATTCACCACAATTGCTTTCACCTTCTTCCCATGCTTTGTCTTCGACCCATCCCCCCTAGACCACTCTGATGTCATGACCATGCACTGTAATGATTCCTGTAACTCAGCCATCCTATCCAGCAAAATAAAATACGATGCAAAAACGTGTGTCCAGTGGCTTGAGGAATTCCTTCCTCGAAAAGCTACGGAAGAGTGCCAATGACGTATGGTGGTTGCAAATGAACATCTGCACATCTCTAGCATCAGCCACTACATTTTTGACCCAATCAATTTTTCCAATATCTTTTAGTGCATTGTTCATGGCATGCACACAACATGGGGTCCAATATATATGTCGGTAATGAGCCTCGACAAGCTTACCTACTGCCCTGCACACATATGTTGCATCTGTAATAACCTGCACAACGTTGGCAAGGCCAACCTCCTCAATAGCATCTCGCAAAATGGTGAATTGGAACTCTGCATCCTTCTTCTTCCCTGAACAATCAACTGCCCTCAAAAAGTAAGGACCCTCTTTGCATGAAACAATGATATTTATGAGTGGGTGGTGTCTGATATCTGTCCACCCATCCATGATGATGCTGCAACCGTGAGAGACCCATGTGCACCTCATTTCCTCCATCAGTAAATTAACCTTGGAATAGTTCTTATCCAAGATTGTGGTTCTCAACTCCGTGTCTCCTGGGGGCACATAACTCACACCTGCTTTGGCTATCTTAGCCACAGCATCCTTGAAATAAGTAGAGCGAGCAGCATGAAATGGAATGCCAATAGCAAAAAAGAATTTTCCAATGGCATCATCAGCGTCTTCTCTAGCCTTTGTATCATACATTTCAACAATTGGATTGGAGGCCACAACCTTCCTCTTCTCCCTACTACTACCAAAAGCATCCAATTCAAACACCTCATAAGATGCACCTGTAACACTACCGGTATTAATTCTCACAGAACTAGAAGGGGTGCCAGTGCCACTAACATGATGGCCACGAACTTATGGAACCTTTTCCACCATATCTCCATTATACAACCTCACCATTTCTGCCCTTTCTTCAAGTGATAGCTGTCCACACATGCCTACACCTTTCCCCGCAATGCGCAATAAATGTGCATTCAACCTAGTAATGTTGCCTAACCAAGATAATGAGCAAATGTTGCATTTCCATATTTTAGTGCCCCCTGAAATGTTTGATCTAGGACACTGCATAATTTGACCAAATTGTTTCAAAGGTTTTTTCTTATCAAAAGGCCCCCTAGCATACTTTTTCAACATTTTGGAGGGGCAACTGAATTTGTCCACACTCCCTTGTGAACTAGTAGCAGTATTACGTGTTTTTGATTGTGTTCCTTCTCCTTGCACACCCATTTCAACCTCATATTCAGCTTGATAATCACTATCAAAACTCATTTTGAAGCTACAATAATTAAAATACAAAACAATAGAACTATACAGTACAATAAAACAATGAATACAATTTTTGAATACATTTAAAAATTTAAAAAAAAAACAGAGATGAATACATTTCAAAATTTAAAAAAAAAAACAGCGATGAATACATTTAAAAATTTAAAAAAAAACAGCGATGAATACATTTAAAAATTTAAAAAAACAAACAATAAAAATGCCCTCCCTTTATGCTTTATCTCGTTCCATCACTTGTTAATCCAAATAGGAAAAAAAATACAACCAAATGCAATGCCTTCACTTTCAACTTTGCATTTGGAAATTAAAAAAACAAAACAAAGAATGGTAGTAAATTAGTAATGTATGTACATACCTCTTGCTCTTGCTCTTTGCTCTTGCCTTCTCTTTTTTTACTCTTGCTCCCCTTTTTTTTTGCTCTTACTTGGTGTGATTAGAATGAGTATGAAATGCTCTTTTTATAAGTTTTCTTTGTTGCTTTTAGGGTTAGGTCATGTTAGTTTTAATTAGAAAGCATTAAAAGTTTAAAAAAATATTTTAAAAAACATAAAAATGATAAAATAAAACTTAGTTTAGCTTTGGCGCAGCGTGAAAGACGTTGGGGACGTCGTGACGTCCCCCGGGACGTCACAACGTCCCCAATGAAGTCCCCAAACAGTTTTTGCACCCGGGACATCCCGAGTGCGTTCCTAGTTTTCAGGGACGTCCCCCTTATTTTTTGGAAAATGGGGACGCCAGGGAAACATCCCGTCCCCGTCCCCAAGTCCCCGAGACGTCCCGGATGTCCGGGGACGTGATGAAAACCTCCAGGACGCGTCCCCGCGTAACACTGCTTTTTTCCGATAAGTCACATATGGATGACATGTCATTTTTTCTTATCGCTCAAGGAAGACAGGGGGTGCGATCTTAAAGTACTTGAGGCAACGAACATTGAAAATAGCTCTAAAAATAGGCCCATCTTATGACTTCAGTGGAGTTCAGATCAAGGTTTCAAGCCCGAGGTTTGAGATTAGTCGAAGAGTAGCTACTAGAGATCTATGTGTAGGTTTGAGCGAGGCTATCCACTATACGACAGAGACCTTTAAACAACACTACAATGTGGATATGTGCGTAAGCTTGCGAACAATTCTCTATGTGTAAGAAAGATTGTATCGTTGGCAATCAGTCTCCATTGAATGTACACTTGGTGTTGAAAAAAGACATCATTGTTGTACTTCATTTTTGTTAAGATTCCATTGCATAATTTTGTAAGTGGCTCGTCAAAAGACATCGATTCATTAGGACCCCTAACCGTAGTTGCATCATTTGGTATCATAGCAAGGAACAACTCTGGGAAGTAAAGATTTGAAGGTTCTCCATCTTTGCAAGGTGGGAAGAGGATAGAAGAAAGCAAGAGTGTGATCTGCATATGTTTGGGAGGGAGTGCAACAGTAGATCTAAGTTTTTTAATGCGAAGAAGAATAGGGTGACAAGGTGCATTAGCCAATAATATAGCTAGAAGGCTCGATGATACTATAGAGATGTTAAGGACACTCCAAATCAAATTGATTGTAGTAGAAGAAGACTGCAAAAGAGGATTCGTCCCAAAAGATGATGTGAGGGGAAGTGGAAACAAAAGAAGTGACTACATGTGGTGCAAATGAAGCAGTCCCAATTCAAGCTCATTCAGATGATGGTGAAGACAGATTATTGAAAGCTATATCGAAAATAGGAGTGTAAATGGAGGCTTGATGAGGTTGCAGAAGAACACAAGGTGATGATCACACAAACCAAATTGAGAGGTCATGTTGTGATGTGGTGGAAAGAAGTTTTAGTTGAATCACAACAAAGAGAGTAAAGATAAGATTACTCCTTGGGAGCTTGAATGGTTGCAAAATTGAAAGGAAAGGTTTTTCCTAGTGATTACCAGCTAGATTTGCTGAAAAAGGTTGAAATTTTTGTGATAAGGTGACTTGAGTGTGAAGAAATATACAGAGGAGTTTTACAAAATCACAATTTGAGCTGGTCATAGTGAGATGGATCAAGAAAAGGTAGTATGGTACATCAACGAACTATGTTGGGTAATCCAAGATGAGATCAATAGTGAGGATGTGGATAGTAGAAGAGGCATACCAATATGCCTCAAGGGCAAAAGAAAAAGTGTAGAATGAATGCCCAAAGGAACGAAAACAAGCTTGGCAATGGCAGAGAACCAATGATGCATGAGCAAGAGAGTGAAACAAGCACAAGCGGTGCACAAGAACATAAGAGCAACGGAAGGACTTCTACAAGAGGGAAAGGTCGTGGCACAATATTTAATGGTACATGTTTTCAATGCGGAGAAATAAGACATACTTTCAAGTGTCCACATGTACAGAAAAATTATGGGAAGAGGAAGGATGTGAGTGCACACATTGTACAAGCAAAAGAAGAGAGTGTGGTGTCAGTGCATCACATAGATGAACCTAAGCATGGTGAAGCATTACTCGTGGTGAGAGCACTCTTGAAGGTTGCGGGAAGGAGAGAAGATTTGCGATAAGAGATGCAAAATATTTTCCGCACAAGATGCAAGACCAAGGGAAAATGTTGCATAGTGGGTAGTTGATAGTGGAAGTACAGACAATTTGGTGTCGACGGAGATAGTGCAGAAGTTAGGACTAGAGTGCAAGCCATATATGGATCCTTACAAGGTGACATGGTTGATGAAAGCACGAGCAAACGTTGTGCGAGAACAATGAAAAGTGGAGATGAAGATTGGCAGTTTCACGGACTAAGTTTTGTGCGACATTTTACCGTTTGACCAGGAGATGTTGTAAGATGGAAGAACAAACACAGTTAAGAGTTTATAAGGATGGACATAATCACATTCTAAAATCGTTGAAGGGTGAACATTGAAGACAAAAGAGCGCACCAAAGTCATGATTAGGTGCTAGGAAGAGTAGATCTTGTGGGATGGAGAAGGCAGAGCATGCACGATTACGCATCATAGTGTTGCGGAAAGAAGAGAAGATGGAGCATGTGCAAAAATTCAAAGAACCTAGGTGAAAGGAGAGGATGGAATAACAAGGGAAAAATGCACAACAGTATGGGATGATGTAGTGCGAAGAGGGTGAGCAATAGACATTTTTGTCTACAAACGGTGTGAAGAGGCATTGCATAGAGGGAAAAGAAATGGAGAAGAAAAGATACACCCTACACTGATTTAGGAAGTCAGCCTTGAAGAGGACATGGGTAGGCGTGCATAAGCTCAGAGACATTTTTGGTGGAGGAGGTCAGTTGTTTCCTAACTCCAATAGTTGCCGATAGGGAATACCCGCTAGCGCACAAGAATGCCAAGACATTATCAAAAAGTCAATAGGGTGGTTCTACCGCCTAGCCCACGTGTGTGAGCACTATGCTCACACATTTTCGTACCCAAGAAATATGATGTAGGAGCATTTGGGTTTACATGCAATCTTGCATCAAACTAAAAATATGTATGTTATAAAAATGAGCTAAGTCTAGCAGTGTGCGAGATTCCATTTCCAATTAGTCTCTGTTTGTAATTTGTGCAAGGTTGGTTTTGCGCCAGTATCTTTGTAAGTGTTCTGCAACACCTATGAGAAGACAAGTGTGGTGGTATTTGTTAGCGCAAGTCTTGTTTTGCACCCATGTGTTGTAATGTTCCGCACAGTCTTCAGAATTGTGCAAGTGTTTGTAACCTAGTTTTTGGTCATTTGTGATTACGCCATATCTAGAGGGACTTCATCACATCCACAATATCTTCTAAAGCCTAAAGCATCCTTTAGAAGATAGCGCAAGCATCCAGTTCATTAGTGCAGTGCAAAAAGAGTCTGTATGCAAGGAATAAATATTAATGCGCACAGTATTGCCAAGGACATTTTCAGGGCTCGTGTTATCAGCATGAGTTCATCTCAATGCCACACATCCACGTGTGAAACCACGAAGTCATTGAAGTACTGCATCAAGAATTCTTCAAATAGGGAATGTATGGACTTCCCGTGATAACACAGAAGGTTACTTTCAAATTCCGTCCATTGTGTCAACTTGTGTTTGCATTGAGCTCAGGTGTGATATGGGTCCTTTGGACCTTAACCGTCATTTAATATTTGTAAAGTATTTGACTGCTTATGGGCTAGATGTTGTTGAGTCAACTATCGTAAGTGGGTGATTGTGCACTATATCACCACATCACCACACTTGTGAATTCAGTGGAGTTCAAATCAAGGATTTGAGCCCAAGGTTTGAGATTGGTCGAAGAGCAGTTATCAAGAGATCTGCTAGCAGAGACTTCTACGCAAGTCTGAGTGAGACTATAGGACCTTTGAACAACACTGCAATGTTGATATGTGTGTAAGACTAAGGGCAATTGTGTGTAATAAGTAAGATTGAATCTTTGGTGATCGGTCTTTGGTTGATGTAACCCTGGTGTTGAATAAATACATTATTGTTGTTGTTGTAATTGGTTGTTCTTAAGATTTAGCTACATAGTTATGTAAGGGGCTCAACCAAAGGCATACTTTCACTAGGATCCCTAACAATAGTTTCATCACAATACACCCAACAAATCTCAGCCATTTACCTTTTCAAGAAGCCAAAAAATCACTTAATTGATCCAAGAGCTCATTCCTTGGATGTTTCCTACTTGGACCCTATGAAGAGTGGAACATGTAAGTATTTGGTGGGGAGAATCCCTATTTCAAAATTCAGCTCCGCGGCAATATGTTGTTGGTTTTGAATGTCTATATTGAAGAAATAGACTTTGGATTTTTCATTGTTGACAGCTTATCCTAACACTCTAGTGTACCTGACGAGGATTTCTTTTAATAATCTCCCCTCTCCTCTTGAAGCAAAAACGAACAAAATTGTATCATCTACAAAAAGGAGGTGGCAGTTGATTCTGCCAGATTTTGGCGCTTGCCAAAGATCAGCTTGACGATAAAAAGGTAGGGACAGATTGGGTCCCCTTAATGAATCGCTCTAGATGCCACGGAAGAAGTCCACAGATCTGCCATTTATTAGCACTGAAAGTGTTTGAAAAGCAACTTCACATCCATTCACAACCATTCTCTTGCTAAAACAATATCTTATAGGTATAAGCATCAGGAAGTACGAATCTACACTATTGTAAGCCTCATATCCAACTTGATTATCATACCTTTTGTTTTTGTGGCTTTCAAGGAGTGTTATCTCAAGGGTGACTATGATATCATGGAGGATCTTCTTACCTTAGATTACGTCTGCCTATTCTTGAGAGAAAATGGATGGAATAACCTCCTTTAATGTATCTGCCATAGCTTTGGTTATTACCTTAAAAATTGTATAGCACAGGGGAAAATTGTTCTGAAATGGGAAAAGCAGCTGCCCCCGTCATTTTGGAAATCAAGGTTAGGAAGCTGCAGTTCATATCTTTCAGAGATTGGCTCCCCTTGACAAATTCCTTCTAGATTGTGGAAAGAAGCTTTCAAGGTTAACATTTCTTAGGTCTGAAAACATTGTGCTGGAGACATAGCATTCACACCATTCTCTTGCAACCAAACCTTTCTCAGATAAGCCTTAGGAAGTTACATTCTACCCTTCATAAGCCTTAATTATATCCAACATGATTATCATAGCTTTCATTTTTGCAGCTTTAAAGGAGTGCATTATCTCATGGGTGACTATGATGTCATCAAGGATCTGCTTACCTTTAAAGAAAATGGAAGAACCTTGTTCTTGAGAGAAAATTGGATGGAAGAACCTCCTTTATTATCTTTTTCCATCGCTCTGGTTGTTACCTTATTAATTGTAATGCCAAGGGCAATTGGTCTGAAATCAGCAAGGATTTGCACCTGTGTTATTTTGGAATCAAAGGTTAGGAAAGTTCAGTTCGTATCTTACAGAATTTTTCCTCAATCTCCTCGACTCATTTGCAACGTCTATCACCTCCTTCCCAATGATGTTCCAGTCGGCCTGGTAAAATTCAGTGAGGAAATTGTCAAAGGCCCATCTTTCTGCATCTTAAATACTACGGCCCTGATTTTCTCCAATGAGAAGGGGCCACCAGGCTTTTATTCTTATCTGTTGTCATTAGAGAGAATATTTTCAGATAAGTTTCTTTGATTATCAGTCAATGGCTAGGGGATCTTTAGTGAGGAGATTCTGGCCTAACGAGATTGCTTCCCTCCCGTGATGGCATCAAGCTCCAAGATTATTTCCCAAAATCTGTCGTGATCTAACTTATCCTATTGTGATGCAGTCAAATTCTCTGAACTTGCAAATCAAAACTCCAAGGATACCTTGATCCTAGGAATTTAGTAACACTCAAGAGTCAAAACTATGAAAAATATCCAAACAGAAGAAGCTAGAGAAGAAAAGTTACATAAGCTTATAACAACAGAAGATACAGGAAGGTTTTCAGTCAAAATAGGCAGATCAAAATTAATGAATGCAGCATCTAGATAAATTTAACAGCAGCCCGTCACAAACATAGAACATATAGCCCAGTTATTTATTTTGAGCAGAAAAAGGAAACTTTCCCAGATTTCCACTATCTCCACAAAGGGCCCCCAAAAATATGCATTTCTTTCAACATAACACATTCTCTACTTACTCCTATTACAAATATCTATATCAAAAAATAGCAGTTACTACAGTTGTTTCCTTATCCCCTAAACAAAACAGAGCAGTTAGATGAAAACTGCTTTTATTAATAAATTAAAGATGTTTACTTAACTTTCTACAACAGTTACTACCAAAAATCCTAAAATAAGCAAATGACTAAACTGACAGGAGTGGAAGGATCCTATTAAAGGCACCCCCGCATCATCCTCCCCATCTTTTAGAAAATCTGAACCTCCTTGTTTTAGAGTCATATGATGGAGTTCCACTATACTTATGCAAGTCAACCTCCGTGATCCCAATTGGCAATTATTATAGGAATCCGACACACACCTTCCCATTTAACCAAATACAACTTATATGCCCTGGCCTGTGCAGAAGCTAATTTGGTATCCAAAACTCATTCAATTCGCTCTCTTTTTCTTCTTCGGCAAGTGCTTGGTCCAGTAGTTGTTTTCATTGTCATGTTGTTCATCATTTATCTAATCATCATTTGTCCCAGCAGAGTGTGAGTAAAATTTGTGCAGCTTTAAAAATAGGACTGATGTCCAAGTCCTCGAGAAGATTAATCACATAAGCATTGTCATTAATCCTCTTCAGAATTCTACAAGCTCCGAATTTGTTGGGCTTCAACTTGTTGTAGGCACCTTGAGGATACCTCTCCTTGCACAAATGTTACTATGATCATTTCCGCTTCCTGAAAGATTTTTTTCCTCCTATGCAAATCAGCATTTTTCTTATACTGCTCATCCGTTGACCTCCAATTCGTGCCTAACCTGTTGATGTACCTCTTTGATTCTCACTGCAAAATCTGTCACATCTTGGCTGATTCGTGACTTTAATGGCAGATCAACAATTAAGTCCACAATTCCTTTAGAATTCGTAGCATACATAAAATATGAAATGCAAACTTACTTGTAGACCTGTTAATGCTGGAATTATGGACAGATTCAGCTTGGGATAGCACCAAATCCCATTGCCAAGGATTGTCACCAACTAAGCACCTCAATAGATTACCCAGACTCCTATTCACCACCTCTATTTAACCATTGGTTTGGGGGTGGTACACTGAACTGTATTGCACCCTGATATTCCACAAGATTCTCCAAAAGTGGCTTAAGAATTTAGTGTCCCTATCACTGGTTATGGTTTTTGGAATAGCATGTAACTGTACTATTTCCCAAAAGAACAAATGTGTAACTTTGCTCTCATCATTTGTCTGCTTACAGGGTAAGAAATAGGCCATTTTAGAAAAGCAGTACACCAATATAACCATTAAGTCATGTCTTATTTGCGTTCGTAGCAGCCCCAAGACAAAATCCATGGAAATATCAGTCCATGGTTCCTTCAGCACAAGTAAAGGCATATATAGACCTTTATTTTGTTGTCCTTTCACAATTTGGCACAACCTACAAGCAGGCAACAAACCTATTCATGTCTTCTTACATTTGACCAAAAGAATTTTTCACTCAGCAATCCAAAGGTCTTATCTCTTCCAACGTGTCCAATTAGCCCACTTGAGTGTGTGTCTCTCACTAGATTTTCTCTCCTCGATCCAAAGGGAATGTGGAGTTGAGAACCCTTAACAAAAATCCATCTACTAATAAATAGTCTTCAAATGAATGCATTACTTGTATGGTCTTGACTAATTAGAACTGCATGGGATTCAGCCAAAATATGAATCATCAGCATATTCACACCTTCTTTTCTTCAAAGCCAACCAGTTCATTACTCAATACAACCAGCAAATGATTCCTTCTGCTAAACGCATCAGCCACCACATTGGTCTTGCCCCTCTTATGTTGCAAAAAATGAAGCTCATTCGGCATGTTTTGGGAGACAGCTTACATTGGGAATTTATGTACTTCAAGGCTTCACTGTCAGTCATCAAAACAAATTCCCTATGTAGAAGATAATGCCTCCAATGTTTTAATAATTGTACGACATAGAATTCCTTATCATAAGCTATGTCACAAGGTTCTCCAAATTTTATCGAAGAAGTTACAAATTTCGCCGAACTTTATTCTCGTCGAACATGAACTCGAACTTTATCCATTATTTTTACATGGGAGGTTTTTAACACAATTTTGTTATTTTACTAATGTATGTATATATACATATACTGACTAAAAGTAGAGGATAGAAAGCTCTCTCCATTTTGTCCCTCTGACATATTTATGCTTTTTTTTCAAAAAAATAAAAAATGATAGAAAAAAAAATCATTCGAACTTAAAGAATTTTGTCCTCGAACTTTACCCCTTGGCGAACTTGAACCAAACTGTATCCTTGTTGAACATGAACACGAACTCGAACCTTGTGACTAGATCATAAGTAGTATACTTCTTTTTGGCTTCGTTTAATTTCCCTGCTGAAAAAGGCCATAAATTACCTTCTTGGCTTAATACTCCTCCGATAGCTAGCCCTAAAGTATCACACTCGACTGTAAACAGTTTCTCAAAATCTGGTATAGTAAGAATTGGAGCTTAAGCTATTCTTATGCAATCAATCAAGGGTGCACTTATACCACTGAAATTTCTAATGAACCCTCTTAAAAAATTCACCATCCCATGGAAGCTCCTCGCCTTTGTGATACTTTGAGTAGGCCACTCAAGAATAGACTTAACCTTTTTAGGATCCACGCTCAATCCATCTACTGCAATAACACTACCCAAGTATACTAGCTCACACTTGCAAAACTCACTCTTGTCAAAGTTGATAAACAATTTTTCTGCTCTAAGTGTGTCAAGCACCACTCTCAAATGTTTTACATGCTCCTTCAAATTTCTACTAAAAATTAAGATATCATCAAAATACACTATGACAAATTTTAATCTTGATATAACTTCGATTGGGGAAGCATGGAGTGAATAAGGAGGAAATTCTTCCTTGGAGAAAGATGTAGAAGATGGTGAGGTGAAGTTGCTTTGTGGGCAGCCAAATACTCTTGTGAACAGCAGGAGTGTGAATGCAAGAAGCCATGATAGGCTCAAGCCTGATATAAATCAGACTAAGTGTGGAGGGGGTGGAATCCTCGTAAAAGAGAATCAGATTGAGAAGTGGGGAAGATAAGCATGGCGATCGAAAAACATGCTAGAGGAGGTTGTAGCAGAAGAAAAGAAGTTGTAGCAGAGTGATATTGCAGCAAAGGATGGAATCCTCATAAAAGAGAATCAGATTGAGAAGCGTGGAAGATGATCATGTGGTTGAAAACGTGCTAGAAGAGGTTGCAGCAGAAGAAAAGAAGTTGTAGCAGAGTGATATTGCAGCAAAGGATGGAGTTGTTGCAATTGAAGTATGTCCTTCAAAGGACATAGGAGTGAAAGAGAAGAGAGCACATCTGAATGCACATGATGAAGAGGCATCTAGGGGAGCTGAAAAAGAGAAGATAATGAAGGAAGTGCAACTGGAGACACATTTGCAGCAGCAGCAGCAACAAGGAGTGTGAGTGCTAACTTTCACAAATGAAAGGTATGTTGAATTTCTTCCTTGTGATAAATTGGTGTATAATGCATATATAGAAGACCAACGTCTTGAAATGGTTAAGGAGAAGGAAGAGCAATATGTATTTTCCCTAAAGGCAATGGTGGAAGCAAAGAAAGCGGATCTAAGTCCCCTTGGGGCATTTGCAAATGCTCAAGTTAATGCTCAGAATGTGGGTGTAACTCGCATTGGAAATGGAATTGAGAAAGAGAAAGCGCCTGACGTGTCAGAGGTCAAAAGAGAGATAAGATGAAGAAGAATCTGAGAGAAACAGCCTAGCAAGATGACAAAGTAGCTGATTCTACTACCACTGAGAGAAGAATGGGGTTTTATGAATACCCCTGTTTTGTTATCAGTGCTGACATGAATGCAGGTTCAGCCATGAGAGAAGGAGGTTGCCATTGGGAAGCAATCCAAGAATGTCTTGAAAAAGACATGGATGTAGAGAGGAAGAAACAAAATTCTTGCATGTGCACTCGTAGCAAAGAAGAATGGACCTTTTGCAGTTCATTGTGCAAACAGGAATGCAATTGTGCTTGAGGTGATTGCCAAGGAATACGAGGAGAAAGAAAGCCATTTTTGAAGTGGCCATTGCAAGCATGAAAACAAAAAGACAAAGTGTTGACTTCAATGGATTTACATTGAAGGAGGACCCTATCATTTTTTATTTAGCTAGTCAATGTGATTTTGCAAGCAAAGCAGACTAGTTTCCTAGTTTCCTGAACTGGAAGAGTTCCTTGCTCAGGCCAGTCAGGGGCAAGCGCAATCTTCGGGAATCACCCTTCGACTTCAGATTCTACGACTCTGATCTTGTACACAACAGTGAAACCTGATCTCTGTTACCTCCCTACTGAGTAACATACATCGTCTGTTGTCTACAACTAGCGATACCGACCCCACCATGAAGGTGGGAGTCTCCAGGGAACGCTCCTGGTGAAAACCGTTTGTCCTTCCACCCAGCCTTAAGGAGGCCTCGCAGCTATCTCCCCAGTTCCGAAGAACAGGGGCCAAGTGAAAAGAGAAACTCTTCCAGCTATGTGCCTGACGGGAAGGCCTTGCCCTACACAATTGTGCGTTGGCTCACTAGTGGTTAGGTATCCCCGAACCCCCGAAGGGGTGGACTGCGTCATTTCCCCCTCCCTCGTCCAACCCTACAGGGCCTTCTGATAAAGGGGTAGTGCCACAGCCAAGAGGTTCGCCACAAGCATGAAGCTCGCAGTTCCCCTCCGATGCAAACAATCGCCTAACCAATACGATAGACATCGACCGCAACACTCCCCACCAAGGAGTATCGAGAGCAAGTCCTTCTCCCCGACAACAGATGGGGCACATAACAAAGTTCCTACAGTACTTCTTGAAAACCAGCCTGCGATCTAGCTTCTCGCAGGCCTAAAATGCGGGCACTCGACAAGGAGATGTAAAAGGGAGTCCCCTCCTTCACCTCCACACAACGGGCACAAAGAACTAAGTGCCGGATCCAACACCCCAATCCTAGAGGCTCGACTACTAAGGAAAATCCCCCCCACTCTGGCATTTAGCAGCCAGCAGAGGACAGCTTCCGCCGACATATTCTCAAACCTCTGCGCTAGCTTGATGAAGCATTGGTCTCATCAAGCTTACAATCCTTATAAAACCTTAGGGAACCCTGGAGCCTAAACTTGCTCTCCCAGGCTTCCCAAGCTTCTTCACGGACCATCTTACTATTGGTGGCTCTAGGAACGTTCTTCTTTAGCCATTTCGTGGTCCTATGAATCCACGTCCAAATCTCTCCCACCCTACAAGGCGGGTTGTGGTTCACAAGGTCGGCTATAACTGTCTTAAGACCGCTATATTTCTCCTTGCAAGTTTAATTGAATTTGTAAAAGAAGATTCCTGGTTTGATTCATGGAAGAAAGTTGAAACGAAGGAAATCAAGTAAAACCAACTCTGAACCAGGAGGTTCAGAATTTTTCTTAATAATGGACAATGACGCAGAGCATTACTGATCGAGTCAACAAATAATCCAGGAATTTTGGGAACACTCAGCATGCACACTTATATTGATGGTTCAGAAGTAGAAGAGTTATAGTGAAACACTTGAATACAGCTGTACATGATGTACACTTGTGAATGAAAGGTTGAGAGAATTGTGGGGTTGTTCTCCTAAAAATAGAATTAAGTGTTACTTAGTCTTAACTGCCCTGTTTAGTAAGGATGATAAACACAGCTGTCTAGAATAATGAGTAACCGGTAGAGAGCAGGAGTTGAAAGGGAGAGCAGCTGCGGTTTGCGAGTTTGTATTAGTAAATAGCATATTGAATATATTTATCTTCTGTTCTACAGCTTTGCTAATATTTTTTTACCCTGCTTCTCTTCCTTGTTCTCTGCTGAGCACAATATAGTGTGTTAGCCAGAGTTCAATCCGTTGTAACTTTTATTTATCGTACTGCTTGCAGGAATTGTGTTGTATCAGTCTGTGTTGCAGGTACTGATCTGCATCATATTGATTTGTCTTTGTGCCATGGTGGACCTGTGAAAGTATTTGGTGTTTTTATCGCCTTCACCCAACATCTCTTTGGACATTTGATTCCAGTGCAGCTCTTCCCTTGTGTATGCTTCTTCCAAGTCTATCATTGTATCTTTTTCCTTGGTTAAGGGCCCGTCTGATAGACCATGTTTCGGTCTTTGTTCGTTGAACTTGATTCTCTACAGCTTCTACTCCAACATTAACTTCTCCACAAAGATAATTTCAGAGTGGCAGATGTTCTAATCCTTCGTGCAATTTTTGATGTAGCGCAACTTATTCATAAATCTGATCATGGGGGTGCCATGCACTCTTGGGCATTCCTCTCCACCGTGCCTTCATTTTCTCGAAAATATTTGGATATCTTAGCCACATAATTTCAAACTTAAAGGCAATGGTCAAAACCCAAGACTTCGAGGATCCAAGACTCCATGATCCAGTTTTCCTCAAGCCAAGGTTCAGAGACTTAAAGTTTGCCAATTCTCTCTGCTATTCCACAAAAGCCTGCTCTTTTACCGGTCCAGAGGAATTTCTTTTCTTCCGGGGAATGTCACAGATTGCAGTTTTTGGGCTACAAACTATGTGAAGTCTTTCTGAGATTGAATGAATCTTGAATTACCTCCCCTTTTCTCAGTTTGTGATAGGATAGTGTTTAAATCCACCCTCCACCCCCGAATTAATACACAAGGATATTAACTTTCCTGTGACTGACCAAAAAGGCTGAAATTTCCTCCCAAGTTCCATTCTAACTTTCCGAAGATTCGTGTGATTTGGTCCATTTGTGTTGATGATTTTTATGGGCACACTAGCTCCAAAGAAACTTCACATTAGATCCAACTGCCACCAGAGCTATCCTCCGAGTGGTTGACAGTTCTTGGGTTCCAGTCCCTTTCATGATATAACCCTATTGCCTTCCAACAGTTTCACTGATTTTCAACCATGGTTGTCAGATCAATTCGCTTCAACTTTGTTTCGTGTATCAGTACTGCATCTGATTTGATTATTTGCAGCACACTTGACCAGCCTTCTTTTGTTAGGCACATTTAGGCCCCTAACATTCCAGGATATGCATTTCCTCTGCTTTTAACCAGTCATTTTCTAAGAAGCAGAACTTGAACAAGTTTCATAATTCGAAAAGGCAGTTTCTAGTTTCAAGGTCTACAACCTTTAAAGAAAGCGGACAGCAGCAACTTTGAGAATGAGAAAACAATTACTGGCTGCAACATGAATGACCTTGCAAAAAGTCCACAGGAAGTAATTACTATGGAAGTTGAATTTTGACTCAAGATTCACATATATACTTGTGAGGAGGTGTTCTTGTTCTGGGCATCATTTTAAGCATTTCAAGGGTCCGCAGCATATCAAGTTGCACTAGTGATTCTGGTAAGTGGAGGAACTTTTCAAGTAAATTATCAGTTTACAGCCACAAGTCAATTGGTAAAGTTGGTCTTTGGCCTGAAAGACATTCTTGAGTAAGTGTTTTTCCATAGACAAATATTCTATACCATAATATAGGAAACAAGTACTACAGAACTTCAATGAGATCCTAACATTGCAAGATAAAATTCTCCAAGGTTCAGAAGCCCACGTACAAGAAATTTAACTATACCCTCCATTCATCTCCTTAATTGAAATTTCATATCCAATCACTTATAGCGACCCGTCAGACTAATTACAACCTCATTACATTGATAAATAAATTTCTAATATTGAACATCAATGTCTTCGATAGGACAAAGTTGCAACCCACTTTTTACATTGTTTAAACAGGAGATCAATTCTACGCAGACTGGTCGTCTAGATGGTGGAATAGCAATAAACTTAGAGAATTTATCTTATGCCTCATGGTGGCCAAGAACAGATCAAAAAGGAAAAAGGTCCAATCACACAGAAGAAAAAATAGATCTGGCAAAGAAGTGAAGCAAGCAGATGTGAAAAACTCACATGAAGAGATCATTGATATGTCATATTAGTTTATAGTCATGTGTGATTACCATTTCATGTTGGTCATTATATGTCTCGACTCTCATTTAATAGCAGTCACATGTATGTGATATAAGTCAGTCGTTAGCTTGTAATAACAGTCTGTTCATTTGTGGAGGAGGCTAACTCTATAATAAAAGCTTCTTATGATGATGGACCGATTAACTTGAGTATCTTAAAACAAAGCTTCTTTCCTATTCTCTGATATTGTGAGTTGTGTGTTCTCCTGTCACAGAAGTTTATCTTCTCACCTCGCCACATATAAAAATAAAAATAAGTATAGAAAAGTCCTTCATTCTGAACAAATTATTTCATGGCCTCTGCTGATGCACACCCCTTACTTAAAAAGATGTGCTTTAAAGGATACCACTAAATTATTGTGGTCAACAGTATGAAGTATTGATGGGGATGAACTGGTTTTTCTGATTAGTTAGGCATTTAGATGACCAATTATTTTGGACTTTATTGTATTTGAATATACATAAAGATACTCTTCCATAGTCAAGGAAAGGCCGTTTACTGTTTGGAAAGGCACAGTAGAAAAAGGAATAACAATATTATATCCAATTTTCTCACACACACCTTCCAGCTTGTGCTTACAAACTGATTAGCTTTGAGGGAAATTAGTTTATTTACCCAAAGCGGAAAATGTCAAAAAAAATTCAAAACCCTCGAAAACAGAAAATAATGAAGTTTATATTGAAATATGGAATAATATACTTCAGTATTTAAATTTTTTTTGACATGCTTCCTAAAGAGGCAAATATTAGCTTAACGCTTGGGATATTTCACTCTTTAGGTTTTTACCACCAATGGTTTTCTTTTATCTGTGGACTGCCAACAACACCATATTTGGACAACCATAAAAATGAGCACTTGAAGCAGGAAAAAAATTTCAAAAAATCAAGGAAATCCTCATCTTCTTGCATGGAAATGCCAAAAACTTAGTTCTAAATATGTTCTTAACAATTCTGATATATCCCAGTTTTAGACAACTGTCGAAGCAGTGAAACTCCTGGACATATGGTGCTTGGATGGAAACCATTGAAAATGTAAATAAGACACTGAAAGGCAGAAAATAGGTACTTTTAAGATTCAGGGACATACCTCTAGAATTTCAAGATTAGTACACATGCGGATTAACTCGCAATGATTTTCTGTACTCAAGAATGTAAACTGTAAATCCAATTTCTTAAGGTTGCAAGCCCGCGGAAGTATACAAGGCAGCTCAGTCTCACTCATGTAATTGAGCCCCAGAAGTGATATCAACTTTGAAGGAAATCTAACTCTCTCATATTTATTTGCCTCTAAAGGATTCTCATCACTGTTACAAAACGAACCACCACCGAATTCTTCCAATTCTGTAGCTTTCTCCAGAACACCTCTTAGATCCAAAATATCACATTCATTTACCCTTAAGACGGTTAAGGATCGACAATTTGTCGCTAGTAACTCAAGATCGCTCAAGTCAGTACTTTCTAAGCCTGTGAGATAGAAATTCAATACTTCCAATGAAGAGTTCGAGACAGCAAGCTCGTTTAGCCATTCCCCACCTTCATCTTTTATTGAACTTTCCTCTAAAAGGAGCACCTTGAGAGATCTGCACAGACATTAAATCAACATTTAGACACATTAAAATGGATTTGAAAGCCATAAGCATGCCATGAAACGCAGAACCCCGTCAAATGCTCAACAAATGGGTAACAATAGATGAATGTCTAAAACCCAAAATGTAAACCAACAAATGGCTGACAAAAATAAGATGTCAAACTACTCTGCAAAAGAAAGGTCCTGACGAAGAGCATGAAATCAGAGAACAACATGTAAGATATAACTAGTACCTACATCTTAAATACATCTCTCTGAAAAATGATAATAGATATGAATCTCCAGGCCCTTATCTCGAATTGGTCACATACTATACTGATAAATCAGTCAATGAGTCTATTACCTTCTCCCTGAATTTTCAACTGACCGTTGGCTGACTGTGACAGATGGCTTGAATCTAGTTGTTTTTTTTTTTTTTTTTTGAGAAAACTCAACTCCACTGTATACCCAGGATATTACACTTTTCAATCAATTTTTCTAAAGGTGAAGAAAAATCTTTTAAATGAGGATTAAATAAACATTAAATTTAAGAGTTAAATTTTTTTGTAACGGTCAGATAAATGTCAAATTTGAAGTTGGATATTAAATATTCATAATTTCCTAATACCCACGCTGCAATTATAAGATATGCCTATCCACATAAATAAAAATTAAACACAGGAACAAGCTGGAATTGATTGTCCGAAAATAAAAACCCTGCTGTTTTTAGTTGTCTAGATTTCTTAGCATGTGAATGAAGGAAGATCATCTGTTTTATTATAAATTTATAATATAATAAAATATTAATAACAAATATTAAAAACATACTTGATCCAACCTTTGGTCGAATACCAATACTTTTAAATGGATAACAAATTCCGATTCTAGCATGGGTTTGAAGAATTCAGTGTGAAGACTTCAATTAAAGGCCTGATATACCACCTGGAGTGGACTTGGGTTTGCTATGATTCTAGTGAAACACAAAAGAATTGATCTTAGCTTTAAAAGCCATAGTACGGTTTAACTTTGCATGGCTATCAAGTTTAGCATTTAACTTCACATTTGTTTTTTATTTTACTAAATATACATTTGAAACGATCCTCAATGTGGTCTCAAGAAACTGTTTTTTAAATAAAGTATTTACTAGAGTACTGACTCTAATTATTATGCTATAATTAAATCAAATCCAAACATACAAAAATATGTTTTTATAAAGTCGACATAAAATTAGTTCTCGAGTCTCTCAAGAGGATTTGTAGTGATGAGGATAAAGAAAGCCTCATCCATCATCCATCTCTATAGATTCATAGTAATGGACAGCACATACAAGATGTGAAAGATCCACGCTACTGAAAATGCTGCAGGTGCCCTTCGACAGAGCCAATAAGGCCCATATTCCAATGGAAATTTTTAACTACATACGACGGGAAAATATTTGACATTGGTCAACACGTAGACTAGAAAAGAGGGTGCGGCCACACATTCTCCTGTCAACTCCAAATCACATTATAGGATTGTGCGGAGCTCAGTTCAAGGACAAACAAGTTGGTAACGTGCGGAAGATGAACTGCTAGATCCTCTTTCAACTATCTAATGATAGATTCTTAGCAATACATTGCAAAAATTAAATACGAATATAGTTTGAGAAAGGAATGAAGATATATTGGACTTAGTAGCTAAAGTGTTTGTAGAAGAAGTGGGTTAAGGCAGGTCAAATTAGTTGATGTATACAAGAGAGTTACAAAATTGTTCCTTTCTTTCTTCCCGCCCATCCTATGTACAAGAAAATCTTATGTACATTTTGGCTTCTGTCTTGTATTTGTGCACTCTAACCGAGATTGATAGTTATTCTATCGACCCTCAAGCACGCCATCATATTGCCACATCATATGTTTTCTTCTAATCTATAACGCACAATAATTTGTCAATATTCCCCTTCCATATTTAATGTTAAAAAACAAAAACAAAAACAAAAAAAGTTAAACTGCCTATATGATATAAATTGTTTAATCTTTAAATTGTTTTTTTTTTAATTTATTTATATGAAAGTGCTTATATTACTCAACATAAGATAATATAATTTTTCTAAAAATATATTTGGAAAATTATGGGGATTCGGACGGCAGCAAATGCAATATTTTTTAAATATATTGGAATTTGGACTGATTAATAAAAACAGTCAAAGGTATTATAAACTAATAAACGTTAACTCTAGATTCCATTTTCATTATAGAAAGAAATTGTGAAGGGATAATGAAATATCTTAATAAAAACATTGGAATTTGGAGGTGTTAATGAAATATTTGTACAAAAACATTGGAATTTGAAGTGACTTATTTTGTGCATGGATTGGTGGGCAATAATAGGACAAGATCCCTGTGGAGGAAATTAGTTAATTTATCCTTCCTTATTAAGAGACATAAATTATTGTTGGCGTTTCCACTTCGGTAAATGAGAGATTATTGTTGGGCTTCGAAAGGAGGAAGTTGTTTCCAGCTTTAATGTAAAAGATGGTTTGTTTCTATGGATGATGATGATTTGTTATACTTCAATAGCTACATTGGGCATTAAGAGTGATTTGGATCATTATTATTTTTAAAATTATAATTAGTTTTATTTTAATTTTTGGTTTGTTTCTATGGATGTTGATGATTTGTTATACTTCAATAGTGATATTGGGCATTAAGAGTGATTTGGATAATTATTATTTTTAAAATTATAATTAGTTTTATTTTAATTTTTAAATAGATATGGTTTAGTAATAATATTTTTTGGAGATTGAAAAGTGTATTTTTATTAATTGTAATGTTAAAAATATATTTGAAAAATTGGTAACGTGGGGAAAATGAACTGCTTCCTCTTTCAACTATGATAGATCCTCTTTCAACAACCTAATGATAGATTCTTCGCAACACATTGCAAAGATTAAATACGAACATCGCACATAGTTTGAGAAGGGAATGAAGATATATTAGACTTAGTAGCTAAAGTGTTTATAGAACAAGTGGGCCAAGGCAAGTCAAATTAGTTGATGTATACAAGAGAGTTACAAAATTAGTTGATATTTTGGCTTCCGTCTTGTATTTGTGCATTCTGACCGAGGTTGGTAATTATTCTACAGACCCTCAAGCACACCATCACATTGCCACATCATGTGTTTTCTTCTAATCTATAACACATAGTGATTTGTCAATATTCCCTTCCATATTTAACGTTACAAAAACAAAAACAAAACGAGACAAGCTAAACAACCTATGTGATATAGGTCGTTTAATCTTTAAATTGTTCTATTTAAAATTTATTTATATGAAATAGTGCTTATATTACTCAACATAAGATAGTATAATTTTTCTAAAAAAGGTAAAAAAAACATTGGTGTTATGGGAGTATGCCACAAGATCGTTACATTAGGTTTACGACTTGGGAACAATTTACAAATCATCAAAATAATATATAAAAATACTATTATTTTAATTGACAACTACGTTGAAAGCAAATGGAGGAGGGTCTCTATCATCCAACTTGCCCCAACCGCCACTTGGAAGGTCATGCCCATTTGGAATGGGCTCCCAACTAGTAGTTGTGTTCACAATGGCTTATGAGGTTTTTTCTTTGCTTTGTGGCCCCAAGGCAAAGACATAGCCAATACCAACCAAGGAACATCGTCCATTGAAGAAGGCGGAGCACAGCTATTGCGTTACAGTAGCAATGAGCCCCACCCCCTAGGTGAAGCAATGTAGATGAGTGACGGCATGGTGAAAAACCCCATCTTGAGCGACTACGAGAATGGTGACGAGCCCAGCTACAGCGGCACCCCTGCCTCTTGGTGAGGGATCACAAGAAGTAGACAAAGGTGGGACCCAGGCCACAATACAAGGAGTATTGCCCCAATGATCCAAAAGGGTTTGGAGATGGGCCACCTCCAATGCCACATTTTGCTCTTGTACAAGTGGATTTGTAAAAAGGCATTGGAAACAATTATAACTTTATTATAAGTTGAATGATTGTAATCAACAACATGAGTAAAATAAGTGTATTTCTCTTTCCCAACGAATAATAGAATTTTCACTATGAAAGCATACCAAATCTAGGTAAACACCATAGCGATGGAAGGCCAATTTCCTAAAAACATGTGTCGCCAATTAAAAGGATTGGGTCTGAATGGTTTGAAAAAGTCATGAATCCAAGACCAAACAATTTGAGCTTCCTCGCAAAACCAGAAAAGGTGCATAAGGGTCTCAATGCAACCACAAAAAGAGCACTGGGGCTATAGGACTCCTAGATGTTTAAGCCTACAACCGAGAGGCAAACCCTTTTAAATTAAACACTAAGCAAAATGAGCAAGCTTGGGTTCAACAATGGCATTCCAAATTGTAATAAACTTGTGTTTCCACACCGCATAGAAGAACAAATAGGCCAACAAAAATTAAGTTTATCCACCATGGCAAATTTGGTGAAAGAAACTCATAGCCTTGTTGGGCAAGTAGTTCTGAAATGGTGTTTCGAAATACCATTTCCAATCTTTCCATCATGGGCGGGTAGAAAGACCTTCAATTTTGTGGAGCATTTCCCAAGGATAGCATCCAAGATTTCTTGAAAGGATTTTTGGTCATTATTACCCAGCGAGAATTTAGCTTTGGCTTCTAGCCAAGAAATCAATCTCCTGGATTGCTTGCAAAACACATATTGCACAATGTGAATCCCTTGTCTGAAAAGCTTGAGAGCATGTACCTAGGTCACCTCTACAAGAGGGACATTTTAGAAATTAATAACTAGAGACTGCTAAAATGAATGGAGATTGATGGAGATGTAATTTTTGAACCCATCCCAATCCCACAAAAGTCATGGTTTGATCTTCTCCCAAGCCTTCTAGATGTTCTTCACAGCAAAAGAGCTGACCACTTTCACCAGAGCTTTGGTACTGAGAAGGTTCTGAAAGTCAAGACCTTGTCAGGCCCCCCACCCCTACAATGTTCCTTCAAAGATGTGATTCCACAACAAAATCTTCCAAGGTTGATACCCTTCACTGGAATGAACGATCCATTTAACGCAAAGGGCACCACCTTGACACCTAATGTCAAGCAATTCAAGACCTCCAAAATCCTTGGAGAGGCAACACACTAACACAGTTCCCAAGCAACCCTGTGAAATCCTTTGCCAAGTTCATAACTAGCCCATAAAAAATCTTTGAGCAGCTTCTCAAGATTTTTGTAAGAGGCTTGAGAAGGAGCCTAGCACGATGAATAGTAAATATCGGTGGTAGCGAGGACTTTGGAGAGAATTTGAAACTTGTCTACCAAGGAGAGGGGCCTGGTCATCCAATAAGAGAGCTTCTTTCCAACTATGTCAACCACATATAACCAAAAGCGAGAGGGGGTTGTTTGGAATGAAAAAATAATTGCCCAAAAATTGGAAAATTTCACCATGATGGATATACTTCTATTGAAAAGAGTGCTGGAAATGTGTTGTATATTTTCCATGAGTTGCCCCATACTAGACTATATAGCTAGGCATGACGTATAGCTCGGCACGCCTTGCGGGAAAATTTTTTAGGGTTCCCGTTATATGATCTCAGACCCGTATAGGTGGTTTAACGTATGTTATTGCATGGTTGATTAGATAACTCATGTTTATGGGGAGTCGTTATAGATTATATTCTTGCCCAAGGTTTTGGTACCCATTATATTGTAATATCGTTGCGATAGTTAGCTACCGATGTGCTTATATATTGTTGAACATGTAGTAGAATAGAGCAAAACTGAGAAGCACATTATCGTATGGTAAAATGGTTGAGTTAATATAATAAAGAAGATAAGTTACGGCGTTGGGTTTTTTTTTCCCAAAATGGTTTTCCCAAAATAAATCTTGTGTACTGTGTTATCTTGTGTATGCCATTTTTTTGCTTTCGTTTAATCTTCAAGATTTTGTTAAGTATTTCTTCTCTTGTATTTATTTATGAGATCAAAATCTCTTCAAAGTGTCAAGCCGAGGTGGGAGAGACAGGAAGGATTACCTGTAACACTGCGTCTTTTGCCAATAGATGCCCGAGTTTGAAGCTAAGCAATAAAAATCAAGGCAATGCATACCCTGATGTATATTGTTCTCATCTTCAAGCAAAGTAAGAAAAAGAATCATCAACAAAGTGGTCATTAACTAGATGAGCATGTGTCGATCCAAGTAGGGAGATGCCTTTGACTAGACATTGTTGAGTGGCATTTGCAATGAGATAAGCAAATCCTTCTGCAGCTAAGACATATAGTGCATGCCCAAGCAAAAAGCCTTAGCGAATAGAGTGAAAGAGACCAAACTATTCAAAGTTAACGCCATTGATATAGAGGTAAGTTGAGGGTGTCAACAAAAAACATTTGCCTTGAGCGAGCAAAGGCAGCCCCCAAAACTTAATGCTTTAAGCATCACTAAATGAAGCCTCATTCTATTCGATCATAGGCTTTTTGAAGTGAATTTTCATAAACAAGGCCTTCTGTTAAGAACAGTGAGCCCACTCCATTCCTTTCCAGACTACAATTATATTGTCAAGAATATATTTGTTTTATATGAATTATGTTTGTTCTAGGCTAACAATTGCAGGAAGGAATTGGCAAATGCGAAGCGCCAAGGCTTTAACAATAATCTTGTACGAGACATTCAACAAGGTGATGGGATGCCAATTGTATAAGAGCTCTAGGTCCCCCATCTTTGGTATGAATTTGATGCGGCCTTGGTTGATGAATTGTCAAGTGAATTGAAATTAAAGGCATGTGTATAAACTTGGAAGAGTTTGTTGCCAACTATATCCCATGGAGCTTTGTAGAATTCACAAGGCATCCCATCTTGGTTGGGGCTTTGTCATTAGCCATTTGAGAAACAACTTTGTATAAATCATCAATAGAAAGAGGTCAATCACATGCAACCCTTTGAACTTGAGAAATCTTACAAGGGACCACTGCAATACACTGATCAAGAGTTGTTTGTCGCTTAAAGAAGGGGGGTTGAGCTTTGAAAATATGTTGATCTAATGGTGGATGAAAGCTTGCACCATATCCAACACTTTTAGAAACCGTTGATTGCCTTTACAGATGGCCTTTATCTGCTGATGAGAATGCTTGGATTTAAGAATTTGAAAGAATTCTTTGGACACCTTGCTGCCCACTTTGAGCCAGTGAAGTATGGCTTTAATCTGAACACCCCTGACGTTATAAGCATTTGCAATTTGAAGGAATTTCCTAAGATTTTCCACCTATATTTGCAAATACTAATGAGCGGCTCAACTCAGAAGTGGTGATGGAATAGGATTTATGTCATATGCGAACAAGTTGATGCCCAGAAGTGCGAAGGAAACACGTAAGCCAAAAGATGGCATCTTTCCACCATGAGATCTAGCCTATCATACCAGCTGGCATAGAAGCCATGTTCCAATCCAGCTTGATGTAGTGAAATATGGGCCCATGAAGAAGTAAGGGTATTAAGAAAAATTTGAGATTTTTGAATTTTGGGCCATTTGAAGAGCCCTTCAATCCGGGAATGGATGGGAAAGTGGTAAGAAAGAACAATATCTATAAACACTTCCATCGGTAATTGAAAATACGAGCAAAAAACTGGTTGTGAGGACAACATGGCATGATCTAGCTGCTTAAGGGCTCTGTCAAGTCCTTTGCGAAAATTAGACCAAGTGTGGTATACGACCGAGTTAGAGCGACGCTTTGAATTGAGATCATAAAATCCAAATTTATTGTGCATGTACATCTAGTTGTTTAAGGACTCTGTCAGGTCCTTGGTGAAAATTAGCCCAAGTGTGGTATACAACCGAGTTAGAGTGACACCTTGAATTGAGATCATAAAATCCAAATTTATTGTGCATGTGCATCCAGACTACTCTTTCGCCAACTATCCAACGCATGAGTTGGTGACCAATCTTGTCAATTTCCATCTCGACCATATTAAAGTCACCACACATCACCCAATGCGCGTCAAGGAGCTCATCAGCAATCTAACACCAGAGTGTCATTCTTTCAGGTACATCATTAGATGCATAAACATTGATAATCCCAAAACAACGGTTAGCGATGTTGAATAACACCCAAAAGATGTGATTTCTCAGGTCACGTCCATGAATAACATAATGGGATTGCCATTTAGGAGCAACAAAAGTGGCAACCCCTCTACAGCCTAGCTCATGATTGCTAGTCAGAGCTACACTATCTAGCCAGATAACTTTAGTGACAATGGACAGCAAAAGACCTCTTTAACTTCTTGCGGACAAAGAATGTTCATCTTAGGAAAATGCTTCTGAAATTCTCGAATGTGTATTGGCGAGTGGAGTCAATAAGACCCCTTACATTTCATGAGACATAATTCACAAGGTACCTGCATCAAGGGACATATCCTCTAAACTCAAGCCGTGAATGGCTTCATAGTTATTAAATAAAAAATTATTGTTGGTTAGAATGAAGAAAACCATTAAGCTTAAATTATCATCTCGCCTCTAGAAGATTATCACCTTCCTCAAGCTACCAAGGAGGGCTGCAAGATCGATGAAACCCTAATTTACAAGGAGAAATTGTACGAACATTCACCAAAACATTAAGAGAAATATCCTATAAATCAGAATGAGAACCCATGAGAACATCTGCATTCGAGGGTGGGCTAAGACAAATTGAGTTTGTATCAATTCCCTAGAGGTTGAAGTAATATCTTGTGTTTGCATAAGTGGGGGCTAGGGTAGCTTGTGCTTTTTTTTAAAATAGAACTACTCGTTGAGTGGTTGGTGGGAGTGGCTTTGCGACCCACAATGATCCAACCATCTTCAACATTTGTGTGAGGGACCTTGGTAGTGGGCTTTGAAATGACTTTGCTATGCACAGTTAATAGCAGGCAATCCCAATCTTATGTTCAAATGATTGAAACTAAAGCAAGTGTTTGGCAAGTTAATATACAACACCCTCTAAGTATAATGGGAATTTCCCACTTGTATGTCGATAGACTCCTTAAGGTCTTGGGAAAGATCCACTTCTGAACAGAAACACCTATGCAATCGCACAGAGTAGAACTTCGAGGGTTCCTTACATATGGCACAACCAATAAAGGAGGCAATGTGGTCAAGAAAGTGCCAGCACGACATGAGAAGGACGTGGAACTCAATCCAAACAGGGACCTTGAGGGTTGTACGTTCTGAAACCACAAAATCTCGTGTCCATGGGGATAACACAAGCAAAAAACTTCGGACATACCAGGTCAACAACTTCTGCAAAAGGACTTTAACATTCATTGGATCAGCAAAACAAAATTAAAATACTTTTGGTGAAATTTTGGATTGTGTCCAACTTCATGCCATGTTAGGTCCAGACAGAATGAACCTAGGTTTTGAGAATGCTTTCAAAGGGAATCCTCTTGACAAAATAACCTATCAAAGAAAATTGTTCAAGTCATTTGTAAGTAACATCAAATTCAGAAACAAGAAAACAACATCTGAGAAAGTGGAATTACCTCGTGAAATGCCTTTGGAAGAAACTAGTATGAGTGCTTCTCTGGAGGCACCATGATGAATGATTACAGTTTCAATAACTGGCATTTAGTTGTGGGCAGCCATAAAAAAAGGTTACCCGAGGGCGAAAATTCCTAAAAAGACTCGATAAATAAAAAAGCATGCAAAAAAATTCCCTGCAATAAGCAGTATTACAAAACTTTGGAAAACCAAATAAAGGCAATCGTACAAAAAACCTAGCAAAGCTCTACTAGTCTCTGAATCAGTTGAAGTTTGAGAAGACAAACCATGGAATAAAGTCTAGCTTGGCTATTGATTCATCAACTAACTCAGCCCCAATGCTTGCGTTTATGCTTCACCAATGTGTATTTGTTAAAAGGAAATTTCACGAAATATTTGACACTTTTCTAAACATGTAATACTAGGTGGAGTTCGAACTCCTTTACCATTGAATCTTAATTTTTTTATTAATTTTATAGTCTAAAAGTCTTTAGGGCCCTATTTCCCTGTTCCATATCACCTTTGTTATCTGCGCTCTATTTTCCCTTCTTTATATGCAATGCTCCTACATCAAGTTGATCATTCTTTAGATTTTTATGTTTGTCTATAAAATTTGACTATCTGTTGCATGGCTTTTCGTCACAATAATACAAACATGAAGGCAATCAAATTCAATCGAAGAATAGTAAACTAACATGGTACGGTCCCCAAATAACCATTGCCATTTGATTTCTTCTATCTCGACTTCCATGAAAGCGTTGTATTATGATGTGATTTAAGATTGAAAACACATTGAGGTGAAAGGCCATTCGGTCCAAGTCAAGTTGGACTAACTGTTTTCTTTATTTCACACGAAACAGCGACTGTTTCAGCTTTTATATATATATATATATATATATATTTTGTGGTGTTCAAAGTTTGTTCTTGCAAGATTATAAAGATTTTGTCGAATTCTATTGCGCCATTTGGTTGAGCTAGAGATTAATAAACAAGGAAAAAGAAAATTCTGTGTTTTACTTAGCTATTAGTAAACATTGTCGGAATTATTTGTGGGTTCATCCCCCTTGAATTTTGGAAGATATGGCAAATTCTATAAGCATTTTTGGACCATTTACCAAGGACTCGTCGCACCTTTTAATTGCAGTTGTTATTGGAATGTTAGGTTTGTTTTTGTTTGCAGTTGGATCTAGTAGTGGAATCTCAAACATTGACCCAACCAAAAATAAATATTTAACTTATACAACTGAACCCAGACTTGAGAAATATATTATTGTGTTTTGTTTGTTTGGACCTGTACTCTAGACCTAGATCTGCGTGTTTTATTGTATTTTAGATTTGGGAAGTTGGAAATAGGCCTAGAAATTGATAGGTTGTAGGTCATTTTTCATGATTTTAATTGTATATTATTATTATAAAAAATTAATTGTAGATAAATACAAATTAAAATTATATAATTCTTAATAAATAAATATATATGATATATAAAAATATAAAAAAATTTCATATCTATATCAAGAAACCATATATATATATATATATATGAAATCTTTAACTATATAAAAGAGAGAAGTGTTAATAAATTCTAATTTGACAGGCACTATTAATTTGAAATTCCAGGCTTGCATAGAAGAGGTACTAGTTTTTTTGCGGTAAACAAAGTCCAGAGTATCATATCTTCTAACATTGAAACCACCAAACTATTAGCTGGCTCATATTCCTTGAAAATTAGAAATTCAGAAGATATATTAGTTTTTGGAATTATCTAGTAACATAACGCCTCTTACTTGATGCTGCTTACTAACTTAACTGAAGGACAGATGCATGCAACATCAAAGAAAATTATCTACCATACTTTAAAAAATCAGAATAAGAAATAATTTGAAGAGTTCGTGAAAAAAATCTCTACCTATGCAGCCCACAATTCATATTTTCAACGACATCAATAATTTTTAAATCAATACAATAACAATCCGTGAAAGATTGAAAAAAAACGTAATAACCAAACCAAGCCAGAAAGCAAAGCTATTGCAATAAAACTGACTTTTCTCCGAGGTGTACAAAGTTTACCCTCTTAAATAGGGTTCATATTCAGTTGAATTGAATTGAATTAAATGCTGATACGTTCTGTAGATTAAGCAGGCAATGGGACTATCGAAATTGTTGCGTACACAAACAGTCTTTGAAAGAGGTTCTGCAAATTAAACTTCGGTGATATCCATTTTTGTTTAATCTTAAATCTTCTACTAAGAATTTTAAAGAAAAATCAACGGATTTTGTTACTCTGCTCTTCAAATAAAACAGTAAAAAAAATTCAAATATAATTTTGACATTTATAATCACACACGTTTAATTGACGGTAAAGGCAATTTGAAGAGTTCTCGAGTATCACGACTTTCTATACAAAGCAAGTTTATTTTTAGGAATATCGCTGTAAATTTGACACAGAACCAAAACCTTAGAAAATCCCAAAAAAAAAAAAATTATATAGTTTTAAACAATGGGTTGGAACGACACAGGATTCTCATTTATTGGCGAGTCACAGAAATCTGACACGAAAGCAAGCCCCAGTCCCAAAATCATCGCCAAAAATATCTTCTACGCTTTTAAGAATCGGCTGTAAAATCGATTTGAGGAGTTTACACGCTTAATAAACTTTCCACGTGTCGCTGTCTTCCAATATTTTTGCATCTGATGGCTTTATAACTCAAAATAACAAAGACGACTAAATTTTGCCAGAAATAACTAAAACAAGGTAACAAAACGTTAGGCAAAGTGAACAGCAATTGATAAAGCAGATCAGCCAGGGTTTCAGTTCAGTTGAGTCCAGTTTTTACCTGCAAGCGCGAGCAATCGCAAGAAGTCCAAGTGTCGAAAATCCAGAGCACTTCTCCAGCTTCACCGCCTGCAGCATATGACCGTGGCTCTTCACGAGCTGCGCAAGATCATCATCGTTAACAATCATTCGCCTTAAATGAAGCCGCTTCAGGCAGACACAAGAAGCCGAGATCTCTTCTATCCACGGCCTTGCAAAGCCCCCCCAGTCTTCTTCAATAAGATTAAACATAGCAGCTCTCGGCTTCCCCTTCAGCTTCAAGGACTCCAGACGCTTAAATCTTCGCGTCAAATCGCACGGCCGGATCGTGTAGCAGAAGGCCACCGTCACGTGTTTTCTTGTAAGGGCGTCAATTGAGTACCATTTCTTGCAGACCTGAGAGACCACGCTTCGATCCCGGGGGTCGTCGACGTAGTTCATCACGCACTCCAAAGCTTCTTCAGAAATTATGTCTTCGGCCATGTTTTTCACCAGCCTGTAGCTCCCCATACTCGAACCCTCGACCTTTGATTTCCCTTGTTCTCTTATTCGCACCAGAAAGCAGGGGAAAACTTACGCGAATACAAAAGCTTTCACAAAACCGCCAATGATTTTTTTAATTTCGTCGCCCCTGCAAAACCAGCTGGTTTCGTTGTTTTGGCGTTCGGAAAATCAAAACAAACCGCGGTTTCCTTGGACTTGGTACGTCTCGAGTTCGAAACCAGGCGAATGCGATAGCCAGTTTTTTTTGGGGGTGTGGGTGGGGGGGGGTTCTATCCAGCACAGGAAGCAGCGGCGTAGAATCGTTCCGACGAGTTTGGAATGAATCTAGGCCGCCGAGCACCGCAAGGTCAGGCCGCCTCTATCATGAAGTGGAGCCCACGTTTCTGTTCCAGACATATTCCGGATTTCTCGTGGTATTATGTTTTCTGTAAATTATTACAGTTAACCCGAGTCTGTTGACTGTTTAACTATGGTTAATGCAATTCGAGTTAAAGCATGTCCATCCTCAACGACTCTATGTGGACAGAATAAACAAGGAATAAACGCCAATGGCAGATTCCAATTTGCCGGTAGAATATATTTGAAAAATTATGGGGATCAGGACGGCAGCAAATGCACTATGTTTTAAATATATTGGAATTTGGAGTGATTAATAAAAAGAGTCATAAAGGTTTTATAAACTACTAAACGGTAACTCTAGATTCCATTTTCATTATAGAAAGAAATTGTGAAGGGATAATGAAATATTTTAATAAAATCATTGGAATTTGGAGCTGTTAATGAAATATTTGCAGAAAAACATTGGAATTTGAAGTGAGTGACTTAGTTTGTGCATGGATTGGTGGGGAATAATAGGACAAAAATGCATGTGGCGGAAATTAGTTAATTTATCCTTCCATATTAAGAGGCATCAATTATTGTTGGCGTTTCCACTTTGGTAAATGAGAGATTACTTATTGTTGGGCTTCGAGGAGGGAGTTATTTCCAACTTCAATGTAAAAGATGTTTGTTTCTATTGATGATGATGGTTTGTTATATGTCAATAGCGACTTGGGTGAGTGTATATGGTGTTCCAAGAATCTTCATTAAGAGTGTTTTGGATAATTACTATTTTAAAATTATAATAGTTTTATTTTAATCTTTAAATAGTAATGACATTTTTCTGGAATTGAAAAGTGAAATTGGATTGAGTTTATAAGAATGTTCGAGAAAACATAATTTAACAACTAAAATATAAAAATAGATATAACAATGATTAATATATTATGTGATAGTAAAAAAATAGCTTTTAAACCCAAAAAAGGTTAGATTACAAGTCCCAAGAATAATAGACAACAAAAAATAAGGAAAGGTTGTTAAAGTCGTAACAATAAACATAGTGGTTGGTGGAGAAGTATCGGATTTATTCCCTCAACCACTTCCACCAAGCATATCAATAGTGTTTGGTATCGACTCCCATCCAGCATTGTCTTGTTTTTCTTCTTCTTCATTCTACCTAGAAGGGGAAATAGCAAGAGCTAGGTGAGGGAACTTTTTGTCCAAGAACCACACCCACCACCTTTGTTAATACTTCCTCTTCCTCCACCATTGGGAGATGCCTGACAAGAGTGGGGTGAGAAGCTCCAACGACTCCACCAGTAGTGTGCTCACACCTTCCAGGTCATGACCTTGAGAAGGAGAGCAGTGGTAAGGAGAATTTGGGGGCACCCAGCTAATAGTGCAAATGGTACTTCCCCAGTAGTCAAGAAGAGATTGGAGGTGCTCCATCTCCATCTTGACTTTCTTAGTGTACCCGTGAATATGCAACATAACATTTGAAATGACAACTATTTTGTTATCCAAAAAAATTCTTTATCCATATGATGAAGATTTAAAATAGCATGATTCCTATATTTCTAAATGTGAAATAAAATGTCAACACAAAACATATATCAAATTAGATTATATTTTACAGGTGGCATGGTCGAGTCCTCTAGAAGCACAATTCTCTAGGAAATAAATTATGGAATGAATGGTTGAAAAAAGGGTGTGAAACAATATCCAAACATACTAGAAATGAGAGCAAAACCAAAACAAATACTTGAGTGTCTCAGGTTGGTGACAAGATGAGCAAATGGGATTTGAAACCCCTATGTGAATCAACTGCATCCCCATAGGTAACCCCTTATACATAATACACCAAAGGAAGTGAATTTTTTGGGTTCAATAATATAGTTCTATATATTGGAGAAGTGTCTAAACCAAGAGATTTCTATAGACTTAATCTTTCAATGATGATTAAGGGTCTCAACCTAAATGTGGTTAGGGAGAAAATTTGACCAAGTTGGGGTTTGTAATGGCAAAAGGGGGTTCCAAGTGAGTAATTCCACTCTTTCCACCACGTAGTTTTGGAAATAATCCCAAACTTGTGAATGTGCTCTTTATGTATGACATTTTGAATCTCAAAAATTGACTCAAATCTCCATTATGTACATGAAATTAGTCTATGATATTTGACCAAGGCTAACAATTGTGAGAAACTTTACAAAAAAGATTGGAGATGAACTTGGCATCCTTCCTAAAAAACTTGATACTTTTGATCCACGGAACCGAGTTGAAGGGGGCATTGTAATAATTCAAAATAGGAGACCACCATAAAGATTATGAGTTGAGAAAGAGGCATGTCCATAAAGCATCTCCATCCTAGATAAGATTTGGTTTAAGTAAATCCCAAGCTTTCCAAATGCTTTTGGAAACGAAGGTGCCACTAATTTTCACAAGCTCAGGGGTGATGAAAAGAATCAACGTGAATACTCCCTCACAGCCCGAATCATGATTGGACACCTGGAAAATGGCTCCCAGCTAGATGGTGTAGGTGGCATACTAAAGTAAAAAACCTACAATTCTAACACATTAAAGACACAACACTTTCATATTATATAAATACTAATATTTTTCACTTGTCGTATATATACAATTTGAGTTAGTGAAGCCTAAAACATTACACGAATAAACTATGATAGGGAAATATGGAGGTGTGTGTTGTTACCTTCTTTCAAGTTATATAGGGTTTAAATATTTTGGTGGAATAAAACCTTTGTTTATCCCCACACATGTAATTAATCATTTAAAAAGGTTTTTATTTATCTTGTATGTACTCCCTATATGCAAGAGGTGGAAAAGGACTAACAGAACAATGCATCACTCTATTTCTCTCAACCTCCATGAAGTTTTCATTGAAACACATAAATCACCATGGAATCTGGTTATGACAATTAAGGAATCAAAATCTGACTAAGGTAAGTTAAAAAAACAGTGGATGCATGTGGAGTGTGGGGGATGAGTAGTACCACTCAGGGATCCAATGGCGTGATTATCTTGTTGTTAGTATTCAAGCTTCTTTCTCCTCAACCTATGGTTGGTTATACACAATATTGTCCAAATTTTATGTAAAAGATGGTTGTTTTTAAAAAGATTAGATTACAAGCCCAAAGTGTAACAAACAAACAAAAAAGGAAAGGACATTTAGGTCACAACAATAAACATGGTAGTTGGTGGAGGAAGAGTATCAAGTTTATTCCCCCAACTACTTCCATCAGAAATATCAGTAGTGTCTGGTATCGACTCTCATCCATCAATGTATTGTTTTTCTTCTTCTTAATTCTACCTATAAGGGGAAATAAAAAGAGCTAGGTGAGGGAATTTTCCATTAAAGAACCACACCCACCACCTTTATTAATACCTCCTCTACAACCGCCATTGGGAGATGGCCTACAAGAGCGGGGTGTGAAGTTCTTATGACTATATTAATGGTGTTCTCACACCTTCTAGGTCCATGGTCCTGAGAAGGAGAGTGATGGTAGGGAGAATGTGGTGGCACCCAAATAACAATGTAAGTGGCACTTCCTTAGTGCTTGAGAAGAGATTGGAGGTGTTCCATCTCTATCATGACTTTCTCAATTTGCACCAAAATCTACATCATAACATTTGAAATTACAATCACTTTATTAGCCAAAGAAAACTCTTTATTGATATGATGAAGATTGAAAATAATATGATTTCTATATTTCTAAATGTGAAATAAAATATCAACTTGAAACATATGTCAACTTTGATTATATTTTGCAAGTAACATAATCGAGTCTTCTAGAAGTATATTTCTCTTGGAAACAAATTATAGAACAAATGGTTGAAAGGGGAGTGAAACCATATCTAAATAAACTATAAATGAGGGTAAAACCAAAATAAATGCTTATGTGTCTCAACTTGGTGACAAGATGAAAAAATGGGATTTGAAACCCCCATGTGAATCAAACTTGTCCCCAAATGTAATACTTGATACATGATACAGCAAAGGAATTGAAATTTTTTGGTCATGTTGTCGTGCAAATGTGCAACAGGGAAATTGGAAATTTCCAAGCACGACAACTATATCCATGTGCTGAAATTTTCATGTTTTATCATTCTTAGGCACCCCAAGTCAAATCCATCAGTTTTTTCACCCCCTATTTGATGTCAAATTGGTCCCCTAGGTGATTTAGGAAAGTTTATTCATTCCCCCTAGGTGATTCTAGGGAGTTCTAAAAATATGCTATCTTTTGGTAGTATTGGGAAGGGTTATCATTGGCCTTCCCAGGACTAGATCAAACCCTCTAGAGCGGAACAAAAGGGCCAAATTCAACATGGAGGTGAATTGAATACTGTATAACATCATGGAAATTATTTTGGAAGGTTTGGGGAAGTTTTGAAATACTTGGAGCAGTCTAAGTAAAAAATAGGGTTCGCAAGCCTAAGCAGTACACAGGCCTAAAACAACTGCTGGGCTTCAGAAGAAGATTTTGGGAGCTCTGAATGGAGTTAGAAGTAAAAAAAACATCATCAGAAATAGGATTCCAATACCTAAATTATGGTAAAATCATATTTTTCACAACACCTTGGCGCATGGTATTGGCAGGCAGTTTTTCTCAGGTATAAGTGGAGTCTCAAATAAAAAATCCGATTTTTTATGGATCATATGATTGAATCAAGACATGAGAACCCAAAAATTGGATCCAAAATTTCATTTCCAGTCATTATCATATAAAATTTTACCAATAAATTCCACCGGGAGCTCAAGTTATCATCGTTCCAAGTTACCCTCTCAAAGGCAGTTCAGAACTTAGTCATTTTTCGGGAGGACACGTGTTAGCACCAAAAGCCTGGCAGGATTCCATGTCCCTGAAGTCCCTGAGGTCAGGTACACCAACCCTTAAAAAGTTTTCCCATCCCTCATGTGACCTTTGGGACCCTCATGTGACCTCCAGACTTGACAGTTCAGCCCCCAGGTGCATTTTTGGAACATCCATTCCCTGTCGTCGAATCAAGTGCCACGTGTCAGCTCCAAGACCACCATGGAAATTGATATCCCTCATGTCCCTAAGGTGAGGGACATCAAGCATGTAAAAATGCACCCAGCCCTTATGGGGAGTCTTTTGATCACCCACGTGATCGACTTTTAGCCCCCATGTGCATTTTTGGAGCATCCATTCCCTGTTGTCGGATCAAGCGCCACGTGTCAGCTCGAGGACCACCGTGGAAACTGATGTCCCTCATGTACCTAAGGTGAGGGACATTAAGCATGGAAAAATGTGCCCAGTCCCTATGGGGTGTCTTTTGGTCACCCACGTGACTGACTTTCAACCCCCATGTGCTTTAAAGCAACTTTTCTCACCTTTATTCCCTGTCGTCAGATCGCCGCCACGTGTCATCCTCTTGACCACCATAGAATTTGATGTCCCTCAAATTCCTAAGGTCAGGGAGATCAAACATGAAAAATTATGCCCCAGCTTATCCCTCTATGCCTTCAAAATTTCAAAAATTTAACTATCGCTTAGTGCTTCTAGTGCTTCCAACTACTTCCACTCCAGTGCACAGACAATCTTCATCCTTCCTCTGCAAATCTCTTCCATCACTCCACCATTGCAAAAGACTTAGACCAGATCAACCAAGGAACTGAAATAGATTTCCCATGGGGATACCCAGGTCTCAGAAGGAGTTCCCATCAAGCTAAGAAGGAGAAACGAAGAACAACAAAGAAGAGAACAATAAAATCTCCATAGCCAGAAAATGGAAATTTGAACAAATCTTCCACTCCAGTGCATGAATCAACGAACCATTTGATGTTGTTTTTTCCTCTTTCCAAGACCATAAAAACATAACCTCAAACTCTCCTCTTGTATGACAAAGCATCCACAACGAAGAAATCTCCTTTCTGGCTCAACGAAGAAAGAAGTGGGATTTCCCATCAAACTAGTTGTCGGACTGAAGTAAGATCACACGTGAAGCACCAGAAGAAAAAACCCACATCAAAAATATAATTTTCTTCAAAAACAAAGGAGAAAACCAGACTTGTAATTTTGAGGTCCATTAATGGCTGCCGCATCTAAAAGCACTACCAAGTCTGAAAATTAAAACTTTAAAATCTCCTGGACTATTAAGCGGGCGGGCCCAAATTTTTAGAGGGGTGATATTGGGAAAAAAAAACCACATAAAAAAACTTTGTTCCACGTCAATCTGACTCCTAGAAGCCAACTTTCTAAAAATAGCAGGTCTACTACATAAAAACTGCTATTTCAGGAAAGTCATCGACAGAAGAACCTGTGAAGGAGATGAATTCATAAAGTTGATCCAGAAAGAACGAGGAACACAAGGAGAAAGAGGAAAACTGAGTCGCAACATCTAGTTGAAGATTGGGGACTTGATTTTTCACACTTACTAAAAATAGTAAGTTGTTTTTTCTAAGGGAGACATGAAACTGAAGTGGACTGGTCAGAAGCCGACACAACCCTTCGCCTGCGAGTATGATGTGGAAGACAACGATGTCTTGTACATGGACCTGAACGATCTTAAGACTCGCATGGCCTCCAAGGACCAAAGGAGAATTGAAGACAAAATATTCACAAGTGGCTTGTTCGCCGTTACAGAACACCTAATGTCTGTGTGACTGATGGATGGACTAAAACCTTGAGTTGCGTTCGCATCTCTCATGTCAAAAAAGTAGAACCAGTAGTGGCCCATTTCAAACAAGAGCTTAGAAAGATAGAAGCCTCCTCAAGATCGCGAAGTGGAGAGCAGTCAGAGAGCGGAGCCAAGTCCACTGCAACAACTCATCCTTTAGCATAATTCTTCTTCTTCTTCTTCTTCTTCTTCTTCTTCCTCTTCTTTCTCTCTCTCTTCTCTTCTTGTACAACACTCTTTCTCCTCAATGTTATGTTCTTGCATTGAGAGTTGTACTTTTTAATACGACTTAAGTGACTTTAGAAATATAATGTAACTTTAAGTCACCTTGCTATTATCAAAGGGACTTAAATATTTAAAGTGGAATATGAATAGTCTTAAGTCATATTAAGGTATTCGAAAAGTCACCAGGAAGATGAAGAGTTGCCTCCTCTTCTATAAATTGTAGCAAGCTCCTCATTTGAGGGTCTTATTCTTAATGTTGTCTTCTGAAAATTCTTAGATGTTGGAGCTATTTTTTGTGAATTCATGAGAGAGATGTCCTTGTGAAGGGAGAAAGAGATAGCAAGTTTCTTCCATTTCTCCCACTAAAAAATGTCTTCTACTTCCCACACTATGTACAAATTCTGTTTGAGCTTCAATAAAGGAAGAACGAATTTTAGCCTCTTTGATTGAGGAGTTTATTGGTACTTTGTGTTCATTAAGCTCTATTTAGTCTTGTTGTTGTTTTGCAGATTTTTTTTCTTCTGAAATACAAGTGCATATAATGAAACTTCTGGCTAGTGTGTGTAAGTCTCTAATTTTCTACTTGCAACATTAGTTTCTCCTTTCTAAATATTCTCACTCCCCTTTCTCGCCTTCGTAGCAAATTCTTCCCTTGTAGATACCTATAATCATTTTCTGTAGGGTCAATGGAGTGCCCCTGTTGGATCCCTGGCTGAAAGGCCACTAGGATAAAACTCACAATTTACTCATGCATGCACGTACGATAGCTGCACCAGTTAAGTAGAGGGACTTAGACTCCCAGAGCATTGCCAAGATAACCATCAATTTGTCCTCGAGAAATTTTCTTGCCAACATGTTCAATAATAGATTTCTACAGATTGGAGAAGTGGCTAACCCAAAAAAATTCTACATAATTAATTTTCTAACAATGGTTGATCGTTTCACCCTAAATTTAAATAAGGAGAGAAGTTGATAACAAAGTTGGGATTTGTACTAGAAAATGGGGGTTTCAACCGGTCAATTCCAATATTTCCTCCAAGTAGTTCTTGAACTAATCCCCATATTGTGAATGTCTTCTTCTTGTACGACATTCTGAATCTTAGAAATTGACTCAAATCCCCATTATTTAATTGAAAGTTGTCTCTTATATCTAGCCAAGGAAACCAGTTGTGAGAAAATTTACAAAAGAGATCATAAATGAAATTAACATCCTTCATAAACCACCTAAGACTTTTGATCATAGGAACCATGGTGAAGGGGACATTACAATAATTCAAAATAAGAGACAACCATAAAGATCGGGAGTCGAGAAAACGTCTAGTCATAAAACCATTCTCATCTCATATAAGATTGCGTTTGAGTAACTCCCAAGCTTTGCAAATAATTTTGGAAATGAAAATGCCACCAGTTTTCACAAGAACAGGGATGATGAGAAGAGAATGGTGCCATAAACCCTATTGAGATTTCCTCACATAGGGAGAAGCCTATGAAATATAATTTCTTAGAAGAATTTTACAAGCCTTGTTCCCTTATGGGGCTCTAATAATCCATTTTACACAAAGAACATACCCTTGAAGTTCAATATACAGAAGGCCTAGCCCCGCAAACTCCTTTAATTTGTAAAAGTATCCCAAGTTATAATAGTTTTATTTTAACCTTTAAATTGTCATAGTTTACTAATGACATTTTTGGGGATTGAAAAGTGTATTTATATTAATCATACATAATATACAATGTTGATAGTATAAAAAATGGTTGTCATGTGATCACGTTCTAAACATAAGATTGAGTTTATAAAAATGCTTAAGAAAACATAATTAAATCACCAAAATCTAACAAAAAATATAGTAATGATATCCGATAATAAAAAGTAGTTTTTTAACCCCCAAAAAGGTTAGATTGCAAGCCCCAAGGGAAATAGACAACATAAAATAAGGAAAGGTCATTCACGATGTAACAATAAACATGGTGGATGGTGGAGGAGGAGTATCAAGTTTATTCCCCCAACCACTTCATCAGGCATATCGATAGTGTCTAATATCGACTCCCACCCATCATTGTCTTGTTTTTATTCTTCTTCATTCTACCTAGAAGGGAAAATAGTAATATGTAGGTGAGGTAATTCGCCACCTAAGAGTTATGTCCACCACCTTTGTCAGTACCTCCTTTACCACCTCCATTGGTATGTGGTTAACAAGAGCAGGTGAAAAGCTCTTACAATTACACCAGTGGTGCGCTCATGCCTTCCAGGTCTGCGGCCTTGAGAAAGAGAGAAGTAGTAGGGAGAATGTGGTGGACACCTAGCTAATATGAGTAAGGTGGAACTTCCCTAGGATTAAATCATAGATATGAGGTGCTTCATATCCATCCTAAATTTCTCATCTTACACTTAAATCTATAACATACACATTTGAAATGAAAGCCATATTAATGAAATAAAATTATTTATCCATATGAATAAGATTGAAAATACCATGTGTTGATCGGAGTTTATTACTTCTTGTCCAGATTAGAGTAACGAGAAATCAACAAATATAAAACAACATCGAATATGCAAGGGCTTAGTACCTTGGAGATGGTGATGGACGATACGAGCACAAATTCGATGTTGAACTCCTTTTTGTGACCTCAACAAACCTATAGCTCATATACACTAGAGAAAGATTGTTTAGAGATTTTATGCGGGGGATTCCTGACAAAGCAGATCCAAGAAGCATTAACTTCCTCGGTGGTTGTCAACCCCCCCATGTGATAAAGAATAATGATAAAATATAAAATAAACAAATAACATGCAAGTTGATGAACAAAGGAACTTGGCGCTACTGGTATGTAGATGGTGTTATTGATCTAATCCAAACACAATGTGCAACAAGAACCCCGCTACGTGAACTAATAAAATTGTGAGTAGAGTATTGTGGGGATTACAGTGTCGTTCACAAGGACATCATGAGGATATAATGATAAACAAGAAGCTTATAATTCAAAACAACATTTTCCCAAATTTTCTAACTTAACTTTCCGAAGGGGGAAAGCCCATATTTATAACCTAATGGTGAGGTTAGACTGTAGGATAAAAGATACTCAGGGTTTGGAGTAAAGTTAACCTGATAAAAAGAGGTGATGTGATTCAGCGGGGCTCACAATTTAACTTATGTTTAAAAATATAATGATGTGATATGGAGTGGGAAAGATGATTGACATGGTTAGGTGAAATAAAAGATTCCATTATTTGAAATTAAGAGTGGAGTGTCAGATGGGTGTATTATTTCCCATGAATTGAATAATTTGTGAGAGATGCCAAAATTTAATTATTAAATGCATTTATAAGTAGCCCATTTAATAATTAATTAAATTTGGGTGAATAAAAGGATGATATTTATTTAGATTTAAGAAAAAGAAAAGCGAAAGACTGAGATTTGAATGAATGTGAAGATGACAGATGGGTGTTATACCAAAAATTGGTGTCTACATTTGCCCCTTTTTTTTGAGTGGTTTGTGATAGCAAGCCATGAGAGAAAAACAAAAAGGATGGGATGAAGTTATGTGTCTAAGAATGGATAAAGACATGGCCAAAGGCAGGATGCCCCAGGTGCAAAAAAGGATCGTAATATCTATGAATAATTATGGCGGTGACTTCAATATCACATCGGTAAAGGACAATTGGCGGGTATCAACAAAGACCGACAATAACGTTCTATAGACCAGTGAGTGGGGTGAAGACCACTGTAGTATGGATGTAAATCACGATGACCAATGGGTCATAGGAAAACATCAAAATATGTACAATTAAATGCGAATAGTGTGTGCAGGATTTTTCATACACAAGGACTTCAAGTCGAAAAATCATGCGTCCGCAAAAGGGACAAGGAGGAAGATAATGATGCCCCAACACATGACACAAGAAAGACAAAACAGTGACTTATATTCATCGGACAAGTACACGGATGAAAAAGTGCCTCCAACATAGGGATACAAAAATGACAAAATGGGAGATGGATGTTGAAATAAGATATCCCAGGGGGAACGAGTATGGCCACGAATGTGGATATGAAGAACAGATTGGATAAAATGCCCCAAGAGGGTGTTAAATAGGATGTTGAACACATGTTTCTTAAGATAAGTTTTGTGGTTGAAGGCTGATGAACAATGGGGTGAAGAAGAAGGAAAGGAGTCCCACTTCTTTGACAAATAGGAAAAGGAGCCAAACTACTTGTGTGAAAAAGTGGAACAAATGTTCGTGGAAGAGAACAAGATCAGATAGATGATGTCCGTTATGGTATCCTCCAAGACAAAAATGTCCCAGGAAGATGGGATGAAGGATGTAGATGATAGATGATAGAGATAAGAGAAAGCAGACATGGTTGGAGTAGAGTGGACGTGGTGGAGGAGAGGAATCAAATAGTAGAGAAGGACGATAAGAGAGGTGAGAAGATAGATGAAAGCACAAAAGAGAGAGAATGATAGTTAATAAGAAGGTAGTGGGAAAAGATAAGGGGAAAATAAATAGGGAAGGCATGATGGACCTGAAGAAAAAGAAAATAGAGAAAGAGAACATGAGAAGAAGGGAAGGAGGAAGATCAAACAAGAAGAAGACGAGATGAGAAGGGAAAGGAGATTAGAGGGGATGGTGAATGTACAGAGATGTACCATAGTAAAGAAGCAACATATATAATAAAGAGGAGAGATGGTGGAAGAAAGAAATGATGAAGGACAGAAGAAGAAGACAAGAAAATGATAGAAGAGGGGATGAAAGGGAGATGGCGATCAAAAACAAAGGGGGAGAAAGAATGGATCGCGAAAGAGATGACAGAGCTGAGAAGGAGAAGAGGTGAAGAATATTAGAGAAGGATGATAGGAGAGATGAATAGGAATAGAAGGATGGAAAGATGAAGGAGATGAAGAATATGAAGAAGTTAAAGAAGATGGGAGAGGAAGTAGAATAGAAAAGAGAAAGAAAGGAACAATGAGGAGCTAGGAGACTACAGAGGAGATGAAAGAATGGAAAAGAAACTGATGTATAGAGATGGAATAAGATAGGGGTGGTAGAGAAAGAAGTTCGGTAATGGGGAAGTGGAAATAAGAGGGAAAGAAGAGATAATAGAGCCAAAACTAGGAAGGGAATTGAATCCAAGGTGTTAGGAGGTAAGACCCAGGTAAAGAATATGAAACAGAACGCATGGAAATGCATGTGGATGGTGGGATGATTAAAAATATGGGACAACACTGGTGAGTCAAATTATCAATGGAGAAGTAAGATGAAAGTGTAAGGAGAAGAGGGGATGAAGATGATACAGAGGAAGTGAAAGAAAACTAGGGGTAGAAAGGAGGAGAGGACAACAAAGAAAATGATGCAAAGGCATTATATGATGAAGACAGTAGAGATATTGAAGAAGGTGAAGGGAAGATGGAAAGGCAATGCCAGTGGAGGGATGTTAGGAGAAATCCTCTCAATAATGATCAGAGGGCACAAAAGAAAAAAGGAAGGAAGAGAAAATGGAGGAGGTAAAAAGGAGTGAACAGGGACGTGTAGAATGGGGATAAATGAATTTTAGGAGAAGTCCACTGATAATTATTAGCGTGAAAATGGAAGATGACGATGACATAATGTTAGGAGATGAACAATGATAATGACAAGTAAGTATGGTGGTAGATATGTGGGAGTACTCTAGAAAATGGAGTGGAAAGAGTAAAGAAAGGAGGGATAATGATTGGTGTGGAGATGATGATGAGGAGAGGATGTGATGGATGAGGATGTGGATGAAGATGAAGGAAGTAAAGATGAAGGAACGAGACATAACAAGAAATGGTATGAAGTGGTTAAGTTATATTTCCAAATGAGGGATGATGGGGACGATATTTGAGGAAGTCATGAGATATTTTGTGCGAGGAAGAAAGAGGAGGGAAGAGGATGTGTTTATGGGGAATGAAGAGAAAATGTGGATGGTGGGAAGGTGGAGTGAAGGGGAAAGGCAAGGAGACAAATCATTCTTAAGAGAGACTCTTAAGTAAGATCACCATGCCGTAAGAATGGTTAAGTAGGATCGCCAAGCCGAAGAAGAAGAATAATGATGAAAAGACTGAACACGGTGTATACCAAAATGGAACAAGAGATGAAAGGAGGTGATAACATGGAAATAAAGGAGTGTGATCCATGAGTGGATGGAGGAATGTATGTGGTGTATGATGGAGAGTGTAAGGGGAATTCTTAATTAGGATGCCTATGTTGTGTGAGTGATGATGCCAGAGCGTTAAGCAAAAGTTATGGAGTGGGAAGACGTTTCTAGTGTTCAATGGAATAGAAAACGGTGGAGGAGTTTCTACAGTGGCAGGATCTTAGGAAAGAGATGCATTGTGATTAAGAAGCCTGCAAAAAATGGGTGGTTAAGTAAGATCGTCAAGCTGAAAGAAGAATGAAAGGGAAACAAAATGATAAAATAGATGCCAGTAAAAGGATATTAAGAGAAAAACACAAAAATAATTGCCCGGGTGGAGGACGGGTGAAGTATCGAAGAAACAACGGAGAAGGACGAAGTGGGTGAGAAGAGTAGCAGAGAATGAGATGGGGTGAATTTTAGGAAAAAATTGGGTTGACAAAGGAGACTAGGAGGAAGGAATGGTCAACAGACATGATTACAAATGAGACCTTGTCTTGAATGACAGGTCTACTTCGAGTAGGATTTCCATGTTGCGTGGGGAGTTACGTGGATGTGCCAAGCTGGGGATGAAAGGCCTATGATGGTGAAGAAGATGATGTCTACGCTAGATGATAGACAAGAATAAGAGTGATGAGAAGGGTAATGGGTGGATGATTGGAGAGAAGAGAAGGACGATGTGAGAGGATGGATGGAGAAAGGTCACATTGGTCATGGTGGGGGATGAGAAGCTGTTGGATAATAAATGCCACTTGAGAGATATTCTCAAGTAGAATTCACAAACTGCAATGGATATCAAGTAGAATTCCCAAACCGAATAGCGTATCAAAGAGAGTGTGTAGAAATAGTAACAAGATTTCATGGATTTATGGATGATGTTAATAGGGGACATCCTTAAGAGTAAAAATATAGATGCAGATTTTATGATATGAAATTTGATTTCTAAAAATATAATTGATAAAAGATGATTTTGATGAGATGAGTATCACATAACCATAGCAAGGGCCATGTAAGAAAGTTATGTTTTTAACCGGATAGGAAGTAAACAAGAAAAGGCACTACTCAAAGCATTGCACTTGCAACCGATAACAGGTGTTAGTACATAACCAATGACATGTGATTATACCAAAAGACCAAGAGGGAGATATGGATGAAAGATTCTCATAATCCTAATATTGACATGATGAGGGATTTGAGATGTAACTTGTATGCGGGAAGAAGGTTCTCCAAAGGTGGTGTTCCTTAAGTCTATGCCCCAGCTCTGGGAAAGGGAAAGAACAATAATAGAAGAAAATTGATCAATGCGGGAAGCTTTCTGAATGCCATAACAAAAGAGTAGCCATCCTTCGAGGGTATGGTCTACTGTATATATAATATGGATGGCAAGAATAAAATACATGATAGCCATCCTTCAAGGGATCGGTCTATTTCTTTTGATTTTGATTTGATTTTAATTTGCTTTTTCTTTTTATTCTACTTTTTGTTTTTTGTATGAACAGTTGTCCTTTAGGGATCAGTCTGTTTTTGATAACTTTGATTTCTTTTTGCATGCATGAATTTTAGCTTTACATGGGGGAGAGAGCTGGGAATAACTAAGTATACCACTTAGGAGGGGATGATGACTGTACAAGAGACACCCCCGCACCCTTTACATGACTGTCATAGGAAAATGAGAGGGTGATGGATGTAATGATTATGGGGTTCTCACCAAATGGGATAACTTATCCATAATGAATATGTTATGAGTAGAGACGTGGTACTCATATTCAAGGTCATATCAAATCAGTGACGGTAGACCACATAATTCATATCATTATAATGATAAACAGAAGGGAATAATGGTGGAGACATGGTCTGGAGATAGGATTATGCTCATAAGTGCATGTTCTAACAATAGAATGGTTGTAAGTGCAATGCATTAAGGGGTTTGATCTCTGGTTTACCATCAAGGGAAGCCAAGCGATAAGCCCCAGACCCATACTTATGCGTGATAATATATGGTCTGATCTAGTTGGGAGAAAATTTTCCCCGTTGGCTCCTTTCTAAGGTAGTGACGTTCTGATTTTCCTTTAAAACAAGGTCACCTATTTTAAAATTGCACTCTTTGATGTGTTTGTTATAGGCACGTTGGATACACTCTTGATAAACATGATGGTGCTCAAGAGCGAGAAGGCGACACTCGTCTAATAACTCAAGTTGCATTAGACGTTTCTGGTGATAATCTTCATCAGAAATGAAGTCGCGAAGAGACACACGTAAAGATGGAATTTGAATTTCAAGGGGAAGAAGGGCCTCAGAGCCATACACCAGAGAAAATGGAGTAGGCCCTATGGAAGTGTGAATGCTAGTGTGATAGGCCCACAGAGCAAAGGGAAGTTGGAGATGCCAATTTCATCCTGCTTGGTCGATAGTCTTGGCCAAGATATTTCGAAGAGTTTTATTAGTGGCCTCAGCTTGGCCGTTAGCTTGAGGATAATATGGGGAAGAAAAGCTAAGTTGGATCTTAAATGCATCACCAATTTTTTTAAGATCCTTGTTTTTAAAGGACTTCCCATTGTCCATAATAAGTTTATGTGGAACACCAAAGCGACAGATGATGTGCTGATATATAAAATTAATGATTGGGCCAGATTTAGTAGAGGAAAGTGGGATTGCTTCCACCCATTTAGTGAAATATTTGGTAGCAGTGATGATAGAATGATGTTGTTGTGATGAATGGGGATTTATTAGACCAATAAGATCAAGGCCCCATTGTGAAAAGGGCCATAGATCTTGGGCAGGCTGTAAAGCTTGGCTAGGAACACATATAAGATTAGAGTGTTGTTGACATCTTACACACTTCTTGACATACTCACAACAATCATGGTTAAGAGAAGGCCAATAATAGCCGAGACGAAGAACATGCTTGGCAACAGATAACCCACTAAAATTCCCACCATAGATACCATCGTGGACTTCTTGGATAGCTCTAGAGGCTTCATGGGATTGAAGGCACCGGAGAAGGATACCATCAAACCCGTGCTTATAAATAATACCACCAAGGATCACATAACGAGTAGCACGTTGGATAAAATACCTCCTAGCATTTTTAGAAAGATCAAGAGGAGTGATGGATTTGGATAAATAATCAAAAATTTGAGAATACCAGAGATCTGAAAAATTAGATTTGACCAGATGAATCTGAGGTATGTCATAGAATGGTTGTTTATGATGATGTATAATGACCGAAAGTTTGGGCTCTTGCGTTGTCCAAGGGATAAGGGTCGCACGAGGGATGCCATTGTATCAACAAAATGATTGGTCAAACGAGGGACATGTTGAATAGTGTAAGAATCGAAGGATTTAAGAAAATGATGAGAAATGTCATGATATTGTTGTAGAATATCACTTCTACACTGATACTCTCCGGTGACTTGCTTTATTACTAGTTCAGAATCACCATAGATGTCAAGAATATGGACGCCTAGAAATATAGCAGTTTCTAGTCCTAGTATAAGGGCCTCCTATTCTGACCATATTGTTTGTACATTCAAAATCTAATTTGAATGCTAAGGAGATAGGGGCATCCCTAGGAGGAATGAGAACAACACCTGCCCCTCCACCTTGCTGGCATTTAGAACCATCAAAGAAAAGAGTCATTTTAAGGGGATCATGATGAAATTGATTGATTGATTCATCTGGGAAGTGATTATGAGGAGTTTGCGTATTGGGAAGAGGGGCTTCTGCTAATTGGTCGGCGATAACTTGACCCTTAATTTATTTTTGAGGAATGAATTCCAGGTCAAATTCAGCCATGAGCAGAAGCCATCGGGTGATACGATCATTTTGATATGGCTTAGAATGCATTACTTTGAGAGGTTGGAAGTTAGTAACAATATAGGTTTTGTGATTAAGAAGATAGTGTTGAAGTTTTGATGCAACGAAGAAAATAGCGCAACACAGTTTTTCAGCTTCAGTGTATCATGTTTCGCAGTTGTGGAGAGTACGACTGATATAATAAATGACTTGTTCACATCCTTGATCATCATGATGTGCTAACATAGCTCCTAGAGCATGATCAGTTACAAAAATATATAAATAAAAGGGCTCCCCCTCGCGTGGAGGTGTGAGTACCGGTGGAGATAAAAGGTATCGCTTAAGATCTTCAAAATCCTTTTGACAGTTGTGGTCCCAATCAAATTTTATGTCTTTTTGAAGAAGGTGATGAAAGGGCTGAAAAAGATCAGAAAGTTGCGATATGAAACGATGAATAGATTGAAGTTGACCTTGAAGACTGCGAAGTTGCTTGAGATTGGAAGGAGGGGGCATTTCAAGAATTGCTTTGATTTTTGTGGGGTCAACCTCAATGCCTCTGATAGAGACAATGAAGCCAAGGAGTTTCCCAGTAAGAACTCCAAAAACACACTTTTCTGGATTGAGGCAAAGGAAGAAACGAATGAGACGCTCGAAAAGGATCTCAAGGACCGAGAGATGATCACACCAATGTCTAGATTTTTCCAAGAGGTCATCAACATAGTCTTCTACAGTTTGATGTATGAGGTCATGAAAGATATATGTCATGGCTCATTGATATGTGGCCCCAACATTCTTTAAACCAAAGGGCATGACATGATAACAAAAGGTACCCCATGGGGTGATAAAGGATGTCTTGTGTTGATCTTCTGGCGCAATCAGAATTTGGTTGTAACTGGAAAAACCATCCATTAGAGAAAGCATCTCATGTCCCGCAGTAAGATCTACAAGTTGATCAATACTTGGAAGAGGAAAATCATCTTTAGGGCACACGAGGTTAAGATCTCGAAATTCAGTACATATACGAAGCTTTCTAGATGCTTCAGTAATGGGTTGATGTTAGAAACCCATTGGGGATAATCAATGGGGATGATGAAGTTGGCAGACATGAGACATTGCAATTCTTCTTTCACAAGAAGAGCAATTCGAGGATGCATGTGGTGAAGCTTCTGCCGAACCGGTCTAGCATTGGGGATGAAAATGATGTTGTGGACAATGATGGAGGGATCAAGACCCGACATGTCCAAGTATGACCATGCAAAATCCTGGCTATGTTTGGACAAGAATGAGGTGAAGGCTTCGAGTTCTTGAGGTTTCAAATACTGGCCTACTTTAAGGATGTGGTGCTCTTGAGGAGTTCCAATAGTAATGTCGATAGTGGATTCATTCAAGAGGTTGGACATGTTAGGAGGAAGGGTTTTCTGGTCATGAGAACCTTCGGCTCCCATGTAGGAAAGAATGGAAGTGTCATCATCCTATTGAAGAATATCAATGATAGGGGAATCTTCCTCTACCATCTCTAGATGCTTAAGGGGAAAAGACCGGGTTTCATTTTCAACTTGGTAAGTTACCGGTCCAAGAAAGATGGTGGAAATAAAAAAAAGTTAGGGGGAATAGGGACAATGTCATCTTGATCTGGATCCATAAGATAATTAGATGGAGAGAAATTATTATCTGAACTGGAAGGATAGTTGGATGGAGATGAGATATTATCTGAATTAGTAGGATAGTCAGATGGAGAAGAAGTGTCTTCTGAATTAGTAATGTAGCTGGATGGAGAAGAAGTGGATGAATCAAGGTGGATGGGAGAAGATGCAGATGTGCCAGAAGGGGGGATGGAGGAATCTTTATATCCCAAGCCAAATTTTTGGCATGATTCATGGGTTTGGGCAAAGATATTGCCATGAGGGCCTTGTTCATAGCGTCCCAAGCCAAACCCCTTCCATGCACAACGATAGAGGTATGTATGAGCGAAATATGGTTTACTAAGAAATCTGAAATCGCATGTATATTGTTTGGCGTGAAGGCGATTCTCAGTATGAGAAGAAGGTTGATCAAGGCCACCATAGACTAAGTTAGTTTTGAGAGAGGAAGGGCCAAACGAGACAATTTCCCCAACATTCGATTGATACATAGGGGCCTTATCGGGGTGGCCGAGGCGGTTGGGAGAAGGAAGGGTATTGAGAGTGAGGAGTTGATATTCCCCTAAAGCAAGATTTTGCATTATAGTATCAGAAGAGTCATTATGAGGTAATGTAGATGGAGGTACAAAAGAACTGGTGGATGCATCAGAAGAAAAATTAGTTTTAGGAACAAGGACATCCTTAGGTCTTTAGATCATGTGACATGTCTTGGAAGGAGGGACCTCGGCCAGAAGAGCATAAATGGTCCCTTCATGTTCATATTTGATACATCAATGAAGAGTAGATGGGACACAATGCATGGCGCGAATCCAAGGACGTCTGAGTAAGAGATTATATTAGAATTCTCCTTCAATGATGTAGAAAAGCTTGTGGAGGAGTTTATGGCCAACACGGATGGGAAGAACAACCGTTCCTAATGGGGAGTGACAACATCGTTAAAGCGCATGAAGAATGGTAGGAGACTTGGCAACAATGGTATTAGGCAATTTGAGATGATTGAAGGTATGAGAAGAAATGATATTGATACTGACACCATTGTCAATCATGGTTCGTCGGATGCAGGTGTCATTGATGTGGACTGTGATGAAAAGAGGTAGATCATGTTCTTCTTGTGGTATCCTGGGGATTTCTAAACTCTCAAATGATACGGTGGCAGACATTGCGAAGGCGTGAGCTAAAGCCGCGAAAGGTTGGGGCTCATCAGATGATATCGGGATGTGTTGTAAAACTTCCATAAGAGCTTGTTTATGGTGTGGAGAGCTTTGAATGAGCTCATAAAGTGACATTTTGATGGGAGCCTGATGAAGTTGTTTAATAATGGTGTGTTCGATGGGAGAAGGATTCGGGGCAGCCAAAACAGATACCTTGGCTTTAGAAGAAGATGAAGATGTTGATGTGGGATGAGTGGTAGGAGCAGCGATGAAAACCTTTGGCCATGGTGGTGGTGCGGAGGTAATAAGTTCCTTAGGAGGAGGGATAACGACAAAAGTCTTTGGGGTGGATGGTGAGGTAGAGTCAGGGTTATATGGTCTCAAATGGTGGTTATCTAAACAACGTTGATTAAAAGTGGAGGATGATCCTTAGGATCATCCTCCTTTGGTAGTATGTTTGTGGTATCGTTGGTTGTATCTTCTTTTGGTGGTGGAGTAATGACAAGATTTCTTAATGAAAGGGGCGGTCAAGATGTTTTGACAGACGCATGTTGGGATGCGGAGGTTGGTGGGGGAGGCGATAGAGTTGGTTTTTCATCGTTAATATTTTCATTGACAAAATGATGCACAATGGATTGGAGAGCTTTGCAGTGTTCAGTGTCATGTCCAGGGGCACGATGAAATGCACAGACAAGATTAGAATTAAACCATGAAGGCCTTGGCGTGCTTGGGTCAAAAGATTTAATTGGTGGTAAGGTGATTGCTGAGGCTTGGAGTAGCTAATGAAACATGGTGGTATAATATCCTGATGTTATCGACGGAGGACCTTTGAAACATGTCTGGGTATGTGGTGATGTAATAATAGCTTTGGACATTGTTTTAGATTTGGGAAGGGGAGATGAATGTGTTTGATGCGGGATATTGGTGGAGGATGTAGATGCCTTTGAATTTGTTTTAAGATATTGGTTGGAAAAGGGCCGTTGTGTTGCTCTAGTAGTAGCGTGGGTTATTGATGAAGGGGATGCTCCCAGAATGGAAGAGGATGACAAGGGGTGTGGTCCTAAAATAGAAAGAGATGGTGTGGCTTCAAGGGAATTAGTATTGGGGATAGTGAGGTCCACTTTTGATGAGGATGTGAAGGAGGACGCTTGGGAAATGGGGGCCTAAATCTTGTCTGTGAATGGGGACTGTTAGAAGGAATGACAAGAATTTCTATAGGAGGAACTGAAGATGATATTGAAGTGGATATGAGTGGGGATTGATTGGATGTGTGAGTATCTGATGGTATAGAGGAAATGGGACGATAATTCGAAGTCAGGGAAAGCTGGAATGTTTGCCAAAAATCATCAAGTAATGACATGGCCATGGAAGAGGAAGGTGAGATAGATGAATGTACAATAGTAGATGTAGTAGGTGTTGGTAAAAGTGCAGAAAGAGGGACTAGAAGTGATGCTAAGGATGGGATAATAGGTAAAGGTGGGATGATTTCTGGTAAGGTAATTGGATTTGATGGAGTAGGTGTAAGAGGTGATGAAACAGGAATAATATTTGTAAATGGGGAAGGGGTGGTAGGTGTGGAAATAGGCATGGGTGTAGGAAGGGGCACCGAAGTGGGCATGGACGTGACTAATGTTGGTGTGGAGATGAATGTTGATGAGTTTGTGGATGTAGGGAGCGTGTCTAAGGGGACAAGTGTAATGGTTGATGAAGATGGTAAATTTGTGGATGAAGCTGGATTCTTATCACCAACGTGGATAGTGTTTTTGGTGTGGGTATTGGGAGTTTGAGATATAGAAGTAGTGGCAGTTTGATTTGTTGATGTGGGTGTATGATTTGGAAATGGTTGTTTAAAAATATCTAATGGTTGATTGGGTGAAGCATTTGGGTTATCCACTTGAAGTTCTCCCTGATCGATGAGTCTTTGGACTGAATCCTTGAAAGTCTGACATCTCTCTATGTCGTGTCCTCGGACTTGATGGTACTTGCAGTAATGGTCCTCACGATACCACACAGGTCGTGGTCTAGATTCGTTAACAGGTTGGATAGGTGACAATGTGATCAAATGTGTTGTTATTAATTTTTCAAAGATGGTATTGTATGATTCTCCTAGAGGAGTATAATTGGGCGTTGGTCATGTGAATCATTGTTGAGTTACTGTAGTAGATGTAGGTGTAGGAGATGATTTGACAATGACAATGTTGGCAGTTGTCTTTGACTTATCATTTGATGTGGATGGTTTGAAAAATTCTATTTTGGGCTTATTTGACTTTAATTTTAAATGCCTCTGTTCTAGGGCACATGTCTCAAGCTTGCGAGCCATGGTGAAAGCTTCCTCAAAAGTGTGAAATGATTGAATTTGCAAAGTCGATGAAATATACTTCGCACAAGAGCATGCGAAGAGCTCAATGAGGTTGGTTTGAGGAAGTGGAAAAGATAATTGGTTTATAATATTGCGCCATCGTGTAAAGAAATCCGTGATGGATTCATCTTCGAATTGGTTGATGGTATACAAATCGTTGATGGTTACCTTGCACACAATATTAATGGAGAAATGCTCGAGAAATAATTGTGCAAGCTGAGAGAAAGAAAATATGGAGTATTGAGGAATATTATTATACCAATCTAAAGTAGGGCCAGCCAAAGACATGGGGAATGTACGGAGCATCAAATCTTGGTCGTGTGCGATGAGATAACACACATGTTTGAATGCTTAGAGATGTTGTTGAGGGTCCTCCTTGCTGTTAAATTTAGCGAACTTTGGAAATTCCTAGTGTGGAGGATATGGTTTCATTGGCACAGATGGATGAATGGGTTCGTTACATATTTGTTCATAAGACAATGTAACTTTGGACCCTAACGTAGCGGCCTCTAGGTTGGCTAACTGACCTATTAAGATTTGCATGGGATCATTAGGAAGTGCCTGTTGAGAAATGAGAGGTGGTGGTTGAATTTGTGAATGCGTGGGTGTCTGAGGAACTTGGTATGGGTGAGTGTAAATTATGGGTTGTGGTTGAGGTAGAGGTTGATAGAATGTGTGTTGGTGAGAAGGGGCATGGTACGATTGTTGGGATTGTGCAGGTTGTTGTGGTAAGGTGAGTGGGGATATGGGTATAGAGGGGTTGATAGAAGTGACACTGCATGTTGCAAAGGTACTTGTGATGTGAGAAGTAATGGGTAGACTTGTGATGTGAGTGGGACTTGTTGTTCGGATTGATATGACACATGGGGAGGTTGGACAAGAGCACTGGTGATAGTTGCGGCTGTAGTAGTGATGGGGACAATAGTTACAATGGTTGTGTTGATTTGGGGAAGATTAGGCAGAATGGTGTGACTATCTGAGTAGTCTTGTGGGTTGGTGGGTTGGTAGAGGATGAGGCAAAATCACGTATACCTGTGGATGGAATAATTTCAGAACTAGTACTATAAGGATAAACTTGCTGGAGTGGTGGACCATCTAGAGGAATGTGTATGTATTTTCTTAGAAGATAGTCTTGAAGAGCCACAAGATTGGCGTCAAGAATTTGTTGAAATTATGGATCACCGAGAGGGAAGATGAGAGTACCAATAGGCTTTGATCTGACAGAAGGTGGAGTGGCTGGCCTAGATGGGATGGAATGTTTGTCTAATACCGAAGTGTGACCGAAAGATATCTGGTGAGGTATAATGGTAAGAGAATGGGTGCCTATGAGGGAAGTAGAGAGAGGCATGGATGATGAAGTTGCTGAGGTAGTGATTGGTTGGGATGAAGTACTATGTGTGGTGAGGTTGTGTTCCATCTTCTTAGTAGTGGATCGAGTTATTACGGGCATAAAAATTACTTGTTATATTAATAAACAAGTGAGGTAAACAATTTTTTTTTTGTTTTTTTTTTATTAAAAACATGTGTGTGAAGAAAAAGAAAATGGCTGGAAAGGGACCTAGAAGAGGGTAAACTATGTTTGGTTTCAGGTAAGTTATGGCTAGGAAATGTTTGAAATGGTTTCCTGATGGGTGATCAAATCCCAATCAGTGAACCAGGTGAGAGGAATGTTTCAGTGTGTTGATTAATATGTGTAGTTTGAGGTAGTGTGTGGTAAAATGTGTGATGCAAAGAATTAAACCCCTAATTAAGCTATATGAGTAGGCAAGATGCATGGGGTTCGTTTTGAGACCAAATTCGAAATATGAAGTTCGATGCAAGCAATTACCCAGAAAATGAAATTACCATGCAGAAAAGAGAAAATAGGGAAAACTGAAGAATACTTGTATATCGCTTTTCCTTTTTATCTGACAACAAGTTAAGGTAAACAAGAAGTATGCTCCGAACAATCAGGCAACAGGTTACAAATCGAGAAAATGACAACAAATGCTAAAGAAGCATTGGAGAACGCTTTCCCCGTTATTGGATTATACTTGATAATGTGGTATTCGAAACCGATGATCAGTGGCCGGGAATGTCTGGGTACCCTAGAATTGCACCATGCATAAGTACAAGAAGGGTCTGGTGAAAGAGCGCTTAGGAGTATTTTTGTTTCAATGGTTATCTTTGGCATCGTAATGTCGTGGTTGCAACGTTGTGGAATTCACCTGTAAATGTAGAGAAGACAATTAGTGGACGTGGTCAACAAAATAAAAAAGACAAATTCAGAGTTTTGATGTCGTTAAGTATCAACAAAAAAAAGTCTAATTACGGAAATAATAACAAAAATAAATATTTGAATTTAATAAAAATAATATAACACAATAATTATCCTAATATAATAATCTCACTTAAGAGTGTTAATTAACTAATTAACTAATAACAAAATAATTATCGCAGGAATTCTAGTTATCAAATTGTAATTAAATAACTAACAATAAAACCATTAGCCTGATTAAAACCTAACTAAGCCACTAATATTAAAATAATTATCTTGATAGAGGTATGGATATGATATGTTGAAAAATGGTGTCTTGATTTGAGAGGGTTGCGCCGAAAGTCAACCTACGTATGGTCGAGCTATATGGAGCTCACGTCGGCCGGTAGTCAATGAAGGAGGTGATTAGAAGATACTATTTAGAACTTTGTGGTGGTGTGAGAGTTGTTACAGGGACAACCCATAGCCTGCGAGAAATTGAAACTGAGCTGAAAGCTTGTAAATCTATGTGGATATTCACTTACTTCTCCATAGAAAATAGTGATGGTGGAGATTACTGCCCAAAAATCCTTATTCCACAACCAAGGCCAGTGTTGAAGTATTCATCATGGGGTGTGGACGATGTGGGATGTGGTTACATCATTGGGCCAAAAAAGGGGGAGTCGGCAGGAGGAGGCGAGTTTAGAAGAAAACACAAACTTCTCAGAAGAGTTGTTGGAGCTTGCAGAAGAACTGGGAGGTATTTTTTGTAGAGGATGTTTATGGAAGTGACCGAGTTGTGGAATGGGATGGATGGGTGTGAGGTGAAGGAAGTGGTGGGAACTAGGAATGAGTGAGAAAGAAGAATGATGGGTACGGAATCAGAGGTGGATGATATGGGAGCGTGAGCAAAAGAGAAGGGTGAGACTTGTGAGGACGGGAACGAAGTTGGATGTGTGGTAGAAGCTCAAAAAAGGTGTGAACCGAGGACTCGGGAGGAACGAGAGAGCTCAAAAGGATGGATACGATGGAAAAGTGGAGTGTGGGGATTGGTGTTCGTTGATGGGAATGGAGCTAATTAGGTATTATGTTGATGAACCTAATCAATGAGGGACTAAAATCGGCTACGTGACTAGTGGGAGGTAGATTTATTGGCGATTCAGTTAGATGGGGCATGATGTAGGTGCAATGAAGAGTTTTACGGTGTGTTGGGATGGTAGCTCGAGCATAGAGCGGAGTAGGGAATGTGGAGGATGAGCCAAGTGGTGTGTAAACTGTGGTGAGGTGTGGGGAGTTGAGGAGTGGCGAGTTCGGGTAGATTGGAGTTGGGAAATGGGTAGTCTGGTGGAAGGGAGATGGGATAGCTCGAGTTAAGAGGATGGGAATTTGGCAAGCCGTGGAGTGAAGCAGAGTTCGGTGAGCTAGAGAGTTGAGGAGGAATGGTGAGTTCTGAGTAGGGAGTCAGGAATCAGGTAAGTGTAAGGAAAGTGGCTCGATGGAAGGGAGGAGAGTATGAGTGGTGAGTTGAGGAGCTCGTCTGAGTTAGCTGAGCTATAGGGTTAAATTAGGTGATAGGTAGGGGGTAGGGTAGTTTAGTACAATAATTTTTTCTCTTTTTTTTTATCATTTATGTAATTAATATTAATAATATTTATGATTAATAATAAAAATACGCTCAATACGAACTATAAATGGCTAAATAACAAGTTGATGTAAAACCAGGAGTACTTACCTCTAAGATGACCAAAACCACATAATGTAAAGATGACACCCCACAGAGGGAGATAATTCTAAATCAGGATGTAAACAGGTGAGTCAGGAAAATTAAATATTTGCAAGAGATATCTAAATTGACGAGAGTTATGAATACCTGTTATACTTACGACACCTATGCAAGATGAGTAAAGGAATAAAATAATGACCAGAACTAGGGTCTGGTCCCACCGAGCGTGCCAAATGTTGATCGAAGTTTCTTGCTTCCTGTCCAGATTAGAGTACGAGAAATCAACAAACATAAAACAACATCGAGTATGCAAGGGCTTAGTACCTTGGAGATGGTGATGGATGATACGGGCACAAAGTCAATGTTGAACTCCTCGTTGTGATCTCAGCAAACCTGTAGCTCACAGACACTAGAGAAATATTGTTTAGAGATTTTATGTGGGGGTTTCCTTACAAAGCAGATCTAAGAAGCGTTAACTTTCTCGGTGGCTGTCAACCCCCATGTGATAAAGAATAATGATAAAATACAAGATAAACAGATAAAATGCAAGCTGATGAACAAAGGAACTTGACGTTGTTGGTATATAGATGGTGCTATTGATCTGATCCAAACACAACGTGCAACAAGAAGCACGCTACGTGAACTAACAAATCATGAGCAGAGTATTGTGGGGATTACAGTGTCGTTACAAGGATGTCATGAGGATATAATGATAAACAAGAAGCTTAGAATTCAAAACAACATTTTCCCAGATTTTCTAACTTTACTTTCCGAAGGGGGGAAAGCCCATATTTATAGCCTAATGGTGAGGTTAGACTGCAGGTTAAAAGATAATAATGGTTGGGTAAAGTAACCCTGATTAAAAGAGGTGATGTGATTCAATGGGGCTCACAATTTGACTTATGGTTAAAAAGATAAGGATGTGATATGGAGTGGGGAAGATGATTGACATGGTTAGGTGAAATAAAAGATTCCATTCTTGAAATTAAGAGTGGAGTGTCGGATGGGTGTATTATTGCCCATGAATTGAATAATTTGTGAGAGATGCCAAAATTCAATTATTAAATGGGTTTATATGGAGCCCATTTAATAATTAATTAAATTTGGGTGAATAAATGGATGAGATTTATTTAAATTTAAGAAAAAGAAAAGCGAGAGTGAGAGTTGAATGAATGTGACATGACGGAGGGGCGTTATACCAAAAATTGGTGTTGACACCATGATTTATATATTTCCACATGTGAAATAAAATATCAAACAAAACATATGCCAAATTTGATTATATTTTACAGGTAACATGGTTGAGTTCTCTAGAAGAACAATTCTCTAGGAAACAAATTATGAAATGAATGGTTGAAAAAGGGTGTGAAAGAATATCCAAGCATGCTATCCATAAGAGAAAAATAAAAAAAAATCTTGAAAATATCAGCTTGGTGATAGGATGGGCAAACAGGATTTCAAATCACTATTTGAATCAGCCTTATCCCCATGGGTAGCCCTTGATATAACATACACCATGGGAAGTGAAATTTTTAGGTTAAATAATATATTTCTATAGATTGGAGAAATGTCTAACTTGAGTGAATTATTTAGACTTAATATTTCCATGATGGTTGAGGGTTTCAACCTAAATATGGTTAAGGAGAAAATATGATAACCAAACTAGGGTTTGTATTGGAAAAACGGGGGTTTCAACTGGCTAATTCCATTCTTTCCACTAGGTGGTTCTAGAAATAATCCCAATTTTGTGAATGTGTTCTTCAAGTACAACATTTTAAATCTCAAATATTGACTCAAATCCTCATTAATTAACTAAAATGTGTCTCTAATTTTTGGCCAATGCAACCAATTACGAGAAACTTTAGTATAGAGATAAAAATGAACTTGGCATCCTTCCTAAGCAACCTAAGACTCTTGGTCTAAGGAATCGGGGTGAAGGGGACATTACAATAGTTGAAAATAGGATACCACATAAGTATTAGGAGTTGAGAAATAGGCCATTCTTTAAATCATCCCCATCCCATATAAAATTTGGTTTGAGTAACTCGTAAACTTTCTAAATACTTTTGGAAACGAAGGTACCTCCAAATTTTCAAAAGCTTAGGGTTGATGAGAAGAGAATGAACCCATAAAACTTATCAATATTTCTTCCCAAAAGGTGAACCATATGAAATACAATTTCTTAAAAGGACTTTCCAGCTTCTTTTTCTCCCATGGATATAATAAACCACTTTACACAAAGAGCAATTACTTGCAATTTTATTTATAAGAGGACCACCCCCTAACTTCCTGATTTGAGCTCTTGAATCATGGTGGACCCCTTAAGAAATCAACTGTTTTGTGAAGTTTACAGTGCATAGATAAATTTTGTAAAGGAACCTATATTCAAATCTCTAGTGAAGGATGGTGGGGGTGTGTTCTTAGTGTTCATAAAGTCATCTGAAGTAGTCCCTTGGATAAATGTGACGATTATACATGATTAATTTCATCATAACGTGATTTATTTGGTCCTGAACAACATGAAGGTATCTCATATGATCTCTAAGTGTCCTTGGTTTCGTTTGATGAAGTGATTGCATGCATAAGTTTGAGTGATCTAAAACTACCTTTTTGAGCTTCGAAAGAAGCTTGTTGCTATAAGTAAGTAGATGGAGTGTTGTTCAAAAAAAGTATACTTTTGAATTCTTGTACAAGTTGTGTGTGATGTCCTTAAACTGCTCAAAGTGTTAGTTGATCTTGGAAATAACTTTGAAGGTGTTTAAAAAAAAGAAGTTGAATAGTTCTTTTAAGCTCCCAGAACACAGTCAGACTAGTTTGAAAAATGAAGATGGTTGAGTTAATTCTACCTTGATTTAGTGAAATAAATGAGTATTTATATAAGAAGATTGTTAGAATTTGAGGATTATAATAAATACATATTTAATCAACTTACATATTACATAATGTTAGAATAAATATTTAAATAAATATTACATCATAACATAAGTAAATAAAGAAATACTTATAGGAAATAAATAACACAGGTGGCACAATATTTATAGTGGAAAACCCCAATAGGGTAAAAACCACTTTAAAAATAACCTTTTACTTCAGAGAACTTATTTTACATCCAGTAAGATCACCTCCTCCTTTGAAACCCTATTTACCAAGGGCAAAACCAAATCACTTGATTTACACACCTTTGATGTATTTCTCGAATATATCAAATGAGGACCTAAAGTCCTTTTTATATAAGGTGATCGGGCATGTCTCTCGACCCACCTTTTCAACCTAAAATGGTTGACACATACACCTAGGTTTATAATATTTAATATTAGATATATAATCATTTCATTATATTAAATATTTAACCTAAAGTATATACCTCGGTTAACATATTTAATAATATGAAATATAAATATTTCATATTATTAAATATTAACTTATATATTAGTGATTGACCCATATATATTAAGGGTTGGTCAGACCACATAATTATTATGTTCCAACACTCCCCCTTAATGTTAAGTGGGATAACATAACATATGCCAATAGATTACATACCCGTGGTACACTACATGATTTACAATCCTTAAACCATAAAGGTTTTAGGCTAGCATATCGGTTGAAGAAATTATAACACCTTCATCATACTCAATTTACCTTTTGGTACAAAAAGATTTGGAATCCTAAAGATCATCCCATGATCAATGGCTGAGTATGATTTGTGAGTTTTACATATTCTCACAGGTTTTCATAAAAGGTTATTGAAACCAAGCATATATGAGCCTTTTACAACTAATGACCTCCTTAACAATATGCTTGTACTGATGTTTATCAGTAAACTCAATAGCACTAAAGAGTTTACTGAAGACAACGCCTTTAAGATCTTTCTACACTTCTTTCTAAAAAATAAATCCGGGGAGGTATACATTCCTGAAAGTCTATTTGACACTTGCCTGAAGGTGTTTTTTTTACACTTGCCCAAAGGTATTTTACAAATTCCCGAAGGTCTTTTTACAAAAACCAAGTTCCATTAGGAGGTGAAATTATCATGTACACTCCCCATCAATGGAAACTCTGACAATCCAAGTTTTTCTTGAAAGTGACAAAACTTTGCAGCACTAAAGGACTTTGTGAAGATGTCAACAACCTGCTCTTCAGTCAACATGAACTTGATATTTATCTCATCACTTTGCACCTTCTCACGGGGTGAAGCGTATATGTATCTCAATATTTTTTGTCCTCTGATGTTGAACTAAATTCTTTATCAAGAGTAATACAACTCTGACCACCACATAGAATAGAAATACTTCCTTTAGCTTTCATGTGTAGTTGTAGCCACATGACTTCTTTACTTATTCCATTGTACTTCTCTACCTCGGTAGAATAAATGGAGACTGTTGATTGTATTTGTTGTTCCAAGCAATAGTTCATACACCAAAAAACTTGAACACATATCCAACATATTTTTATAACACAACATTAGTATGGTTAGAATCATAAAATCCATATAAGATAGTATTTTCATTCTTAGTATAATGCAACCCATAATTGATTGTTTCCTTTCAAATATCTAAAAATTGTTTTTTGCAAGATTCCAACGATTTTTAAAAATTTTCCTATATAAACCTTGAAGTAATTCCTACTGTATGGGAAATATCTGATCTAGTTATAGTTAGATAAATCAAACTATCAACTAACAACATATATAAAATAAGATCAACCTTTTTCATATGCAAATTTATGATCAATATTTATTCCAACTTCCATTGAAGTAGAAAATGGACAATCAATTATAAGAAACTTTTTCAATACAATAGTTGCATATTGTGTTTTGAAAAATATCAATAGAATGAAATACAGTCATACAAATAACACGATGTGAGAGACCTAACTCATTCATTTCAAAGTACTGCTTCAATTTCTCTTTAATTTTATGAATGAAATTAAAATTGTCACAAGACAAGCAAATCATCAACATATATATATATATCATCAACATATATGTATATGTGTATATGTGTGTGTGTGTGTGTGTGTGTATATGTGTGTATAATGATAATATGCAAGCCTTATTGCTTGATGATTATATCATTGTTAGAAGAACAATTAACAAAAACCTTAACAGTTTAAAGAAGAAAACAATTTTTGCATACCAAGTTCTAAGAGCTTGTTTTAAAACCATACAAAAATTTTCTCAACGTACAAACATAATTTTCTTTACCAGTTTCTTCAAATCTTTTAGGTTGAAACATGTAAAGTTCTTCTTTTAAATCATAATTCAAAAAATAATTTTTCTCATCCATTTGGTGGATTTCCCACCCAAATTGAGTGACAATTGCAAATAAAGCCATAACATTACTCATTTTAGCTACATGAAATGTCTCAACATAATCAATACTAGGTTTCTGAGTGAAACCTCTAGCAACAAGTCTAGCTTTATGTTTGTTAATAATACCATCAACATGATATTTTACTTTGTATATCCACCTAGACCCTGTAATACTTTGTGGCTCAGGTTCATACAAGGTAATTAATGCATGATACATATGATGACTTCTAGTTATTTTCCTAAGGTTAATAGGATTTGAACTTTCTAACATATATTGAGTCCCTAATTTAATTTCTTATCTAGGAAGATAAGAGTTTCAAAAATATCTATAACATCAAAACATCATCATGACCATTTACTAAATCAGATTCAAAACCATCATTTAGAAGCATTTAATGAAGTAACTTCAAAAAAAGAAGACAACACATGTAAACCTTTCACTAGATTATATCTAGACATTTCATATAAGCTTCGATAATTAACATGTTCAAACTTTTCATGCCATAGTTTTGAATTATTCAAACTTTGAGATATAAAACAAGATACGTATGAGAAATCATCAAAAATACATAGACCATTTCTTTGAATTCGTTTAGCTATTGTACTCTCCTTACTATCCTTGATTTACCAAGTATCCTTCATGCATGGAATCTAGTTGTGTCCATACCTCTTTCAGATGTTCGATATTACCAATGTGTAGAAGGTATTCATCATTCACATTGCGTAGAATCATAGAAAGAGTCTCATGTATTTATTACAAGAATGTATTCATGTTATCTACAGTTACTTGATGATCAGTGGGAAAAACCTCAGATCCAAAAACAATCGTCCAGAGTTTCCTCGCCATAAATTATGTTTTGACCCAAATGTTGTAGTTGGTTTCATTCAGGATCTCAATTTTGTCAAGACAGAAATAGTTGGACGTCATTGTTTTCCTAAACCTATAAAAAACACCCCATTATAATATACAATATACCACAGAGTTAGATTCATATTTATCGATAATAAAAAACAACACTTTTAATAGAATCAAATCTAAATTTTATAGATCTAAAGAAACTATTTGATCATAACAAATTATGTCATTACAATGCATAGTAATTAACCTCGCATGGATCAAAATAATAACCCGCATTATAAAGGGCTCATATTATACCCCAGATTTATATTAAAAATATTTCCTGTGACCATATAGAAGTGAAGAAAGACCCCTAAGAATGCATAACAACATCAACTTTTTGAAAAAAATAAATATAGACAAAGATCCGACCAACTTAAATTTGACGTTTAAATGACCGTCATAATGACTTATTTTTTGGTCTGTCATGACGGTCATGTGACCGCCAATTTTAACACAATGAAAGTTTCCTATGAACCTATGAGCTGGAAATTTGAAAAAATGACTCGTCATATCTCAGGTCTTATGAATGGTCTACTCGTGAAGTCATGCAACATGTAAGATCTTAGTTTCCCAAGCAAAAACTAGTTGGGTATTGGTAGGCTCATGTGAATCTTCTATAATTTCTTGACTTTATTAGGTAATATTAGGGAGCTTATTTTTTAATAGGCATAATAACTTTTTATAATTTATAATGCAAAAATATTATACTCTTCCCCAAAAAGGTCATATGGATTTAAAATAGTTTAAAAACAAATATCAGTTCCATATAAAATTATAAATATAGTGTATATCCTACAAATTAATATATACTTTAATATAAGGGAACACACAAGGTTATTAAAGAAGGATTTCAAAGGATTTCATCCACCATTGGTAGGAAATGAAAATAAATACCATCTGCAAGTAGATTTATGCAGAGTATAATTTATACCTCTATACAATGGGACAAGTAATTTGCACCAATGAAATAAAATCACTTCATTTGTTCTAACCTTGGTCTATATACTCTTAAACCCCGCATACATTTAATATTTGGATATTTGTAAAATTATTTTTATGACTTCAGGAAAGTACATTTTTGCACACATAATATGTCCTACATGTACTCTATGTAGTTTATTTTTTTCAATCCACTCCCACTCATTATATAAAAGAAAACTTTTAAATAGGTTTATTTACATAGTTTTTATAAACTATAGGATATAAATGAATGAGGCCGCCCCTCTTATATGGATAATATAAATGGTTAGTGACTGAATGTTAAGTTTTATTTAATAAGTATTAAAATTTAAAAAGTTATCTCTTCATGGCCAAGCAATAAACACGGGCTCCCTTACTAAAAAAAGTAAGGACTTAAGTTTTATTTTTAAAAGGGTATATAGAAACTAAATCTAATAAAATTTATATTTTAAGAGGGTTTAAACTAATCATAGATATAAAATATAATTCAAACTTAGTTTTTTTTTACAACTATATATGTCTAGATTTGTAAGTTAAATTTAAATATGATTTAAACTTAGGCTTATAATATGGTCCGTTGACTCTTCCCTCAATCCATGTAATTTTAATATGGTTTAAGACTTTTAATATATAGTTTTTTTTTTTCAAAATTATATAAATTTTAATATGATGTTTATATAAATTATTATATAAACCCTTATTCTATATTATATATATTTTTATTTATAAATAATAATATAGTTTTCAAATTATATAGGATATAGTTATAGATTAACTATAAACTATAGTTTTTCAAATCGAATCCTTTTAGAGGAGACCAAAGAACACGGGTATGAATTACATATTCCGAAATATTTAACATGCAAACATTTGAAATTATAGAAAACCCGTACAAATTAAATAAATAAAATACTAAAATCATTTGATTTTAATTTATTTAATTTACCTCACTTTGTTACCATGTTAGAATTTGAGGATTCTAATAAATACTAGATTTAATCAACTTACATATTATCATAATAAGTAAATATCAACTTACATATTACATAATGTTAGAATAAATATTTAAATAAATATTACATCATAACATAAGTAAATAAAGAAATACTTACAGGAAATAAATAACACAGGTGGCACAATATTTATAGTGGAAAACCCGAATAGGGTAAAAACCACTTTGAAAATAACCTTTTATCTTCAGAGAACTTATTTTACATCCAATAAGATCACCTCCTTCCTTTGAAACCCTATTTATCAAGGGTAAAACCAAATCACTTGATTTGCACACCTTTGATATATTTCCCTGAATATATCAAATGAGGATCCATAAAGTCTTTTTTATATAAGGTGATCGGGCATGTCTCCCGACCCATCTTTTCAACCTAAAATGGTTGACACATACACCTAGGTTTATAATATTTAATATTAGAAAATATAATCATTTCATGATATTAAATATTTAACCTAAAGTATATACCTAGGTTAACATATTTAATAATAAAAATATAAATATTTCATATTATTAAATATTAACCTATATATTAGTGATGGACCCATATATATTAAGGGTTGGCCAGACCACTTAATCATTATATTTCAACAAAGAATGTTCAATAACTTTTTGTTGATGTATGATAGATGGTTGGATGACTAAGGTTTAGTGCTCCAAACAATCAAATCTTGAAGACCATTTTTCTGCACATCAAAACTCAAGTATACCTTGTTCAAATCATGTATCATATGACATGAATGAAGAAATTTATGGTTTCTCCAAGCCTTGAAGGTGGTCTATAGATAAAATTCAACTCTCCCAAATCCTTTTGTGGATCTTTAACTTGCACAAATCAATGATAAATGAGTATACATTGTGATTGTTAATTTTTAGTACCTCTATGACCAAGTTTGAAGCTCTATGAAGTGTGAAAGAGAAATGACAAGTTAGGAAGGATGTGAAGGGGATTATCGAGCACATGAAGAGTCTTGTAACATCCTTGCATGTTTGGGACACTTGTTCATTTTGTAAGAGAGCAAGAAGACAAAGGTAACTTGCCAAAGAGGAAGAAGATGAAAAACAATTACATGATAGTTATAAAAGAATATGTCAGCATGCTAGATATGAGTGTACCCACATACCCATCAGGTATATTACAGACTACCCCTAAGTGAGTTACTCATGAGATCTTACATGAAGGAAACCATTTGGCCATGTCAGATTGTATAAGCTATCCACATGTAACTTGTTGGTATCCAAATTTGTTCTCCTTTTAAAGCTGAGTTGCAACACAGATTGGACAGTGGAGCTTAGAGGTAGATAGATCATAGTGTGTGTCGTTTTGTAGCTAGGTATGAGATCTAATTGACCCTTTGTTACTCATATTTGTGGAAAGATGGATAGCACCTTTAAGAGAATTTTACATGTCCTCACTACTTTAGGATCGCGCCTCTTCGACCAGGGTGAGAAGACCCTTAGTGTAACCATCTGTTTGATGAAGGATATGGAGATATCCTTATTTTACACAAATTCTATGAAGAGAACCATGGGAAAATATGGTCAATGCTCCATGATTTAACTCTTAAGAGTTGTCACTTCTAAATGATGGAGATACTTTCAACACAAGGCTAAGGTTGCTGAAGACATGAAGAAATCTTAATTGTTCTACATATATTGACAAGTAGATTTTGTTCCTTTGTTGATAAATAGGGTAAACAGGGATAGTTCAGGATGGATTCAATGGTTTTCAAATGATTTTGGTGGAAGATGAAGTAAGATAAAGTTGATTATACCAGATCTTTGAAGGGACTTCACAACAATGAACAACTCAACAACAGAATACTTCAAGAACAGTTAAGACGTTCCTTCAACCAGAAGGTGTGCTTCAGTGGAGGCCCAGATCAACACATTTTCACATAATCTTTGAGACTCTAACACAAAGGCTCAAATTGAAAGACTCAATTAAACACCAAAGTCTCTGATCAATCACGCCTAAGGTACACCCAAAGACTTATAGACAATCTTTATCAACAAATGATAGTGAATTGATTTTAAATTTGTTTATCTCATCCAAAATGAAGGCTCTTCTTGAAATGAAATTGACAAATACCATTAAACTGTCACAGGGACGAGATCCTATGTGATTTCACAAAGATTTCAATGTAAGATTGCAATAGGAACAAAAGAAACTATTTGCAGACATTCTGAAACAAAGCAGACACAAATTTCTAGAGATTGGACACAAATTAATTTTTCAAAATTACTTAAATTCATCAATAGGGGAAAGCTTCCAGAGAAATCTCAGTGCTCGTCAATGGCTATACATTTGTAACCAACTTGACATAATAGAAAATGTCACACAAAGGAAATTAACTAGGTATCTCAGACGGGCTTCTCAGAATAAGGCTTTCTCAAATTTTCTCTTAGGAATTCAAACTGTCGACCATTTGCAAGAGTATTCTCATTGCATTTATAAATTTTACTCACTCAATTTTCCCCCCAAAAGAGAAGAATATTCGAGGGACCTTTGCTTGTTAACAATTTGTTTCAAAAAGCGATGTTTAACAATTCAGATCTGAAAACTGCCATGTGGACCAATTGTGAACTGATCACGTTTCTTGGTCCCTCAATTAATGACTAGGATGCCATGCCACAACTTTTTGGGAGTCCTACTAATCATTCTAGATTCTGTCATGTGGGAAATCCCCCTTTTAATCATTTTTCTGGAGACTCTGCACTAGTTGGATATGACAGGTAATCCCTTTTTCACTCTGGTGGCAACACCTTTTCATCTTTTACGCCTGCACTTTCACCATTTCATCCCTTTTCCCTCTCTTTCCTCTGTAATTTTCCCCGCATCCATTTCCTTTGGTAATTCTTATTCTTTGCGAGTGCCTGAGTAATTCCCACTTCAAAATATCGACCTTAACAATCCTTGGACTCATAATTTAAGTTTCAAATCCATTCAATGGAACCTTACAGATAGAGACGACAAGGAATTTCATCAAATAACGATGAAAAATAGTGCGTATTCACGTCTCCAGGAGTCTTGGAGCAAAAATGGCAGAAAAAACAGGTGAAATGCACAACAACCATTGATTCTACCCCTTTTCCACTTTATATCACAACTTTCCACGGTGTTTCCTAGGTACAACTGCAAAGGAGAAGCACAGAGGCAAGTCCCAAACAAGCGTGAGCCTTCCACGTACCCTGGGCCCAAGAAAAATGCCTTTTGGCCTTTGAAAAGTCTCGGTGTAAAAAGGAGCCAGCGGAAGCCTCCACATGTCTTAATGGCACATTTTGAGATGGTCCCCAAAAGTAGAGACCCCCAAATGAGCATGGGCTCACCACGTGTCTCAGTCAGGCAGAGTTGTTGCAAAATTTGAAAGTTCAGCGGAAGGCGCCATGTGTATAGGGTCTAAGATAGTTTCCTTTGGCCGTTGAAAAATCCAAGCAAAGGGCAGAGTGAGCGGAAGCCTCCAAGTGTCCTCCTGGCGCTTCTTCAAAATAAAACTCAGGGGTTAGGTGGCATAGTCCCCGGTGGAAACAGGCGAGATGGTGCCCAAGAGCGGTCCCTCCACGTGTCCCAGGCCTTAGAAAATTTCTTTGAAAAGTTTAAGTACAAAGCGGAGCCTGACAGAAGCCTCCACATGTCTCCCTGTCGCAATTGTTAAGGTGGGACCCTGAGGTGGATCCTCAAATGAGTGCTAGCCCTTCACATGTCCATGGTCCGCCAAAACTATACCAGACTGCATGAAAAATTTGTCTAAGTTGGGGAAAAGCAGCGGAAACCTCCACGTGTCCCCCCGACGCAACTCCAAGGCCAAACCAAAAGGTGAATTTTCAAATGAGTTCTGTTCCTCCACGTGGACAAGTTTTGGGGTTGAAGCGAGCCTTAGAGTTTTTAGAGTAGCCCACCGAGTTGCATCTAACCAGAAAGGGCCACGTTTCCATTGATGCTGAGATGTAAATTTGACCGAGAAAATACACCCGTCAAACCGTAAAATGTAGGAAAATCACCATTTGAGCCTGGAAATGAATATTTCTTCAAGGAAAAATAACTTGGAAATGTTATAAGGCTTTAAATATGATCCTCTGAGCTCCATCCAATCACGTTTCCATAGGTATTTGGGACAAAAATTGATAGGGACAACAAAACATGACTGTGGAAAACAGAAGGAAAGGAAAAACTCGAGTTTTATGCCCAAGTTACAGACTCTTTCAGATGGACAGAGGAATGAAAAAAACAAATTTTGGACCTTTAATTTATCCTCGACCAAGGAAAGGACTGATCATGGCAACCAAATGGAGGATAGAGTTTTTAAGCATCAATACGGGAGATAGAAAACATGATAGAGGCCCACAAACTGAGGAATTTCAATGACAAATGGGGCAAGACGAATTTGAGCACCAAACATAACTACCATGTAATCATGTGTAATAATTGCTAGAAATCAATTTGTGTGAGGTCATCTTTCCCTTCCTAATTTTAGTTTCCAAGTGAAGTTGAAGATTTATTTGTGTAAGGTGAAGTATAAGAGAATCCGCGTGCATCAAAGAGTTGCACTTAACCGAGATGAAGTAGTTGCAAGATTCAAGCAAGAAAACTTAAGAGAGTAATGTGCATGCATAAATGAAACCAAGATTCGAAAATAGCATGGAATTGGAATTGCTCATAGATCAAATGAAGAGATGTACATATAGGGGAGTGATAAGTAACTCCCATATAGAAACAATGATGTCTCCATGATAGAGAAGAGGAGTTACTTTCCGAAAGGAGAATGTAACTCCTATGACACACACTTACACATTTGACAGATTCCATAAGGGAATCTGTCATAACTAAATGACACCTAGATCCACGCTCACCTAAGTGAGATGACTCACCTACTGAGGTGGAATTACACCCAATAACTAAATAAAAGATGAAAATTACCACCTACACCAACACCCCCCCCTTCATCGAGACTCACGATGAGGCAAGGCAAGTCAGAAGCAACACACACACAGAAAATGGGTCCTGGCAACTAAGCCTAATGAGGTACCCATGCACAAAAAAAATCTCAAGTAGTGAAGGAAAACCCAGTGGGAAAAACATCCACTTACAAGAGATAGAAAAACTCCCCTAAACTGCTAAGGAGGGAGAGAAGAAGTGCTATCCAGCCTCCCAAGAAGATGAACCAGTCACGAGCCACCCTGTGCTAAGTGAAGAGGAAGTAAACCCTTGAAGTGACAAGGTGTTGTTCCAGTCCAAGGAACAAGTGCTTCGTACGTGAAGTGGAAATGCCATCTGCTCCATGAAGAAATGTCGATCCCGAAAGTAGTGGCAAGGAAGTAAGGTGGAATGTCCTGAAACTTGTGAAGAAGTGTGACCAATGCCTCATGAGTCCTGAATCATAGTGCCTGCTCCTTGAAGTGTCCGTGAAGTGGATCAGAAGTAGGCAGATCAAGAGACAACTCCTCAAGATGTGGAAAGTGATAAGTGGATGGTGGAGGTGGGTCCCCATCATCATAACAATCAACTATGTTAAAAGAGATGTCCTCAACATCAAAAGTGGGCTCAAAAGTATCCTCCAGTCCAGGTGAGTCTGATGAAGAATCTGAAGGAGCAAAGTGAGAGAAAGAGTACAGCTGAGTGTTATGGTTAGCTATACCAATTGCAACAATAGCATCACTGTGTAGCTCTCTAACATAAACTGAATCCAGAGTGAACTCAACCCACATGCCCTGTCCAAGGTGAGTGATCTGATAAACTGAAAGAAGATTGGTTGAAAGTGAAGGGATATTAAGAACATTGTTGAAAGTATCACCACTCACTTCAACTGATCCTCTCCCGAAAACCTGTGCCGTAGTGTTGTCACCAAGCTGAATAGAAAACATGCCACATGGCTCAAATGAAACAAATTCAATGATGAGGCCTGATGAGTTGCACCCGAATCAATGATCCATGTTAGAGTAGGTGTCACAACTGTCACTAGAGCTCTTCCCTTTGGTTTCTCCTTGTTTGATTATTTCACTTTTTTATTTCTCTTTCACTTTCCCTTTTTCACTATCTTTCTCCTTAGAACTTTCGTGAGATGATGAAGATGATTTGAGGGAATCTGAAACTCTGATATTGTGCTTTTCAAGAAGATTAGCGAGGAGATCAATATTTTTCTTCAAGCACTTTTCTTCATCATGCCTACCATTGTAGTACCCACATTTGATCCATTCTTTGGGAGGTTTGGAACTGGAAGAGGAAGTGGAAGAGTTGGTTTTTGCTTTTCCTTCTTTTCATGATCCTTGTCATGTTTCTTCTCCTTTGAAGCTTTCTGTTTTTCCTATCCAGCAATGAGAGCATGGGCTTTTGTAGATTTCAAGGTGCCCATCTAAATCAATTTATCTTGTTCCCTAATCAAATCAACAATAAAATCATCAAGTGAGGGCATAGACCAACTTTTACCAAGTGCCCTTTTTGTTGCATGGAAGGTAGAGACAAAAACAGAGTATTTTGGACCAAGTTTTGCAAGGATTGAGAGAATGAGTTGTGGTTCCTTTTTTTTCTATTCCACAAGCTGCTAATTACAATCTGAGTGATTTGAATTTGGTGAAGAAGTCTTGAAGGGTGTCAAAACTGCTGGGACTAAGGCTGATCAATTCATTTTCAAGTTCATGTCCTCTCATTTCATCTTGTTTCCCAAAAAGTTTGTGTAGAGTATCAAAACCTCCTTGGGTGTTTTTGCAGAAGAAATGTGGAAGTGCAGTTCTGGAGACACAAAGAGACAAAAACCCAATGGCTTCATCACACTTGTCAAGCCACTTTTCCTTTTGTACTGCATCTATAGGTTCAGCTTGCAAACCCGTGGTTATTCGAAATAGTTGTTTCTTTTTCAAGGCAAAGTACATAGCATCCAACCATTCTTGATAGTTAAAAGGGGCAAGCAAGGGAACTGCAAGGGGATCCATGGAAAAAAAGGTGTGCAACTAAGGTGCGGAAGGAAAAGGAACCACAAAAAAGAATACCCCCTGAATGTGGAAGGAAGGGTTTTCAAGAGATGGGGCACACTATATCACCAAAAAAGGACTTATTTTTCCCTTAAAAATTTGCTTATTTTTAGTTAAAGATGAGATTAAAAAGGCACTAATTAATCTTCAGCAAGAAACAATCAAAATAATGGAGAGAGAAAAAATTTACCTTTTTGGGTCCGGTGAGCCAGCTCAGCTCGACAAGCTTAGCGAGTTGGCTCCTGGGAGAAAGTTGATTGAGCTGTCTGCAGAGTTTGACCGAGTTGTTTGAACTAGTCAAGGAGCTTGCCCAAGCTAGGCTGATGCGTGCAAGTTGAGTCAGTGTGTTGATGTCGAGATGGTGGAGTTGACTCTCCCGAGTCGAGTGTGAACGATGGGGCAAGGGCCGCCGAGTTGTGTTGATAGGCCCGAGTTGGGCGTGTTGTGGGACTTAAGCAAATCCGTTGAGCCAAGTTAGCGCAGGCTGAATGCGATTGTAGCCACTACCTGAGCTAAGTCAATGTTGTGCGAGGAATCATGAATGGATGTGCACACAAAGTGGAGGCAAGCAAGAAATGATGTGTCGGCCTCGGGTGGATGTGACCCATGGGACGAGCTGTCGTACAAGTAAACTGCCACAGGAGAGTCAAGCATTTTGGTCCCACGTGCAAAAGCCGCCGAGATGGGAGGTAACTCGATAAGTGACGGGACCGATGCCACGGTTGAGTGGAAACCACGTGCTAGTGTTGCGCCAAGTCAATGGGGAGCAGAGACAAAACTTGAACACCGAGTCAGTGGAGAGCAGAGAGATCGAGTTATGTAATGGTCCGAGTTGAGCCAACGGTAATGCACAACCTGACGTGTTGTTAGAGAATTGTGGTCAGCTCACACGTAGTTGGTGCCGAGCTGCAAACCACAACGGATAGAGTAACAGGCAGTCAAGGCTTCAAGTGAATTCGAGCAAACCTGGAGTCAAACCCGAGTACACTGAAACAAGCCAGTTGGGCTCGTTTCAACCAAAGCAACGCCTGAGCTACGTGAGAGTAGAGCAACCCAAGTTTAAAACAAGAGCATGTAGAGTTGAGAGCTAGTTCGATGCAGAGATCCTACACAAATGAATGGGAGTGCAAGAAAGTGTGCAAACGATCAACAGGGGGCCCAAGTAAACAAAAGATGAATCCACGAAGTAGGAGTCAAACTTGTTCATGACCCAAGGGAAGACTCAAGTTTGAAAACCAAGGCAACGAGTCAAAAAAATGAAAACCAAAACCATTGAGAAAAATGAGCTCAAGAGTGCAAGAGACGATGCAGGCGAGTTGGAAGTGTAAGCGAGGCGAGCTGATTTTGGATAGCTCAATTCCCAGCTCGGCAAGCTGGGACCGAGTTGGTCCTGAAAGGCTCTTTCAACCCTTCCAAAAAATAAACTACACCCTTTTTGAACATGCAATTTCCTTGACCCTGAACACACGTAAAACCAGCGAGAGGCACACAAACCAACACCAAAAAAACCACTAGAACCTTGAAATATGCAAGTAGAGCACAAGGCAAAAAAGAGAGCTTCCACAAGAAACTACTAGGAGGAGAAGAGTAGTAAGCAACTATGGTGAGCAACACGATTCCGGTCCCCGAGCTCTGATACCATGACGGAGGGATGAAGGACAAAGACCTAGGGGGAATTCCGTGTGCATTAAAGAGTTGCACTCAACCAAGATGAAGGAGTTGCAAGATTCAAGCAAGCATTAAACTTAAGAGAGCAATGTGCATGCATATGTGAAACCAAGATTCGAAAATGGAATGGAATTGGAATTGCTCATAGAAGTAAAAGGTGTACATGTAAGGGAGTGCTGAGTAACTCCCATGTAGAAACAATGATGCCTCCATGATGGAGAAGAGGAGTTACTTTCCAAAAGGGGAAAGTAACTCCTATGACACACACTATGACATACATAAGGGAATCTGTCATAACTAATATGACACCTAGATCCATGCTCACCTAAGTGAGATGACTCACCTAGTGAGGTGGAATTACACCCAATAAATAAATAAAGGATGAAAAATACCACCTACACCAACAATAAATGACATGTGATTAGGTGTAATCATTGCTAGAAATTAATTTGCGTGAGGTCATCTTTCCCTTCCTAATTTGAGTTTCCAAGTGAAGTTGAAGAGTTCTTTGTGTAACATGAAGTGTAAGAGACTCTCAAGATGTCTTATTTGATGTGTTTTAATATTTGAAAATGTGGAAGTAGTTGTTGTTGATGAATATACTATTGGAGGTGTAGTAATGGCATGAAAGTGAGCATGTATCCAATGAATTAAGGACTAAAGTTTTGCACTAGCTGAAGTGAAATTACAAATGTTTGAGAGGTACCTGTAGCAGATGAAGGAGAGTGAGAAGATAAGAAGTTGAGCTGAAGAAGTGATCATAATTAGTCGTGGGAGACAACATAAGAAAAGTGATCAAAATAGTGTGAAGAATTCTAAGTGGATGCTTAACAATCAGGGAGTTGAAGCTTCCTTGTAAGTAACAACTTTATAAAAGACCAAGTTGAAGATTGATTGAATTAGTTGAAGTTGAAGCTTTCATGGGAGTATAATCTTGCTAAAGTTCAAGTTGTAGCTTCACTAATTTTTGGAGTTGCAGCTCCAAGTTGAGTGGATTTCCAACACGAAATCATTGTAACATTTACATAACATTTGTTTCTAAGTTAGTTCTTTGGTTTCAGTGGGTTTTTCTCCCTTGAAGTGTTTCCCACATTAAATCCTTTGTCTCTATGTATGCTCTTTGGTTGATTTCTTGTGTATGATTTTGTGTGTTCATCATAATAAGGTTAAAGAAGTTGAATTGTCTGTAAAATTTTGAATAAGCACTGATTCCCCCCCCCTCTTAGTGCCTAGAATTTCCAACAATTAGTATATGAGCATGGTTCTCCTAGATCAAGTCTATCAACCTCGAGGTGGTCCTCTTGAAACAAAAGCATGGCTATAGAGATAATCTCTGGAAGCAGATCAAGAGATAAGTATGTCAGTGAGGATGGAATCTCATATTAAGATGATACTGAAGTGAATCTTGAAGCATAATTGATAAGTGCCCTGGAGGAATTGAAACACCGAAGGAAAAAGAACCAAAAATTGAAGTTGATGGTGAAATAATATGAAGATAAAATCAAGATTCTTGAGGAAAGGCATAAGCAGAAAGATGAATATGGAGTCAAGGAATTTGAAGAACAATTAGAGCTAATCTCAACCTCTCTCAAAGTCAAAGAGGAAGAATACCTCAAAAGCAATATAGAATTGAAATCTCAAGTTGATAAAGTGACAAAATATCTTAATGTCAAAGAAGACACTTGTATGAGACATGAAGAAGAACTGATATCCTTGAGAAATGAACTAACAAAAGAAAAATAAAGACTGAAAAATGTATGGGAAGATGGAAAAGAGCTCTGAAGCTTTGAATGAAATGTTGGACATGCAAAAGGAAACAAGTGATAAGACATGACTAGGCTTTACAGAAGAACCTATGAAGAAGTGTGAAGATGATAATGCTAGTCCAAGTAGACAATCAAACATGAAGATGAAAAAGGGAACAAATTCAAGAAGGCATAAATCAATTAGGAAACCAAATGCATTCAGGTATGAAAGAGCCTTTAATGGTTATTGTTTTTTTTTTCACACTTTTGGACATATAGATAAGGAATGCAGGAAGCATGTCATGGAGGGATAGGAGATACAAGAGAACAAAGAATAGAGTGTGCTTCAACTGTAAAGATAAAGGCCACATAACTCAATACTTCCTTAAAAAACCAAACAATTGGTTTTTGGAGAACAAAAGACTCAAGAGGAATGAATTAGATAGTATGTTATAATTGTAACAGGATTGGACATGTTGCTAGTAAGTTCCATGGTCTTAAGAGTGCCAAGTATGGTTGAAATATCAATTCATACCCATATAGAAGCAATAATCAAGTTGTGTGTTTCAATTGTCATAAACATGGACACTTCGCAAAGAACTATCGTCAAAATAAACCTTTAAGGCATAACAATAGAACTCAAGTAGTCAAGAGGAAGGTTACTAAGGTATACAGAGTGAAAAAAAATCACAAGAATATGTCAGAGAAAGTCATGGGAGATACCAACTCAAGAAAGACATCAAAAGGTGGTGATCACACTAAGAAAGTTGAGAGCAAGCCAAGTGCCAGTCATGAAGAACCTCCATGCATAGTTAGGAGAAGATAAGGGAATGAAATCCATCATACACATTTGACAAGTATTTGATCAGGGGTGATAAATACTTAGGATATAAAACTAGCACATCCAGTAGGATACTCAATAAGAAAGAGAAAGGTTCAAAGGAAAAAAAGAGAAAGAATAGAGTGATCATGTTATTTTGATGACTACCTATTGTTCTAAGGTGTTCTAACTAGTATGGTGTGCCTTCTCTAGGCTTCTAAAAGGAATATACCTATTGAAAGAAGCATGGTGGTGTGTTCTTCATAGTACAATGTCATCAACAGGTGGTGATCCAAGGTTTCAAGATCTTGCAAGCATAGGAAGAATCAATACACATGTTTTTCATATGGTATTTTTTGCATTGCCAATCTGTACAAAGTATTTGAAAGTTTGTCTAAGCCACTATGTTGTCATCATTAAGTATATGTTTTTAGAATCAAGACTCAAAGAGTAAAAATAGGTTCACCTCAAGTATTGAATGGTTTGATCAATAGAGATAGAGTCACCCTCAAAGAAGGTAGAGATGTGAGCAAGTAACATGTTATCTTGTGCTTATGTTTTGTGTCCAGTCTGACCTAGGTTAGTAGTGTCATGGTAGAAAATGTTGTCCACTTCAATGTTCAAAACAAATCTATGAGTGAAGTGAATCTTAAAATATCTACAAAAGTGTGTTAAAAATACTATTTAAGTGTCAAGAAAGTGCCAAACTATAAAAGTGAATGTGTGTCTCTGTCACAATAGTGAAAAAGTTGTCAAGTTTATCAAGTGTTATCCATGTGTATCTTTGTCAAGGTCATCAAGATCATTAAGGTCATCAAGTTTGTCAAAGTTGAGTGTAAAGGTTGTCATAGCTGTCAAGTATGTCAAGGGTGTAAAATGACCATGGTGTAATTGGTTATAAAACAAATCTCTATCAAGGCACAATCCATCAAGAAACATGAGCAAAGAAGTGAAGTGAAGTTGAAGACACAATCTAAGAGTTGAATGCACAATCCATCAAGAAAAATGATAAAAAAAAAGTGAAGTTCATACATTATATGGTGCTATAGAAATATGAAAAAGGAGTGAAGCCACTTAAAGGAGGTATCGTCCATCAAATTTCATCTGAGTTTTGTCAAAAATACTTGAGAAAAAGGATATTTAGCGCTTCTTGACTCATAAGTTGGAAGTTGCTTCACATAACTAAAAGGAATGCCTTAACCTATAGAGCACTTACGTTGAATGATGAATACGCCATGCTTCAAGAAGAGGGGTCATCTAAAGGTTCACTCAAACAAATTAAATACCTTCCGAACACTCTATGAAGATCTATCCACTTAAAAAATACTGCTATAGAGAGAGAAACACAAGTTCCTTAGGGCAGAACAAAGTCCTTTAGTGATCAAACCTAGAATATGGAATCTAGCTTAACCTACTGGTAAGAAATTCATCTAGAGAAGGTCATAATAGACCTTAGGTGAAAATTTTATGGCTTTAAATGAGATTTTGTTCATTCTATGGTCATTTATCCTCTATTGGGTGTGTAAGAAACCCTACTAGGGGTTTCACAAGGGTTTGACATTTTATGGGCCAAACGATTAAAATTAAAAGATGAAATTTGAGACATATGTTCTTAGAACATCCTTTGCACAAATTTTGGTGGATTTGAGATTTAAGCTACACTAGATTTCTCCCAGCCCATGACAATTGAGTTTTAAGTGATGACACAATTTTAGAAAGCCTACTTTGAAGCTTTAGACTATAAATTTGAAACATTCTTACCGAAGGAAGATTTGATGAAGTCTTGTGCATAGAAGGTAAACTCAAATGGGTATTCTAAATGATCAGTTATTTGGAATTTGAGTCAAGATAATAAAATTTAAGGTACAAAAACTCATATGATAGGGCTAAAAGAAGGATAAGGCTAGAAAGAATGTGAAGGTAAAAAAAGATGGTATATCCTCATAATTGAGAACCAAAACTCACTCTACACCATACAGAGAATAAAGGGTGATAGAAAATGCACTTAATTTGTTTAGGGTATGCATAAATTAGTTCATTCATGAAACCAGAAAGAGGAAGTCCTTGAAAGGGCTAAAATGGTAAAATTTGAGTATAGTTGAAGGATTGAATAAAGCCTCTTGGCATATGTAACTTGTTGATTAATGCCATAAATATCATGAAAATTGTAAAAATAGAGAATGATAGTGATCAAGACATTAAGGTGAAAAAGGGTAAGATCTTGTAAGTTTGAGGTGAATAACATTGATCTAGAATACTAAAATAGGGTTGGCAGAAGTTGAGTGGTTTCTTCTGAGTGCGACAACTAATGACTTGGGTTACATCAAGGATGTTATACCTCATAGAGAGTATAAAAAGGTGTATGAAGTTGAAACATCATATTAAGATGGTCTGAAAAGGAATGTATCAGTCATAGAAGTCTGAGAAGGACTGTATCAGGGAAATAAAATGAATCTTCATCATGAATTGAATATGATCTAAGTAGGTTGAAGAACAAGATCCTGATCCCCTGTTGGTGGTGTAAATCAACTTGTAAAAATTAATATGTTGTACATTGGGCTACATTCATTTAGTTATCAGAGCAGGGAGCGTAGACTTGAAATACTATCGATGTTGTATGCATAATTATAGTTGATATAAGAGGTTGAAAAGGAAATAACTGTCACGTAACAATGCTGAAAGTAAAATAAAACTCAGACTTGAAAATAGATTATTGCTAAATGTTATTACTGAAACAAAGTTGCAGATTCAGAGAGAAGATTGTTCCTAAGGAAATATGCATGAAATGAAACAATGGAGGGGATTTAACAAACCTCAAGTGGGCCCTAACTTGGGTGTTAATCCCTTCCTAACTCTATAACTAAAAAACTAAATGACAGAAACTCAGATTTCTTTATTGATTTGCATAAAACATTACATCTAGGAACAAAAGAGATTACTCTGATTCTCTTCTAACTCTGTTCACTCTTTTCTCTAATTCCAAATCTGACTCTTTGCTAACTTGTTACAAGGCACCAACCCTTTCCTTTATATCTTATCATTTATTGCATGTGAGAATAAGAAGAATACAACAAGGAGTCTTCAACAGAACAAGTGAGAGATTCAACACATGTTTGAAACACAACAAGTGTTCAACTAACAATCAGTTCTTCACTAGTTCTTAATCAATGACCAAATCAAAGATTGATTTGTTTCTCAATTTTCCACATTTTTGTTGTAACTACTTCTCCAATGGTGCGTAAGGACTTAAGTGCCATCACTTCATGTTTCAAAATATCTTCATAAATGTGGGTTATTTGTTGTGAATGATTTTCCTTATGTTGCGGACAAGTTCTTTGTCTGCAGACGAGTTGCTGCAGATAGGTTCCTTTGCTGCATATGACAAATTTACTTACAACCAAGAGTGACATCAACACATATAATCATCAAAACAATTTATTGTAATAACAAGAATAAATGCACACATAATATCACAAAATAAAAACAATTAGATATAACTATATCAATTAGTCATTATGCCAAAATTTCATGGTTGTAATAGTGATGTTCAACAATGTACTTAGGAAATACATAGACATGGCTACAATGGTCTTATCAAAATACAAAAGATGAGTTGTTATGAAAGCAATTAATACAACTCATCACACCCCAGGCTTAAATGCTTTGAATGTCCTCATTCAAGAGCTTCATATCTTTTCTTCTGGAAAATGCATTCTTGCCTGAAATCTATGGGTGTTCCTGTTCCTTCCTCTTCTGAGAAGAAATATCCACAATTCCTCCTCAATATGTCCCAGACTCTTTCTTGCACCATCTGATTGATTGGTAAATTTCATGTCCAAGGTGTAATTTGGGAAATGAAATATTGGAGGATGATAAGCTATAGGAAACCAATCATCCCCACATTCATTTGTTATTTCAATATACTTGTTCACCCTACGTAAAGTTGGAAGTATATTGGATATGAGTGCATTTCTTTCCTTTGGAGTGTAGGTGATAACTCTATCCATATGGCTCTGCATGTCATCATAACCTGAACTGCATGTTCTTTGATCATGTTCCTGAATTTTGTGTGGGCTTCCATCCTCATTCTCAACACTTTGTTTCTGATTTCATCCACTTCCATATACCTGTCATATTCTTCTGCAATTTCATCTGATGTTGTTTGCCTCATCATTGATATATAGTGGTGTAACCTTCTCCAAATGTCTATATGCCTCCATTTTCTTAGCTCTTTCCATTTCATTTGAAAGATAAGAACATAATGCCTTAACTTGTACATCCCCAATATACAGAATTGGGATCCAATCTCTGTCATATGGAAGGGCATAATTATTTAAATATAGCTCACATAATAAATTCTGCAGTTCATGTGTACTATGTTGATATAGAGTAAACAATTTCTTGGCTGATCTAATGTCATATATCATATCATAATTTATGCAAGTAAACTTGTGGTACAACATCTTTTCTTTTAGGTATATGGCATAGACATTTGATGGGGGTCTACAACTCAACATGTCAAATTCTACCTTCACTTTTTCCTCTTGTTTTTGTTCCATCCTTCTAATCTCCTTGTCTTTGTCTTCCATTTCCTCCTTATGTTTAGAGATAAGGTCTTCCTTCTCCTTTTCCCATTTCTTCTTGATCTTGTTAATGTAAGCGTCCCTTTGCAACAACAAATTTTCAATATCGGGCCCCATAGTTTGTGTTCCCATCTCACTGCAAGATGGTTTTTTAGGTTCCTTTATGATTTCATGAATAATATTTGGGGGCTACATTGGTTCTATGTTTGCTTCTTGCAGACTATCATTTTGTGATTTTTCAACAACTTTCTCAATGAATTGTTCATTGACATCATCTGCAGTCATTTTCTCTTGTTCATTTCCTCCTTCCACTGCCTCTTCTATTTGTCTCATTTCATGACTCTCTACTTCATGAATTGTTCCCTCATTCTGATTTAGTTATCTTCTTGTCCTTCCATTGGTTGTTCATGGTATTCTAGCTCTTGAGTTACTGTGGGAGCAAGTATATCTATACTCTTTTTCCAATGGTTCAGGCTCAAAATTTTATTCTATGGCTTCCAAATCACTATCCAATGAGATGGGTTGATATTGTCTTGAACTGGAGATTTTATTCCTCTTTGTCATAAGCCTAGAGGAGTTCCTAGTTTGTTTTGGAGCAGAATGAGTAGATTTCCTTTTGGTTTTGGAAGTGGATGTCCTCGTTTGTTTTGGAGTAGAATGAGTATATTTCCTTTTGGTTTTGGAAGTGGAGGTTTCAGGGGAGGAAAATTCCAATAAATTTTCAGTAATAAATATTCTCTCTGGTGAAATAGGTGTAGGGGTTTCTTCTGTGGAAGCAGAATTTCAGAATTTATTGGTTCTTGAGGTGGGGAAGAGGGTGGTGCAGCTTTCTGGAATATGTGAAGTAGAAATTTTAGTGTTGTTTCTCCTTTTACTCCACTTTCCCAACAAGGTTTCAATATTGTTCACTCTCACAAATTCATCCCATGATATCTGAGGGTTTTCCCTCTGCAAAGTGTGCTTGAACACTAGGGTTATTAGACAGTGATGTGACATAGCTGCCCTACCCCTCTGAACCTCTTTTCTCATTTTCTTAAGCATCTCATGAAATAAATTTGGAACATTCACTTGATGATTATTTTTCAAATGATTTAACAATTTGAAATGCATTGTATTTAACCTTGAATATCTCCCTTCACAAGTAAAATATTGAATGAAAAAATTTGCAGCTTGTGCCCATAAAGGTTTGAGAGATGTTCTAATAGTACCTTGGCAGTTTGAGATGAAATCCTCATCATTGTCTATAAATTATCTTCTTGTTATATCTGGGTCAGATTTGTTTGCAAATGGCTCTCCCTGAGCTGGTAAACTAGTGACCTCATCTAAAATCTCATCACTTACCCTAATTGTTAACCCTTTTACCTTTGCATCTCCATTGTTTAGGGTATTTTCAAACTCTTTCCACAACTACCTCATCAAAGCCTTGAAATTTTTAATGTATTACATCCAACCATGATTCTCAAAGTACCACACAACCTCAAGGATGATTCAGAAGTTACAAATGTGCAGAAGGTTCATATCTGATCAGGTCACCTCCTATAGCGGATACACAACTTCTCCTAGGTGTTATACATAACAAGACAATTTTTCCTTGAAAGTAATTTGCAAAAATGAATTGTGTTGATGGATTTTCATTGCTTTGAACTTTATTACCAAGGGGACAAGTAATACGTTTAAGGGTGATTAATCATTAAGTAGATGTGACAACATTGAATACATGAAGAAAAATTATGTGACATGTTGGTTTATGTGGAGGGCTTAAGTGGACACATCATAACTGATAAGGCAACAGTCTTTTAATGTGTCACATGATTCATGACTTGGCATAACTCATAATTAAATATAATTAATCTAATCATTATTTATTAAAGTAATAAATTTATGCACTTATCTCGTTGTGGCTTGAAATGATTGATGTGCATACTTTATTGAATTAGAGTCTTGGTTGCATGCAAGTGCCCTGCGATGCTACAGAAGTGGGTTTAACTTGTGTTGATTTCTCCTTACTACAAATAGATGCTTCCTGGAGAGGGAACTCTAATTGGTTGGGGTGCCAATCATTCTTTGTATATCATCCACTTGTGCATGCTTCCTTGATGTCCTTTATGTAACCATGAGTTCTTCCAGACACTTCAAACAAACATGATCTTATTTCTTGTGGCTGCAAGTTGAACCCTTGGTCATTGCACTCTCTCCTTGTGATGGAGATCATGCTCTCTTGCAATCACTTGTCAATAAAACCTGTAAAATAAAAACTTATATAAAAAATGGGTTAGAAGAATGTTGATGATCACCCAAAAAGGTATATCTCAACACTTTTATTTAGCCTTGAATTTTTCAACAAGATGAATGTCTCCAAGGCTACTGAAATATCATCAATTCTCTATAATCCCGGAAGGTGAGCCAACAGGATCAACCTTTGAGGTTAATTCTGATGTTTCTTTCTCTATTCTTCTTTGATCTCCTCTGAACAATTCCATAAATGAGCCTTTATCAACTAGTCTTTTTATAGAATCTTAACCTATGGCCATTCACCAACAACTTGAATCTCACAAGATCAATAGAAGTAAGCTTCACAACTCCATTAGGGAAGATCTTCTCAATTTCATAGGGGCCTAGCCACCTTGTTCTGAGCTTCCCTATGTGATCCTTGTATTTTGATTCAAATAAAAGTGCCCAGTCACCTTCCTAGAACTGTATTGTTTTAATATACTAGTCATGCCATTTGATTCTTTATTTTTGCACTACCTCTGTGTTATGAACTGCCTGATTTCTCAATTCATCCAACTCATTGAGTTGGAGAATTCTGTCTCTGAGATTCTGATAAATCTATTCCCATCTCAAGTGAAGTTCTCAACATTTTATGCTCAAATTCTATTGGAAAAACAATAATCTTGCCATATAATAGTTCAAATGGTGTGAAGCCAATTGTGGTCTTCCATGTTGTATTGAATAGCCAGACTGCTTCTGAAATCCTATTTGCCCAGTCTTTTCTTTGGAGTTCTATAGTCTTTGTCAATATGGCCTCAATCTTTTTGTTTGTATCTTCCACTTGGGAGTGGGATGAAGCCATACTATAAATAACCTTCTTTATGTTTGTAATAAGGTATTATTGCCACTTAGATTATATTTTCCTGTCATGTTCTATTTTTTCTTTGCTTATTTGGTTGTAATAAGTGTGCTTGAGCACATGAAGCTGATTCCTATTTATTGAGATGATGTGCAAAGGAACATGAATAATTTTAGTGTGGGGTGAACCACATGTAAAGGTGCAGATGCACACATGTTAGTATGAAGGCAAGGATGTTGGTTAAAAGGTGAGTGAAAGCAAAAGAAAAAGGTGTTGCAGGTGAGAGAGTAATGGTGCTAATAAGGATTGCTCATATTGAAGACCACGTAAGGAAGAAGCTATATAGTGTAACGTGAGGTAGGTGGCAACGAGATAAGTCACTTGCTACAAAACATAGAGGAAGATGTGTGCGGCACATGGAGGTGCACATGAGAATGTATGTGGCTTGGAAGTAGTGGTGTGTGTTATCCAATTTTTCCCCTAAGGAAAAATTGATCAAACATGACCTTGCATAGGAGAAGTAGAGAGGTTGTTTCAGTTGTGTAAGCTCACATTCAATCCCAAAAATCAAGTTGCGGGCGTCCTCTGCGATGGAGAAGCAAGGTCAGAAAATGAGGCCAAACAATGTTAAAGGAGATCAGAATGGAGAAAGCTAGTGTTCACTCGAGGCCCTGAATTGTATAACTATAAGAGGGTCGGTGGAAACCCCCACATGTCTCGATAACTCACCTTCAAAGGTCAAGTCCAAAAGGGGTCCCCAAAAAAGTGCAGGCTCGCCAAGTGGTCAGAGTTTGAAAAAGTTACACCGGACGTTGAAAAGTCTCAAAGACCAGTGGAAGGAGCCACGTGTCAGCTCGGCACAACTTCAGAGGTGAAATACAAAGCGAGTCTCCAAATGTTTACAGGCCCTCCACGTGGTCAGAGTCTGAAAAGGGGAGAGCCGACCGTTGAATTGACTAGGTATAGAAGAGCCAGCGGAAGCCTCCAAGTGTCCAATCGACGCAACTATGAAGGTCAAATCTAGAGGTGGGTCCCAAACATGCGCTGGCCCTCCACGTGTCTAGGTTCAGACATAGTGCTCCGCGAAATAGGAGGGACTTAGCGAAACACAAAGGAAACAGAACAGGACTGCGAACGATGCCAAGTGTCCAATCGGCGCAACTTCAAGAATGAAAGGAGGGGGTTGAAACCTTAAGACGTGCGAGGCTGTCACGTGGGTCTTGCATGGATAGAATCTTTTAAATATTGCAAGCCCGTGTTAAACACCTAACCCTGACCTTTAGACATCCATATCTTTCAACTGGAAGCTCGGATTTGAGAGGGAAAATAATTTTTGGAAAGCTCTCAACATCTGCTACTCACCTACTACCATCAATGAAGAATTTTAATTACAAACCACCATTTTTTAGGCTTTCAGGATTCTCACCTACCATTATAATGGGGTTTGGTCTTCCTTTCTTGGCCAACAAGGAACATTGATGAAGGCACAGGTTGTGTCATGGAACCCATCAATTTTGCTGGAGAACTCAATGATTTCAGGGTGGTTAGAGTAGGTGAACTCAATGCATTTTTCTAGGTGGTTGGAGTAGGATTTTGAATTCTTACTTCCTCTCTCCCTTATATATTGTAAGGAGGGGAAATTTTCTAAAGGTTGGACACTCTTGCTTTGCACCCTCCCTTCTTCTCTGTCCCGCAGGTGAATTTGTGGAGTTTTCAAACCTCTCATTTAGATTGTAATACAAATCTTGCCTCTTGGCCATTGTGGTGCATTGTATCAACTCTGGAGCAATAATTCATGTCTGTGGATTATTTTTAACCCTCTCTTGCATTCATTTCCTCCTTCCTGGTCTCTCATCATATTCTTGGTTATCTGTGCATGGTAGTTGTATTATGTTTTTATGGTTTATGTTTATTGCAAAGCAGGTGTTCATCATTCCTTTGGTACATCACCCTTGTTAGTCTAGGTTTTATTTATTGCATCTCCTTAACCGTGTCTCCTTAGAAAGTTAGAGTAGGTTTTAGAATAGATCCTCTGCAATATGAATGTGTGCACCTGAATAGAGGAATAGGAACCAACCTTCATCCGAAGATCTCTCTTGATTCGCAAAGTCCCACACTTTGAGAGATGCTCCATGTTATGCAATCAAACTATGAGTCTCGACCCATCGAGTTGCAGACTTCAAGGGTGCTGTGATTATGCATCAACAATGTGCTAGAAGGTTACAACTACCGAGCATAAAAGAAAGCTAAGTAAAGGATGAAAAAATCAAAAAGTGTATTAAAGTTGTGGTACAGTGGTAGGTGAGGAGCAATAAATGTGGATTTATTTAATAAATCTATAAAAGGGGTGTAAGTGAGTTCATTCTTACCTTGCATATTGAAGAACTTGTGCCCTTGAAGAGTGATTTAAGTGCAAACCAAGTGCAAAGAGATTGTGTAAAGAGAACTTAGACAAACTAGAGAAGATTCGTCATGACCTCGATTGGAGCTCCTTCGGAGGAAGTGTGAGCAAGAAAACAATAAAGTGAATAGAAGGTTCAGGTTTTGGAGGTCGAATTACAGAGCTAGGGTTTGAGATACTAAAATTCATGAGAGGTTCCCAGTTCCGAGCTAGGGAACGCAGGTTTGAAAAGAGAACTAGAGTATAAAGAGAAGCAAGGAGTGAAGGGATTTGAGAAAAAGAACACATTTGGGTAAGTAAATCTAAGCACCTAGGGCACACTATAACCACATAGAGTTTGAAAGTTGAAGCTTGAGGTTGTAAGCATAAAAATGGCACCAAGAAAAGCATACACAACATCACCTAAGGGAAAAGGTAAAGAAGCTCGTGACAGAAGAAACACACGAGGAGTGGTTTTTTGAAATGCAATACCCAGGGGAAGTGATCAGTGGGACGACATGGGAGTCACATTTGACCAAGTGAAAGGTCATTGATTTCAACCATTTATCGGAGGAAAATGAGCGTGAGATAGAATAGGCATCAATAAGGAATACTAGTGAAAAAATCCCGAATGGAAAGCTTATATATGAAGACCATTTATAAAAAGAACTAGAAAGTACATGGGTTCTTTAGCTATATGAGCTTCCCTAATTTGGGAAGCCTGAGTGCCTGTACCAGTGGTTACTATCAAAAATTAAGGAGGATTAATTTTATTTCATAGGTAGAAGGATACACATCGCTGCGCAGTTGATCTAAAATTTTACAAGCTTGTGTAACTCGGATTTGAAGATAAAGTCAAACCTTGAGGATGATGCAGGAGTAAAAGCCATTATAGTTGCACTCAACTACCAGTGAGGAGGCCACATGATGGATATTATGAAGATCAATGACCCGAATGTGAGATTTTTCACGTGCCTGATGAGCTATAAGTTGGGTGCATCAGAAAGATGGACCTAGGTGAATAAGAGGTGGCTCCACATCACCCAGAAGATGGCCAGCCAAACGATGTACAATATTGCTTCCTTACTGAGGGAATTATTGAGGAAGTGGGCATAAGGGAGAAAATAACTTGATGTTTCATCCTTCTCATAATAGTATTTTCTGATATTGGGGTACCCGACGGGGCGAATGATAATGTTTGGTAGTATTTGTTGGAAGATAAGTCCCCCTATGAAGAGGTTCACAATCCCAAGACTCCTGCATCTTGGTTTTGTTCTCCTCCGCAAGATAGGCTTTCTCCACCGCCTTCTCCAAGGTTGGGGGAGATAAAATCCTCACTGCTCCTACTAAGGTTGCATTCAGATCCTTGATGAAATTGTTCACCTGCAACTTCTCATCCTAGTGATAGTTGACATACTAAAGAAGGTCTAAAAATATACACTCATACTGGGTCACTAAATCAGAACCTTGTCAGAGATCGCGAAACTCATTGATCCTTTTTTGGATAAAGTACTCTGACGTATGGATCCCTAAAACGATCCTCAAATAGCTCATAAGTGACAGTTTCACGTTTAAAATGGAGCTTGCTCTCCTCATTCCTTCATGAGATGCCTGCTACATCGCGGAGGAGATGTGTGGCTACGATAACTTTGACATTACTCTCATAAGGATGCGATCCAAAGAAACTATTTAATCTTAGGAGCCATAATTTGGCCCCAAATCCATCTATCGTGCCTCCATATATAGGTGAGTGAAGTCAAGGTAGATCGTGAATGGCACCACCTGCTAACTACCCATGAGGGCGTTTCTCAATCACTCTTTGAATATGCACTGAAGTACTGCAATACCTCTCTTGTTGGGCCATAAGTTCAACTAAATGGTTGTATGATCTCTTTCATTTTTAAGAAACCTATATGTGAGTAGCAGAGTGTGGGGTCCTCATCTAGTTGTACCTCCCTGTCAGGTTGAATATTCTTTGCCACTGGCTCTAGCTGTGTAGGAAGTTGATCTTGAAGGACCCCCATCATCTGATGCAATGCATCTAAGATCTGCCACCCAAAATCAGTACTAGGTTTCTCTGGAGGTGGCCACCCACAACCCCGATTTTTTGTTGTAACTTGTTTGGTACCACACCCCAGCATCCGACATGAGGGAAAAATGGTACATTAGACTTTTGTGTAAAAGATTTTAAACAAAGTGGTTTTATCTAATTTATACTATGGACTATACAACTCTCTCTAGAACATGGTACAATTTTGGTACCTAATGTATGGTTTTAGACCTCCTTGCAATGGGGTTATGTGAATTTATGTGTCCTTTGTTTTCCTAGAAATCTATTTTGTTGTATGTCTCTCAAGCTCACTCAACCTCAAAAAAAACTACAGTGACCTGCAACATATATAAACCTTAGATACCTACAATACCCTTCATCAAATCATTAGATAATAAAAGGAGAAATTATAGGTGGATTAATCTGGACTATCCTTGGGTTTTAACCACTGTTGGACCAATCCAACTGATGTACTACATCTCTTTGAGTGAGGTCAAGCCTTATGTATTTATCCTAGTCTAGGTGTAAGTTGTTTATGCAATCTAAGATAACCCTCTATGCATGCCCTCATGTCTATTGACACAAAGATAATAGGTTAAATATAGAGTAGAGAATGCATCTAATATAGTAGTAGTATGATGTGGTGTGCTTTAGCTACTATACTTAACCCTTTGGTCCCTTGAATACATTTTGGTGATGCTTGGAGTGACTTTCTCTTACTAATACATGGATCTAGGACCTTTTCATGCTTAAAAATGGAGGAAAATAGACTCTTTAACCTAGTTAAAGACCTAATGTAGTGATTGCTCTAAATATTGTGCAACTCCTTTAGGGAGAATTTGGAGATATTTGAGTGCTTGAATGTTGATATTTGCAACATGATCTTATGAGAGTATTAGATGAGTTATGAAGTGATATTAAATTTATTTTTTGGAATTAGGGTAAATTGAGGGTTTTGAAAGGACTCACAACCTTGTACAAAGAAGAAGGGGGAGAGAAAAGGAAGAAAAGAATTCCTGCACCACACAAGGAATGAGAAGAAGAAACCACTTAATCAAGAACTACAGAGTCAACAATAAATAGAATGAGAAGAAAATAAGGAAGAACACCCTCAGCTGTAACTGAAAGCAACAAGAAGGTATAAAAAAGAGAAAAAGAGAAGATGTAATATAGGCGAAGCTATAGGAAGAAGAAGAGGAGACTGCCAAAATAACACCCGGTACTATCACTGTAACCAGATTACTTAGAAGAGTCCCTTGCATGGGTTCTAAGATGCATAGAGAAGGAATTTTTTCTCTATTTAACAACTATCCCTTCATCACTATGATTAGGATCTGCATTTTTTGTCTTTGTGAGGTGGAAGTTGAAGCTTTAAAGAAGCCAAGAACCCAACATTGGGCTTCTCAGAAGTGGAACTGGTATTAGCGCAGTCAATACCAACACCTGGAACTTCATCCATAAAAATAATTGCATCACCACCCACTGAAGTGTCAACCAGTGGGATGGAAACCTTATCTTCATTGACCTATGTATCAGTAATAGACCCAAGTTCCTCTTCAAGAAAAAGAAGGTTTTGGTGAGCATCCTTCCACCAAGAGACCTTTTCATTTTTAGCTTTCTACTTGACCACCAGACAAGCAACAGTGAGATGACCAATGTTAAAACACTTTCTGCATCTAAAGGGTAGGTCTTCGTAGTCCAGGGGATGTGATCAGGGGATCATTATTGATATAAAATTTTCCCTAAACGTCCATAAATTGTGTCAACGTAGAACATATTTTCGAGAGCTTTCCGATGACTATGAGAACGCAACAAACAGACATTAGGAGCTCTAGTTATGTCCGGTCAAAGTTCAGTCAACGGGAAAGCCAACTCTGGTCAATAGGTCAATATTAGACCAATGACATTGCAACACATGGCGGACAGAAAAAGGGAGTTGTTTGTTGGTTTTTGATCTCTAGTCTTCGATGGTCATAAAATAATATAGCTCATGGGAGCAAGAGGCTCAACTTTTTTAACGTAGGGGAGCCTAGTCGCCATGTGGCTTAATTTGTTATCGCTGACGTGGTGGGTCCACAAGCCACCACGTGGCTTGCCACCACTCATCAAATACACTCGATTTGCTTATCGAGAGAAGACAAGTGGACTATGTGTTATGAATCAAGTTACACATCGAGCCAATGACCGAGTTAATTATTTTCTATACCACAATGTATGGGTCGAATTTCTATTATCTTGGTGAATCCACTTACAACCCAACATACATGCCACATGTCTTAGTCAAAGTGGGCAGGCTTATTGTAAATCCATGTATTATATGAATTGGTAAGTATTAAACCATACAAATCCTCCACACCCCCATGTTATGCTAAATCCACGTGGTGGATAAATGGTGAAGCGGTGAGGGGTGAACTTAGGCTCAAGCGGTGGAAGCTTCCACGTGAGAAGGAGGAGGGGGTGGTTAAGCATCAAGTGGTCCCATGACCACTATGTATTTGTGGAAAAGGCTTTTATAAAAGTGTAAAAAATATCCTTCCCACCAAATGTGGGATATAACCCACTTAAAACATGCCACCCCTAAGGGAATTTATCCCTTTTTAAATGCAATCCGCCAACATGGGTATTTATCCCATCAAATATGTATGCCACCCTATATGGGAAATTAATCCCATTCAAAATGCTAGTGGTAAGGCTAATACTAGCAATCGCATGTGTACAATGCAATGTGAACGCCGAACGATATATGTTATTTGATTTAGAGGGATAGTTATTACTTGTGTAGTTGATGTTGATAATGGGTGTGATTGATTTTGTTAAGTGTAGGAATATAGATGATCCACTTCATTTAAAGGTTCCATCTCTACATTTCAAACTTGTTACAAATTCGTACATGATTACTTGGGATTCACTGCTATAGTTTGGGTTTGTGTAATTTGTTGAATTGAATTGCAATATAAAGGACTTTAGTGATTTAAAGTTAAGAGTTCATTGAAGGAAAGGGATAAAGACATTGCATTCAGTAACTGATAAGGTTATAAAGGCATTACATTTAGTTATTGAGAAGGTAATCGGTTTTGATTACTGAGCAGTTAATATTATGAATTTGTGCATTTATGTGGTCTTCTTGTTGCAATTTTCTAAATGCAGATTTGGTTAGCGCTATTGGTTTCCCTTTTCACACGTTCCAGCATCAAAAATGTCACAGGGCTTTGCTATTGAGCTTTATTTTGATCCGGCTCTTGAGAATCAAGTTCTCAAGGCATGGAATGTTCTAGCTAGAAGACAAATCAACACTCAATTAATTGAAATCGAAGCTCATCCTCACATTACTCACTACCATAACATAAGTATTTTGAATTATACCATTACAATCCAATTCAAAATTTCCATCCAAAAAAATTAAAATCATTTCAAAACAGACAAGGTAATGGTCAAGCGATTATTAAACGCAGTCACAATTTAAACAGTTATATATATATAAACTCCAATATTTTAACATAAAAAAACAAACCCTTCGAAAAAGACAAACAAGACGATGTTTATTATTTCATAACACTACAAACTTCTACAAACCATATCATTAAATCAATACTATACCTAGATAAGAGTTTATTAAATCAAAACTTCTAGAATTTAATGGACGGGATTATACTAGTATAAACAAAACAGTTGAATATCCTTTAAACTTTGGCTTATAAATAAGACTTAATCTCTCCTCTTTCTTATACTTACAGGTATAAGAAAACAGTAAAATCAAAATAACAAGTCATTTGAAATGCCCAATAAACATCAAAAATTCAAAAAGAAAAAGATGATAAAAGTTTCTCAACCTTTTTCTTCTAAATTAAACTTGGACAAAGGTATCTGTACAATCCTTCATATCTATCATTGAAAATCTACACCCTCTTACCCTGCAAGCTACTGGAGAGAATAAAATATAGGTCCATTCCTACCCTGCAAAATTAATCCAATAACAGACCTCACCAAGAACAGACCTAAGTGTAGAGGAAAATTCAACCGACTGCAAGAAAAAATAACCATATCCAAATCCGAGATTGCAAAATTAAACCACCCAAATGCCATTACATCTACATTGATCGTTTTAAAATGATGAACAGTAACTTATAAGCAATTTAACAAGTTAAAAGGATAGATTTTAAAATTGGCATGCCTAAACCAAAAAACCAGAGAATGACATCCTACCCTGCATGATTTTACCCTGAAAAATCAAAGCGAATATGTTAAAGTTGCCAGCGCTATTCTTCTGTAGACAAGTTCGGCTTCATCCTCGCCAAAATACAGGCAACAAACAACACTAACCAGAAATAAATCCAACTATCTAATTAACTTGCAGAATAACAACCAAATTCCACAAATAAGAGTTTGCAGATCCAATAACACAGAAAACTACAGCCTTTGTATTCTTGGAAATACATGATAAACCTCAGGAATTTAAAGACAAGATGATAAATTACTCAATCTTTTACATCTAAAATATTAAATCCCGGACAAAGTGCAAACATGTATAAGGAAATATTGAACCGTGAACTGTGAACCGTGAAAATTACATGAGGGTTTAGTTTCTATCAAATCACTTCATTGAAGTCAAACAAACATCATCACCTTCTGCGTCCACATATTTTCGGCCTATTTTCTTGTGAGACCTGCCTAAAGGAAGCCGCCTAAGCAAAAACGTCCCCAAAAACTGTCAAAAAGCAAAAACGTCTAGACGGGCGTCAAAACGTCAAATTTAAGATAGTCATAGAAACGTCCGCAAGGGCCTTTCCCATAGGGGGAACGCCTTCGGCGTAATTAGCCTAAGGATATTTTTTAAATGCATTATTTTAGGGCCCCATTTGGGTATAAATAGGGGACCCATTTCTTTGTAAAGACACAACTTGGAAGCTCAAAGCAAGAGCTTGAGGAATATTGCCCGAGTGAGTGGAGAAGAGTTTTATTTTGATAAGAACTATGTAATAGGATTATTATAAAGTTGTGAAGGCCTATTTATTTAAATAGGCATTATTATGACTAGGAGTTATTAATACTACCTAGTCGGCCCATAACGTAACACTAAATTATTGTGAAGCTTGGAGTTTCGATCGGAGTGCTATAGGGCGTTACGAAGCATCTGGAAGGCCGAACGAGAACCAGAGGATTACGAATAGTAGAGCTAGGTACACAAAGCATGCCGAATACGCCAGGAAAGGGGAAGTCGGGTGCTATATTTCACCCTTGTCATCTGAAGGTCTGGATATTCTTATAAGCAAGTTCTTAATAGTTTCCATTAGGTTTTCTTGTGAAAGTACTATTGTAACTTACAAGTTTTGACTAGTGGAACAGTTCAAAAGAGCCCAGAGGTGTAGGAAATTGCCGAACTCTGTAATCAATCATTGTGTAATTTGTCAGTATAGGCTTGCATTAATTTGTCATTATATGATTGCATTAATTTTAAATTGATTCTTTAAAAGGAGAAAATTATCGGCAAATAAAATAATACTATAAGGGTCATAGATCAGGTGAATAAATACATGATAATTTTCATATTAGGCTGTGACCAAACCCTCTCATGCACTTGGATATCAATAGAAGTAGGTAGATCCAACAAAGTATCTAGATCCACCAATATCTGTGCGAAAGTAGTATGAGAAAAGGTATTTGTATTGGAATCGATGGATAAAAAATTTACCCAAAGCATTACCAATAACATCTAAGCTATCATTTCCCCAAAACTACAACGACAAATGAGGAAAATGAATCCAAACCGGTTTTACATTGAAAGAAGTAGTGAGTGGATTGAAATTCGGGAACCATGGTTTCATCAACAAATGATGATTTTGCAGTTTCCAGAGTTTTAAGAGGATAATATCCTTAGAATCAACACAACTGAAAGCCACGATAAAAAAACCCCTTGCACAGGGGTAAATGTCAATCCTACCTGAAATAAGGGGACGCCAGTTCATAGCGATCCATGAATGAAGAAGTGGAAGACTAGGCCATAGCCCATTAAAGCGACAAATCAGACCGTTGGAAGAGAATAACTCCTCGGTCTCAAGCACAAAGTCTCCAAGAATGACAAACAGAGTGGATTTGGAGGTAGAGAGAGATTTATAGAATGAGGAAACCGAAGCAATTGCATATGAGCATTTCCCAGTAGTAGCAGCAAAAGAAGCATCATCAATAAGTAGGACAACAAAGGGGAAAGATCCCTTGCCTCCAATGGAGAGATCATAGTGGGGAGGGGGAGCCAGTGAGGACGGAGAACCAAAACCGTCACCTTCTAAAACCCCAAGGCTTCCACTGAAAATAAACTGATGTTGAAAGGCAGAGCCAGGGATGGAAAAGCCGCTCATGGTAGAGATGCCTCCACTACCATTTACTAGACAGGGGTTCATGGAGAAAAATTTAGGGCTCGACATTGACACAACTCTCTATTGTACCTTTAGTGATATTGAATTTATTATATAGGCTTCTGAAGGTGATATGTCATGCTAAGACAAACCCTAGGAATATGAAATGACATACAAAATATTATCAAATTGGAAAATGAATCGTTAGATAAGAGGGCCCAAGACTATATAGGCCGGTCAGGACTATAGTCCAATATGGACCCAATGTGTACGGTTTTAGATAGGACAACAATGATGTAAAACTAAAAGTCCTAGTATGATGACTCGAGATAAATGACTGCTTTGTTTAATTAATATTTTAAGGATGAATGACATGGAAAATATAGAGATGAGAAAATCAAGAGAGAGATATAAAGATGTCTTGATTAGGCTTATAATGTGAGTATTTGTCTTATCATAGGAACACAATCCAAACTTGTCATTGCCAGGGGATAAGTTGTCAAAGTTGAGTGTGTACACTTTCCTATCACCCATATTTTTTGTTTTTTATGCATGATCCATATTCTCTTAGTTTCATAACACTTTGTTTCGTCATCACACATACTCGACATTCTCTATCTCTTAGGAGTTACTCTTTCTCATGCTTAATCATATGAATTTGGTGTGATCCTTTGTCTTTATCCTTCAACTATTTCAAAATGTGAATTAGTTCATCCTTCCACACTATAATTTTTTTTCTCTTCCATCATAAAACATCTCTCAGTAAAATTTCCAATGCCTGTCCAAAAATACATTACACGCATCCATTGGGAAAATTTCACACTAATTTATCTATGAAATTTCTAATCTTCATCTCCACTTCACATTGTTCTCACATAACAACCAATTGTCTATACATGAGCCATGTAATTTTTTAGGATTTTGAATGTGGTTTATCTAGAAACCGTATTACCTATACTTCCATTATCAACTATCATAATGTACTATTTTCCCATAGTCTTAGATTTTGTGTGAAAACTATGTTTCCTCTCTTTCCATAACACTCCTCTCTTTCTCACATTCTTCAAGATTGTCCTCACCAAAAGTAATGCTTCACCATGTTCAGGTTCATCTATGTGATGTGTTGACACCACACTCTTTTCTTTGGTTTTGCAGTGCAAGTAGTTACATCCCTACTCTTCCCATTATCTTTCTGTGCATGTAGAAACTTGAAATCGTGATGTCCTACTTCAAAACAAAAATCTATACCACTAAATCTTGTGCCACAACCTCTACCTTATGTAATAATGGTCCTTCCTTTGTTTTATTATTATTTTTCCATTGCTCTTGCTTACTTCACTCTCTTTTTTATGTGTCAGATGTTATTTTCATCAATTGGATTTCCTTTATTCCTTTTTTTGTTCTTTCTACTAACCAAAAATTCCTCTTTTTTCAAGGCATATTGGTACGCCTCTTCCATCATCCACATTTTCACTACACTAATATCATCTTGGATCACCCATCATAGTACACTGATGTACCATGTTACCTTCTCTTCGTCCATCTCACTATGAATAGCTCAAATTGTGATATTGCAGAACTCCTATGTATATTCCTTCACAATCAAAGAATTTTATCACAAATTTTACAACCTATTTAACAAATTTAATTGGTAATAACCAAGTAAAAATATTCCTAACTATTTTGTAGTTATCTACTCCCAGTGCATAACCTTGTCTTAAAATTTCCTTTACACTTCATACGAACTTCCTTCCACTATGATGAAAAATGACCTCTTAGGTTTGTCTGTGTGATTTTTAGCTTGCATTATTTTCTAGTTTCATCAAATTCAAAGTATTCTTTCATATCTGTGATCCTATCAATAAGATCTTCAACATTCATCATCACTAAAAAATAAGGAACCTCCATTCACATTCCCCTTCCCTTGTCCAAATTTCAACATAGCTTTGAGGAGTCTTTCTTCTTCATCGTCTAAGCAATTTTACACTAGAAATGGATATTTTGTGGAATCCACATCTATTTCTTGCATTTTCTCATCAACATCACTCACAACATCCCTCAGGATGAACCTCCTTTGTAGTCTTCTTCCATTGTAGTTACTCTAATCCTCATTATCCTCAACATTCTTATCATATCATCAACACTTCGAGGCTATATTATTCATTAATGCACCTCCTCACCTGAATCCCATTGACGACATATTTTCTTCATTAAACTTAGATGTACTGTCATACTCTCTTGCAAACCTATGTAGATCATGCACTTTCCTTCCTTATTCCTATACGTACCCCATGAAGATGGAGAACCTTTGATTCTTCACTCATGTAGTTGTGTTTGGATATGATACTAAAAGTTGTAGCTACAGTTAGGGGTCTTAATGAAAGGATGCCTATATATGAGTGTCTTACATAAGCATCCAACAAGATTTGAACAACCAAGCTACAATAACAACATTGATGTAGTTATCCAAGAATAGGGTTACATCTGACTAGAGAATGATTGATAATGATATTGTCTTACTTACACATATAAAATTTCCCATAGGCACATACAAAATTAGTTGTAGGCTTATACAAATATTAACAAGAGAGTGTTATTTAAGGGACTCTGTCTTATTGAATCACTCAGACCTATGCATAAATATTTGCTAACATAACTCTTGGTAACTTCTCTTCGACTAATCTCAAACCTTTGGAGTGGATCCCTAATCCGTGCTATCCCTTCATTTTATTTTTATTCACAAGTATGATGATGTGTTTGTATAGCATACAATCACCTACTTACAATAGTCGGCCCAAAAATATCTAGCCCATAAAAAATTGAATGCATTGGAAATATTAAATGGCAGTTAAGGACCAAAGGACCTATAGCACAACTGAGCTTGATGAAAACACAAGTCAGCCCAATGAACACAATTTAAAAATAACCTTCCATGTTATTGCGCATGAAGTCCATACATTCCATGTTTCAAGAATTCTTAACATAATAGTCCAATGAATTTACAGTTTCAATTTTGGATATGTAACACTAAAATGAACTTAGATTGATAACATGAGCTCCTGAAAATGTCCTTGGTGATACCACATGCATTAATATTGATTCCTTGCATACATACTATTTATGTGATGTGTTAATGCAAGGCATGCATGTCTTATCTTCTAACAAATGCTCTACTTGATCTAGAAGATACTACAAACAAGACAAATTCCCTTTGCATAATGTTGTAATCACAAATGACGAAGATTTCCACATTAAAAACACTTGTGTGCTTCTAAATATCACACAAATATATCTAGAAGATACATTGGACCAGATGAATTCCCTTTGAATAATGTTGTAACAAAAATCGACCAAGAGCCACATTACAAATATTTGCACACTTATTAAGATTACACACAAAACTATAACACAGTGGAAAACAAAAATTGCACAAATAGACAACATTATAATTGCGCACTTGCAGACAATGGAAATCACTTATAAAGACATTAGTGCAAAACCAACCTTGCACAATTCACAGCCAAAAACTAAGTGCAAATAGAAACCTAGTACACTACTAGACTTTGCTCATTTTTCTAACAAACATATTTTTTAATTGATATAAAATTACATGTGAACCTAAATAATCTTACATCGAAAATGATACACACCATGACATGAAAAGTGCCCTTCACATTTAATAAAAAAAGATAATTATTGAACACACATACAAACTAATGTACATATAAAATTACATGTGAACCTAAATATTCTTACATCGAAAATGATACACACCATGACATGAAAAGTGGCCTTCACATTTAATAAAAAAAGATAATTATTGAACACATATACAAACTAATGCACATGACGATATATATAATCCACATGACACATTTACACTAGATGGGATAAAAGAAAACACTATAATTAAGTAATTATTTTGAGTAATAAAACTCAAAATAAACTATTAAAAACCATTAATATTCATTTTCAAACCCATTAAAATATTTTAATAAATTAAAAAAGTCCAAACCTATAAAATCTTAGAACTATTGTAAGTTGTTAAGTACTATTAAATGTTTTTGGAGTGTTTTGTTTATAATGTTGACGGATAGCCACGTTTTGGAAGAAAACGCATTGCAAAATCTTGTAGATATTTTTTATGACGATAACCCATCTTGTCAATTTAAAGCTGAAAAGGAATGTTTATGTTTGGTAGGGACTTTGGCGTATTTTTTTTTGTTTTTCTTACTATGTTTGGAGGTACGACGTTCCTTTCAAATCTAAATGGGTGATTTACAACTAATTTTTGGCATACTAGGTACCTATCTTATGTAAGAATGTGACATTTTATCATATTAAATGCCGAAGGTTGATAAAATAATTTTGTTGAATAGTAGTTTATTAAAGAGTTTAAAGTAGACAATATGAAGTATTTTAATATAACTCTTTTTTAAAAATATATGATTATTATATAATGTATCTTTCATCATTATTATTTAAGATTTTTGTGACACATATTTAATTTATATTATTTCATATGTTTGTGATTTGTAAAATGGGATGTTAAATTTTTCATACATAAATATATGATAATTAGTCTATAAAATAGAGGTACTAGAGTAATTAATTACAATTGTATTAGTGTATTTTTGTGTTTATTAATTATTTGTATGTCATTAGTTCATTGCTATAGTACTAGCAATCACATGCAAGCAGTGCAATGTCAATGCCGAAAGGGATTATGTGGAGGAATGAGGAGTGGAGGATGCGTAAAGGGTCAAATTTTAAGGTAATAACTTTGTTGCCAGGAAAATGATAAAGGATAACTTGGAAGGGAGAACAGATGGATGGGAAAATGATTTGAGATAATGTAGAAGTCTTGAAAAGGATAGACATTTTGAACGATGTGTATACATTTTGTGTGGAATTGGAATATGACACGGGGAGAAAATGTAGGAAAACATATGTAGATTTTGAAGGATGGAAAGACAATTATATGCACAAGGAAAGGCAAAATGAAATCCCAAAACTTGATTGATTAGTGATAGTAAGACATGGAAATGCATATTTGTTTTAGAGGGGAGGTCAATGGTTGTAAAAGTGTTGGAAGAGGCGAGAGAATGTAGTTGAGACTCATCTTTTTTTCGTACTTGCAGAAGAGGGCCATGAGCCATTTTCCGGTGACTATAAAAAGAGAAAGGAGGTGAAATGTGTAGATTTGCAAGGGAGGGAACTCTAGAGATAACAATGAAGGTAAGATGTTGTCTCTCTGTGTCACGAATGTCAATAGTTGATTTATTCAAAGTAAGACCTTGAGACTTGTGGATAGTTAAATCCCAAACCATTTTGAAAGGAAGTTGTCTACGACTCAATCTTAAATTGGTGGAAGAGGAACATGCATGGGATTCTTTGGGTCCCAACATCTCCCAATATATCTATCGAACATGATGATGACAAAAGAGGCATCTCAGTCGTTGTCATGCAATTATTGTAAACAATGTCAACATTTGTGCCTATTGAACCATTTACAAGGCCAGCCTTAACCCACAAAATTGTTACGAGCATGAATTTTTGCTTTTTGCAAAGAAGAACTTGGTGTTGAACTTGGTGTTGCAATTGATCATCATTGAAATCCCCTGAACTAACACGCTCAGTAGATCATACAATGGAATGAGTGACAGGAAGTTCCTACAGCTATTCGATGGCTCAGGTTGTTCCTACCCAGATAATTTATATTCTCTAATTTATCATCTGAGTTTTTCTCACATTATTTAGGCGAATTCAATTTACCCTGGGAAAAATAAAAAATGAGGAGAATCCAATAGTTTCCAGGTTTGAAACACATCCGCAATTCTTGTCATGAGTAATATATAGATTTAATCGGCTGGATTGAAAGTTTTAGACTAAATCTCCTTAAGAGTCTCTACCTTGTTGAATGCAAATAGCTCTCTAATTTAGGAGGAATTTTTACTGTGTACCTTGTAATGTCTAGGTATGATGAAGATTCCTTATTCGTTAAATTTCATTTAGGAAAAAACTGAGGGAAGTTTGTTGGATAAAACAACAGGAAGAACCCTTTCCAAAATTAAAAATTCGTCGAGGCAATTGCAGCATTTTGCATCGCAGCACAAAACAAAGACCTTTCATTTGTGGGACGAATTCAAATTCAAAATGACAGCGACCCACCTTAACAACAACATAAATCATCCTTTCCTAACTATCTATGGCAACTTATAAAATACAATCATTCACCATATTTCTGTAACTATTTACCATTCCTAAAGATTTGTTGCTAAAGCTACCTGCACACTATAGTAATCAATAATATTGAGAAAGAAAAATACACGATGTCAAGTCTTCCTAGCTTCGTTCAACACCTTTGAATCCATAGCTCCCAACTCAACCCCATTACCACAACCACTAGGCAATACAAACTCCACCCAACCCATCACCTAATCATTTACCGCAATATCACGTCACTCCACTCAATTTCGCCCCCCACACCTTAAGCCCACGCCAACACCTCTTGCCAAGACACAACCTCCACCTAAATAGTCACCAACATTTTCATCCAAAAGCCGTAGCCGCCAAACAAACCACCACCACCTCACATTGGAATAACCCACCACCAACCCCACCACTAAGGCCACAAACACCTCAACTCCAATGCTACGACCAACTCACCACCCACAACAATTGTTGCCACATCCCAGTACGCCCCCAAAATACATGATTAATATAGTCTATAAAATAGCGGTACTAAGAGCTACATTAATTTACAATTGTGATTCAGTGGTATTTTTGTAGTTTATTAATATTTGTTATGTCATTAGTTCATGCTATAGTACTAGCAATCGATGCAAGTAGTGCAATGTGAATGCTAAAGGGCTCATGTGGAGGAAATGAGGAAGATGGAGGAATGTGTAAAGGGGATCAAATTTTAACGGTAATAAAACCTTTGTTGCTGGAAAATGATTAAATGAGAACATTTGGAAGGGGGGACAAGATGGATGGGAAAATCTAATTTTGAGATGATGTTAGAAGTCTTGAAAAAGGATAGACATTTGAAATGGACGCATATACCCATTTTGTGCGGATTGGATTATGACACAGGAGAGAAAAGGCTAGGAAAAACATACGCAGATTTTTTGAAGGATGGAAAGACAATTATATTGCACAAGGAAAGCAAAATGAATCCCAAAACTTGATTGAATTGTGATTAGTAAGGCATGTACAATGCCATATTTGTTTAGAGGGGAGGTCAACTGGTGTGTTAAAAGTGTTGAGGAGAGGAGAGAATGTAGTTAGAGACTCATTTTTTTTTCGTACTTACTGAGGGCCATAGCCATTTTTAGGTGACTATAAAAGAAAGGCAGATTGAAATTTGTGCCTAGTGACCATTCAGGCCAGCCGTAACCCACAATTGTTTACGATCAGAAATTTTTGCTTTTTGCAAAGAAGAACTTGGTGTTGAACTGGTGGTGCAATGGATCAGCATTGAAATCCCCGAACTAACAGCGCTAAAATACTCAACAATGGAATAGTGACGAAGTTCCTACAGTATTCGAGGGCTCAGGTTGTTCCTACCCTGATCATTATATTCTCTAATTTATCATCTGAGTGTGTTCGCACTGATTTAGCGAATTGCAAAGGTACCCTGGAAAACTAAAAAAATGAGAGAAATCCAATAGTTTTCCAGGTTTGAAAACCTCCCAAATTCTTGTCCATGAGTACGTATAATAGATTATCGGCCTGGAGTTGAAAGTTTTAGACTAAATCTCCTAAAGGTCCTACCCCTTGTTGCATTCAAATAGCTCTCTAATTAGGAGGAATGTTAATCTGTGTACCTGTAATGTCTAGTTATATATAAGATTCCTATTCGTTAATGTCAGGAGAAAAAACTGAGGAAGTTTGTTGGATAAAACAACAGAAAAACCCTTTCCAAAATTAAAAATTCGTCGAGGCATGCATCATTTTGCATCGCAGCACAAACAAAGACCGTCATTTGTGGGACAAGTTCAAATTCAATTGACAGCGACCCACCTTAACAACAACATAAAACATCCTTTCCAACTCATCTATGGCAACTTATAAACTACAATCAGTCACCTATTTCCCTTAACATGTTTTACCATTCCTAAGATTGGTTCATAAGCTACCTTCACCTATAGTACTCAATGATCTTGAAAGAAAAATACACGATGGCAAGTCTTCCTAGCTCGTTCAACACCTTGAATCCATCCTCCCACAACCAACCCCATTACACAACCACTACAATACGACTCCACCCAACACTCACCTAAATCATTCCCCAATTAGTCCTCCACTCAATCGCCCCCACCACCTAAGCCACCGCCAACACTCGGCCAAGGCACACAACCTCACCAATAGGCACCAACATTGTCTCAAGGCCAGCCGCCAAACAAACCACCACCACCTCCCATGGAATACCACCACCAACCCCACACTAAATGCCAAAACCACCGTCAACTCCGATGCTACGACAACTCCACCAACCAAACAATTGTTGCCACTCCCATACCGCCCCCAAATACTGCATAAGTATCTATAAAATAGAGTACGAGACGTATTAATTACAATTGTATTATGTATTTTTTGTGGTTTATTATTTTTGTCTGTCATTAGTTCATTGCTATAGGTACTAGCAATCCGCCTCATGAAGGCAAGGTAAGGCGAAAGGATCATGTGGAGAATGAGGAGTGAGGTGTTAAAGGGTCCAAATTTAAGGTAAGCTTTGTTTTTTTGCTGGAAAATATAAATGAGACTGAAGGGGACAGATGGATGGGAAATATTTGAGATGATTAGACGTCCCGTGAAAAGGACAGGGGGAAGGCCGAGCAGTTGGGGCAAGGGGGAAAGATGAACCACAGGGAGAAAAGGGAGGAAACATACGCAGATTGTTGAGGATGGACGACAATTAGATGCACAGAAAGGCCAAAAGGAAAGCCCAAACGTGATGGGAAGGAGGATAGGACGCCGGTAAAATGCAGAGTGGAGGTAAGGGGAGTGCAGAGGTAGGGAACAGGGTGGGAGAGGCGAGAGCAGGGAAGTTGAAGACCAGCTTTGGGTGTACGTACAAAGGCCAGAAGCCATTGGCTGGTGACTCTAAAAGAGACAGAGATGAAATGTGAGATTTTGCAAGGAGGAAACGCTAGAGCTAATATGAATGTAGGATGTTTGTCTCCGTGTCACCAATGCAATAGGTTGAAGTTATGCAAAGGAACCCCTTGAGGACTTTGGGATATTAAGCCCAACCATTTTTTGAAGGCAATTTTGGCCACAACTCGATCTTAAAATTGGTTTAAGAACATAATGGGGTCTTGGGGGCCCAACAATCGCACCAATCTATCTTTCGAAAACAGATGTGACAAAAAGAGGCAATCTCAGGTGTGTGTTGGACGGCATCATAAAACAAGGGCAATAATGGTGTACAGGAGAACCATTGACATGACCACCGAACCCCCAAATTTTTGTGAGGCATGAATTTTGCTTTGTACAAGAAGAACGTGGTGGTTTCAATTGATCTCCTTGAATCCCCTAAACTAACACACTCGGTCGATTGGACAATGAAGGAGCGACAGGAATTCCAAGGACCCTATGTCGATGCTCAGGGGTTCCTACCCAGATAATGTATGTGCCTAAGTTAGCAACTGGGAGTTGCTCACATATTTAGGTGAATGAATTTACACTGGAAAAAAAAATTGGGAGAATCCAAAGTTTGCGCAGTTTTGAAACCTATTCCACAATGTTTGTCATGAGTAATAGATAGATTTTTATCAGCGAGATCACATTTTAGACAAAGCTCTAGAATTCTCCCCTACCTTGTTGAATGCAATGCGCTCTGATTTCGGATGGACTTTTTACTAGGTACCATGTAATGTCTAGGTAGATAAGGATTAACTGATATGTTATTTCCTTATAGGAAAACCGGAGGGAGGTGTGTTGAATAAATCTATGCTGCGCCATGACATGATCGTACAAGTACCTAGTTTGGGTGTACGTGAGCGAGACCGAACGTCGATTTAGAATAAAAAACCCTTGGGTCGATTATTTCTTTGGCTACATTCGTACACACACACACACACCCACACACCACACACACACACACACACACAACACACACCGCGCCACGCACACACTTACAACACACGCGCACACACACACACACACACACACACACACACACACCAAACACACACACAGACAAAATATTTTACTCATTGTTTTAGTCCATAAAAAACTGAAATAGCATACAAAACTTGAATCAATGTTCAAACCTCCCATAACTTAAGACGTTACATTTCCATTGGATCATTTGCTGTCATCATATGATGTTGAATATCCATTCAACATTAATACAAACACTGTGGTAAAATAGGCTAGGAATGTTCAAATTTTCAAACATACTATATACTTCGATTTCATTTCCATTGATCCATGTGGGACAGAAAGGGTTCTGGGTTCCAATTTTTTGCCCACAATTTTATTCAAGACTAGACACGGGGTGGCACTTAAGTAATTCATTATTTTTAAACCATAATATTCAATGTATTGCTTGGAATTGGATTTTTTCCCAAACAATTTTGGCAACATTCGTGTATTAGTATATTAAATAGAATGTGTGGCACTTGTGAATTTGGGTAAAATTATTTATTTGAAAAGGAAAATAAAAAAATTCAGGAGTTATCGCATTTCTTATATTTTGAGAAAGCAAGACATAAAATAGAGAGGAAGAAAAGAGGCCTCTATACCCTCAAAGCCAATGACCCACTGCTTTCATGAAAGATTTAATTTAAGTCAAAAAACAACAATTGTTTTTTTAATGCCTAAAACATATTTCTCTTGGTTTCTTCCGGTTTACATCACGGTACTTCTTGGATGTACCCAGGCAAATACCCGGAAGAACCAGATGTACCCGTATTATCTTGTACCGGTACCCTGACGTATCCCTACCAGATATGAACGGAAATGTAGGGAGTTGGTTGATGAACCCTGGCCATGTGGATAATATTTTAGAAGAACCCTTTCCAAAAATTAAAAATCCGTTGAGGCAATTGCAACATTTTCCTTTGCAGCACAAAACAAAGGCGTCTCCATTTGTGGGGACAAAGTCAAAGTCCAATGTATAGTGAACCCCATTCACACACATGAAACACCTTCCCTAACAGTAGGAAACCTTATAACTACCATCATTTCACCATTTTTCTATAATTATTTACCATTCCTAAAAATTTGTTGCTAAAGCTACCTGCACACTATAGTAATCAATAATATTGAGAAAGAAAAATACCCGATGTCAAGTCTTTCTAACTTCATTCAACACCTTTGAATCCATAGCTCCCAACTCACCCCCATCAACCCCATCACCACAACTACTACCAAAAAAAACTCCACCCAACCCGTCACTAAATCTGACCAATTCAGTCCTACACTTATCCCCCTCAAACCACAATCGCATCATCTTCATCCACATCCATCACCATTCCCAGCCAGCCAATTCAAAACCCCTCAGAGCCCCAGGCCATCCCTCCAGCACCCCGCCACTCCACAACGCAACTCACACGGACACACCAACCATTCACGCCTTCCGCCCCACCACCTCCAAAAATCCCAACACCCAACCACCAGCAACACCCCCCTCGAACCCTACTACTCACCAACCACGACAGCAAGCCCAACCGAAGAACCCCGATACGCCGCGCAATTGCCCGCCAATATTTTCGCGAGGGACGACCGACCGCTATATCAATCACAAATCCCCCACCCCCACCCTAAGCCACTTCCAACACCTCTCGAGGAAACTAGACTCCCCTAAAGAGTCCCACATTTTCTCCAAGGCCTGATTACGAAACAAACCCCACACGTCCATGGCCAATAACCCACCACCACCCCACCACAAGGCCAAAACCACTGCCAACCCAGATGCCACGACCACTCCACCACCACAACCCTCGCTGCCACATCTAGCGCCGCCTCCCCCCCCCCCCACCCCCCAAACCAGAACCACTACGTAAGACACTGCAATGCCCTTAATTACTGTGATCACGGTAACAACTAGTTATTAACCCGGCTCTATCCCGTTTTAGCTAGACCATTATCCGCTTCCTTACTTGTTACAATGAGACTGTAATTACAACATAAGAAGTTAAATGAAATGGAATTTTGATCTTTTACATTAATTATCTAAGCCGCTCACCTTTTCTTTATCTTTTCTAGGGATATTTGTCTGTTAACCGCAAAAGAAATTGGATCCTTTTACTAAAATAAAATTAAAAAATACTTGATCAAACCTCCAAGTACGATTTTTTTAAAAAGAACATAATAAAATCATAGGAAGAACAATACACTAGAAGCTTTACGACAAACAAAAAGACTGAAATTTTTAGAGTAGGAACATTGGAAATTTTAAGACCTCCAAGTTTGAAAACCGACACACCAAGGTGTCATTTTCCATGATAATCCAGCATTACTCACTTCCCTCCCACCTTCTCCTCTATGGGTGGCATAACCAATGTTTAATAGGAGTACAAGGTCAGGGTGGAACCCCATATGATTTACATCCCAGTTTTCCTCACTCTCACAAGAAAGGAACCTCTCTATATGAACTTACTAGAGGAAGGCCGAACCCTACTGATCTCCTTCTCCCCCCGCCTCAACACCGCTTTCCTGGGCTCGTTTAATTGCTCAGCAAAAACTTGAGGACCCCACTCAAACTTGGAGATGTTGTAGATGACGAGACAAGAAATGAAATGCAATAATTTGATGATCAATGGTTTATCCCATTCTTTCGACTAGAAATGCCTTCTACAACTTACTCTTCCAAACAGTAGGTAAATAGGAAGACCACCACATACTGGTCTGGGTTTACAAAGGATTTATGGGTTTGATGCACTTATCGCCCATTTTGGTGAAACCTACTTCACTTCCATCCTTGCCCTCCTCGTACTCCAAATCCATTCTTGGCACATCTCAGTTGGTTAAGGCTTCATTCCACTTTGGAAAACGCCTTTCGACATAAGTATCATTACCTATTATTTTGTCATCCTTTTTTTTTATCTTTTTAAAATTTAAACGCCTTTCAAATTATGTGTGAGGAGGAACTTTCATTATAATTTATTAAAGGGTAGGATTCTATTTAATTTACTTTCATTTTCAAATATTTTTCAAATTAAATGTGGATGGCATGTATGTACGATTTCTATGGTCATTTTTCTTTGCGCCCTTGGAGCCTATTAGTATCCCTTCATTTTCTTTTTTTTTTTGCATTCTACATCAAAAACCCACATCTCCATCTTCTAGACGAGTGGGGACGGGGAGAGTTGGAAGGAGGCAGGAAGTAAGTAAAAAGAGACTAGAGGGAGGAAAGTGGAGCACGCGCAGAAAGGGTAAGAGGGAAGGAGGAGGTAGTTAAGCAAGGGGGAGGGGGGAGAAAATTGACGGGGATGGAGGGGGAGAGGGATAGAGGGAAGGAGAGAGATGGGTGGGAGAGGGGAACGGAGGGGTGCTAAGTAGGGGGAAAATAGCAGAGGAGGAGCACGGGGCCGGTTGAAAGATAAACGAAAAGCGAGGAATGGGAGAAAATGAACGAATGAAAGGGGAAAAGGAAAGGACTGAAAAAAAATATACAAAGAAAGAATAGGAAAAACAAAAGCGTGGGAAAAGGGAGAAGATGAAGAAATGTTCGATAAGCTAACGTCGGCTTCTTTTGCAGCTCCTCGTCAGCTTTGTCTTTGGCGTTATTGGTTTTACCGATCCGCTATGTACCTTTTTCTTTCGGCTCGGGTCGCTCGGCTCTCGTCGTTCGTTCTTGTGTACGCATCTCCCAGCTGCTGGTGACGCTTCCGGGTGACGAACTGGCAAGGACCGGGACGCCCATGTGATGGTAGGGGTCAGTATGAGAAGGGGGGTAGGACTCAATCGAAGACGTGTAGGGAGAACTGCAAAAGAGGAGAAAGGCGGTTACTAGAACCATAAGAAGACAAGATTGTTAGGATAATGGGGGCGTGGGGGAGAGGAAGCGGGGAGTAAGGCACGCAGTAAAAGAAAGAGGAGCGGCTGGAGATAAGAAGGTGTGGAAAAAGAGGCTGACTGCATGACGAAGGCATGGCTCGTGTATAAAGCACCAAAACACTTTTGTAATAATTATTTTTGGGTCTTTGTCACATTAATTTGTACCCTCCACTATATCCTGCTTTTCAATTGTAAGTTCATTTTCAATTGTACTTGTGTTTAATGTTTGGATCCTCACCAATAGCTCATAATTGAATTGAGGTTTTTTATAAACACCCAAATTTTGTATTCTCATGTGACTATATATTGTATCATTTGTAATTAATATACTATACAAAAATAGCTGATTTATTCGTAGAATTTTTTTGATTAAAGATTTAGAACTCATCCAAAATTAGAAAGAAAATGTGGGTAGATTCAATTTGGCATGAGAGATCTACTTTTTATTAATCTACATACAAATAATAGTTGTACTTAAGTAGCAAAATTTGTTGATTGAGGAACCAAGAGTAATAAAAACTTATCACAAAAAAATTTTTTAAACCTTTTTGAACCCGAGCTATACTGGGGTGTGTGGGACCCCATCATTACAACTTAAGATCACTAAGTCCAATATCAACAATAAACAACACAAAAATAAAAAACTAATGACAACCCACAACAAAAAACCTTCACAACTGTCAACTCAACCAAGCCACCTACTCATTCATCAGAGATTCCAATAAATCTACTTGACATTTCATAATGGCGAAACAGGACCTGCCGAGCTCCTCTGATTACCATCTTGGCGAGCCAACTGCATTGGCCATGTTTAGTAATAGCGCATATAAGTATCCCTAAAGCTTATCCCGATGCGCGCATAACGAGTAAGACATTGGAATTGGTGAGTGGTATTATCGGAACAGAGGTAGGAACAACGACAGGATCGCGCAAATTTGGATGCACAAAATCATACACCACGTGCGTGCACCCATGAAGATTGATTCCGCGCGCTATTGCTCCACTAAACCCTTCCCGCCATCTGCCTCTGTTGCATGGACCTTAAACATGACAGAACACGTTCCAATTCTCCACCTCCCCACAGTCCCCCTTGAGAAGGTAGATGAAAGTGGCGAGCTCTAGGGTTCAGTCCGTTATCCATATTAAGGAGAGAATTTGACACAAAACAGAAGCAATTAATGAGTGCACCCTGGCTTATTTGAATCGCGAAAAGATATCAGCAACCACAAAATCAGGCAAGATACAATACACAACAGGGGGAACAACCTTGAATTTGTTCCACAAGGAGACCGTAGTTCACATTAAAAGGCCTCCCCTGGTTCTCCCAATCAATAAAAAACCGGTGGCAGAAATAAAAAAATACAACCATTTAAATAAAAAGAAAACAGATAATCAACACACGACCTGAGAGAACTGAATGGTAAGCCCTTTTACTTGAAGCCCTCCTTAGAATTGGCCGAATCCAACGAGAAATTAATCAATGCATCCAAACCCAGTAATGAGGGCTGCGAAGGCCACCAACTGCATGCGAGGAAAGTTTCCCCTTTCCCGCGAAACAATCCTTCTTTGGAGAAAAGATCGGCCACCTAGTTTCCTCCAGAGATAGACTTACCAATTGAAATTTTAGCGATCAAACTAAGATATTAGTAATAAAATTCGAGGGACAATTTCTCCGAAAGCCCCGTCCCTCAGAGAATGAGAACCCTGGGGAAGCCCTTCAAGAAAGGTCGTGGGCACCCTGTAGCCACTGCGATTGTTTTGCACTCCTTTTAACAAAGCTTTCTTCGATGAAGTTGCATGCGACCATCCGCCCAATAGAAAAACCTACATGAAGACTGTTCCAAAACTCATCTGAATAATACACTCGCCCCTCGATCGTCTAGGATTACCTTTAGAGGATCCATCAAGTTTAGTTTGTAAAAACCAGGGGGTTGGAAATTCTCAAAAAAATATTATTATTGAACAAACATTTTTCTTGGAACTTATACATGCATGATTTAAATCTAATGTCTTCTAGAGTTCATTTAAGATTAATTTCGTTAATTTGTCAATTTAAGCTCATTATTTTCTTTTGTACTTTTCTGATTACATTTAAAGTAGTTTTAACGCGTAAGATGCGTAAAATCATCTTCTAAACGCTAATAGATTTTACCTTCTAATTGCCTATTTAATATACAAGAAAAATTTATTAAAATGTCAAAATTTTAACTTCTAAATACCACATTGACAATTTTTTTTTGTAGAAACATGTTTCTGAAGATAAGTAGTCTAAAATTACTTTTCCAATACAATTATTACATTTTATTTTTATAGGATAAATTATTGAACGGTAAAATTGGTACTTTATAAAATATGGTTATTGAATGAATAAGAGTAATTTATTTTTTCAAAACCCTACATTATAAAACTTTTGCTATATTGAACTGTTGAGGGAGTTACATACCCGATATTTGTATAAACTCTATTCTATATGGAGATTGGTTTTTGTTAACCAAAAAAATTGAGATGATTTGGTAAGTAGTTTTATAAACATCATACCATTAACATTTACTATTGAAGAATGGAGGGTAAAATTTTTATTCTTGATTTGTAGACAACTATACGAGCCGGGTCATACTTGTGATGGTTTCAATGGATCAATAAAGGTTTTTCGTTTGCTAATATTTATTATTTCTATCGATAGAGACATGTAGCCCCTTTTATTTGACACACATAACAAAAAATTGTCTCATTAATCACAAAAACAATCGCCTACCCAAATCGAATTGGGAAGGGGGGGGGGGGTTCATGTGACCCAACCATTATTTGACCCCTATTGATGAGGGTTGTATTTGTAGGTTATAATTAATGTTCATCTGGTAACAACATTGATGCAGACTATTTTTTGGAATTCCCACAGGCACTTCATTCCTTGCTGCATATGTTCTCCCCAGTGACTCGGGCCTTTTCTCATCTCCTTCTTCATCGCAAACCACTTGATCATTTTGTTTTTCATTCAAATATGCATTAGGCATCACAAAACCATACTACAAGTGAAACACAATGAAATTACAGATAAAAGAGTTCAAAACCATTACCACTTCCTGACTCCAACACGGAGATACCAAGCAGTAAACCCCAACACAAGATTGGCAATTTTTTTTTTTTTTTTTTTTTTTAGTTCTCATTACAGAGGTTTCATGGCCATAAAAGATAATGAGGAACTAACCTAATTTCATGTAGTTTTCCTATGTATGAACTAAAAACCCTAAACCCTACCATACTCAGTACATTGGAGCGGCTCACTCGAAGCCACGAAGGTACCAGATACCTCTTTTTTATCCAACTTTTTCAAGGTGTTTAGCTATCATGCATAATCATACATAAGTAACTAAGCAAGTTAAAGCATCACAAGAATCACCTCAAAACGAGTAGTGCATCAGGAATCACACAAGCATCAATCAGATTCGCCATACATATCATTAGACTACTCAACAATCAATTCCATCCAAAAAGATCCATTATTTATATCAAGCACAAACCATATCCATACATACAAATAACACTTGTCACAAGCTATGCATGCTCATAGACCAGTACCTAATCTAACTCATACATCTGATATCATGAGATTCCAAAACCAATGAAAACAATACTAGAGAGGGGGGGGGGACTGTCCCTTCACCACCCTGCATTTCAACATAGGATGCATCTCAAAATAGGCATGTGCCGCTATAAAGAAACTACAAAGCATGTAAGCTTCACTTAATAATAGCCATCCTATAGTTACATTAGATATGTATCCTATGATGAGCTCCACCCTGTATTTTTTTAACTTCTTTCTACATTGACCTCTCTCACAATAGAACTTTCCTTCGACCCTATTCCTTTATGCTTTAATCGCTAGCTCCAAAAATTTGCACCTTATCCTACGCCAACCGTGGGTCTCTTCCATTCATCCCATGGCTCAAAATAAGCTAAGTCCTGAATGTGTTCACCTAGACGGAGCTCTCCCGCGCCACTTGGTTTCTACTCGCACGGACGTTGTGCCTCCTTTTTTGTGCATTCAAACTCTCACCCCTCTATCCCATTTTAGCTATACCCATTATCCTCTTCCATCTTGTATTACAATGAGACTGTAATTACAAAATGAAGAAATTTAAATGAAAGGGAATTTTGATCTTTTACATTAATTATGCTAGCCGGCTCACATTTCTTATCTTTTCTAGGGATCTTTGTCTTTTAACGCAAAAAAAATTGTGATCTTTTACTAAAATAAAATTAAAAAAAATAACTTTATTCAAACCTCCAAGTACGATTTTTTAAAAGAACATAAAAAAATCATAATAGAAGAAAAATACACTAGAAATTTAAGACAAGAAAAAAGAGATGAAATTTTAGAGGAGGGAAAACAATTGAAATTTAAGAACTACAAGTTTGAAAACCACACAACAAATGTCATTTTCCATGATAAATCCCATCATTACTCACTTCCTCCACATTCTCCTCTATGGTGGTGGCAATGAACCAATTTTAATAGTATTACAAAAGGTCAGGGGTGGAACCCCATAGGATTACATCCACAGTTTCCTCATTCTCAAAAGAAAGGAACCTCTCTATATGAAACTTACTAGGTGAATGCCGAACCTACATGATCTCCTTCTCCACCGCTCCAACACAGGCTTCCTGGGCTCTTTATTGCTCAGCAAAAAACTTGAGGACCCCACATAGAACTTGGAGATGTTGTAGATGGGAGAGACAATAGAAATGATGCAATAATTTGAAATCAATGTTTGAGCCTCTTCGACTGAAATCCCTTCTACAAAATGACTCTTCCCAAACAAGTAGGATAAATAAGTACACCACCACATACATTGTGTCTAGGGTTTACATAATGATTAGGGTTTGATGCATGATCGACAATTTTGTGAAACACGTACTTCAACGTCCATCCTTGCCTCCTCTACGCCATCCATTCTTTGACACATATCAGTTGTAGGAGGCTTCATTCCACTTTGGAAAACGCCTTTCGACATAATTATCATTACCTATTATTTTGGCATACTTTTTTATATTTTTTAAAAAGTTAAACGCCTTTAAAATTATGTGTGAGGATATAACTTTTCAATATATTTATTAAAGGTTAATTAATATATATTTAATTTACTTATTCATTTTCAAAATATTTTTTCAAATTAAATGTTGATGGCATGTATGTAGATTTCTATGGTCATTTTTCTTTTTCTCAACTTGGAGCATATTCTTATCCTTCATTTTCTTGTTTTTGCATTCTACATCAAAAACCACACAATTCTCATGGCTCTTGTATAAAGCACCACAAACACTTTTAGATAATTATTTTGGTCTTTGTCACATTAATGTGTACCCTCCACTATAGCCCATCATTTTTCAATTGTAGTTCATTTTCAATTGTAATTGTTTGATGTTGGATCCTCACCAATAACTCATAATTGAATTGAGGTGTTTATAAACACCCAAATTTTGTATTTCATTTGACATATAATGTATCTATTTGTATTAATATACATACAAAATATCTAGTTGTATTCATAGAATTTTTTTGGATTAAAGAAAATAAGAATAATCAAAATTATAAAAAAATTGTAGTTCATTTGACATATAATATATCTACTTTTATTAATATACATACAAAATAAGTAGTTGTATTAATAGAAAATTTGTTGATTAAGGAAACCAAGAGTAATAAAAATTATCACAAAAAAATTATATTTTTAAACGCTTTTGAACCAGAGCTATGAACTGGGGGGTTGGTGGGACCCCATCCTTACAAACATATAAAGATCAAACAAAGTCCAATATCAACCAAAATAGACCAACAACAAAAATAAAAACACTAATGACAAACCCACAACCAAAAAACCATCACAACTGTCAACTAAACCAAGCCACCTAATCATCATCAGAGATTTCAATAAATTCTAACTTGACATTTGCAGAATGCGAAACATGACCTGCCGAGCTCCTCTGATTTACCATCTTAGACGAGCCAACTGCATTGGCCATTTTTTAGTAAGAGAGAATAAGATAGTCCAAGCTTATCCCGATGGGCGAGAAACTGAGAAGGCATTGGAATGAGTGAGGATTTTATTATAGGAAGATACAGAGGGGGAAGACGACATGGATCGAGAAAATTTGATTCACAAAAATCATACACCACTTGCGTGAACCAAATGAGAGAATGATTCCGCTCTGCTAGTTGCTCCACTAAACCCTTCTCCGTCCAGCTTGCCTCTGTTGCTGGACCTTAAAACATGAACAAAGAAGACAAGTTACAATTCTCCACCTCCTCATCAAGTCCCACCCTATGAGAAGGTAAGATGAAAAAGTGAGCGATCTCTAGGGTTTCAGTCTTTTCTATTTAATGAGGAGAAAATTTGACACAAAACAGAAGCAAATTATGAGTTAACCCTGGCTTATTTTGAATCGAGAAGATATTCATCCCCCAAAATCCTTTCAATTACATCACAAACAGGGGAGTAACCAACCTTGAATTTTTTCCACAAATGGGACTGTGTAATCACATTAAAAAGGCCATCTCCTGTTTCTCACCTCTAAAAAAACCGGTGGCAGAGAAGACATCACCATTGAAATAGAACATAATAGTTGCAACACACCTGTAGAATGAAGGTAGAGGCTTTTACTTGAAGCCCTCCTAGATGTGCCGAATCCAACGAGAAATTAATCAATGCATAGCCAAATCCCCAGTAATGATGGCTCTAAGGCCATCCCAATCTTTAACATGCGAGGAAATAATTTCCCCTTCCCGCGAAACAATACCTTCGTTGGAAAAAAAATCGGCCACCTTATTTTCCTCCCTATAAATATGAGAGGCTTACCAAAAATTGATTTTATCCAATCAAACTAAGATATTATTAATGAAAAATTCTAAGTGACAATTCTCCGAAATCCCCTTCCGCAGAGAATGGAGAACACCTTGGGGATCCCCTTCAATGCAAATATTCTTGCAACCTGTAGCCACTGCTATTTTCACTCCTTTTAACAAAGCTTGTGCTTCGATGAAGTTGCAGATACCATCCGCCAATGAGAAAAAACCTACAATGAAGACTTTCCCAAACTCATCTCTAATAAAACACCTCGCCCTCGATAGTCTAGGATTACCTTTAGAGGATCCATCAAATTTTAGTTTGTAAAAACCAGGGGGTGGAAAAATTATCAAAAAAATATTATTATATTAAACAAACATTTTTCTTGGAACATTAATACAGGCATGATTTAAATCAGTAATTTCTTTTCTAGAGTTCATTTTAAGATGAATTCGTTAATTGTCAATTTAAGATAAATTATTTTCTTTTTTACTTTTCTATGACATTTAAATAGTTTACTAGTATAGATATCTTAAATACATCTATCTAAAAGCTAATATATTTTACTCTCTAAGTGCCTATTTAATATACAAGAAAAATTTAATTAAAAATGCAAATTTAACATTCTAAATAAAACATTGACAATTTTTTTTTGTAGAAACATGTTTCTAGAAGATAATTATTCTAAAAATTACTTTTCCAATACAATTATTACATTGTTATTTTATAGGGATAAAATTATTGAATGTAAAATTGTTACATTATAAAATATTGGTTATTGAATGAATAAGAGGGGAATTTATTTTCAAACCCTAAAATTATAAAAAGCTTTTGCTATAGATTGAACTGTTGGAAGGTATTTACATACACATATTTGTAGAAAACTCTATTCTATATGGAGATTGGTTTTTGTAACAAAAAAATTTAGATGATATTTTAAATATTTTATGAAACTATCATACCATTAAACATTTACTATTGAATGAAATGGAGGGTAAATTTTTATTCTTGAATTTGTAGACAACTATACGAAAGCCTTGTCATACTTGTTAATGTTTTCAATGGAATCAAATAGAAGGGTTGTTTGTTTGCTAATATTTATTATTGATATCGATTATGAGACATGTAGCCCACTTTATTTGATCACACATAAGAAAATTGTCTCATTAATCACAAAAACAATCGCCTACCCAAAATCATAATGAAGGGGGGGGGGGGGTTAATGTGACCAACCATAATATTGTGACCCCTATTGATGAGGGTTGTATTTGTAGGGTGATAAATTATGTGCAATCGTTAACAACATTGATGCGAGACTAGTTTTGGAAATTCCCACAGGCACTTCATTCTTGATGCAGTTCTCCCCAGTGCTCGGGCCTTTTCTCATCTCCTTCTTCATACGCAAACTCACTTTGATCATTTGTTTTCATTCACAATATTCAGTAGGCATCACAAAAATCCCTCCTAAAAATGAAACAAAATGAAATTACAGATAAAATATTCAAAATCCATTACCAACTTCCTGAGCTCAAACACGGGAGATACAAAGCAGTAACCCCAACACAAGAATAGCACGTAAAGGTACCAGGTCCCTCTTTTTATACCAATTTTGTCAAGATGTTAGCATGATCATTGATATATTCCATACCATAATACGTAATAAAGGTAAAGCATAACAAGAATCAATCTCACAACCATAGTGCATAATTAATCAAACAAGGATCAAGATCAAATTCACCATACAATAGTCATGAGAAGTAACATCAACAATCAATATCCATCCAAAAAGATCCATTATATTACTTCATCACAAACCAATCATTGAATACATACAAAAGTAAGCATCGACAAGCTATGCATGCACACAACCATACCAACAACTCATAAATACAATCTATAATCAGCGGTCATCTAAACCATGTAAATCAATACATATATATAAGGGTGGGGACTTTCCCTTCACCACCTATGCACTCTCAAAATAGGTCACATGCTTAAAATATCCATGTGCCAACTTACAAAGGTAACTAAGGAAGCATGCAAGCTTCGCTTAATAATAGACCATCTATAATTAACATTAGATCTACATCCTATTATTAGCTTCCAGCCTCTACATGATGCTTTATCTTCTTTCTGCATGTGACCTCTCTCAAAATAGACTTTTCTTTGACCCAAGTCTTCATGCTTTAATCCTATCTCCATAAAATGTTTCTTGACCACCCACTCTAAACCATTCATCTTCTAATTCCATATCTTGTGGCTCAAAATACAGCTAAGTCCTGAAGGTGTTCAACTAGGCGTGAGCCTCTGCTGCCTACTTGTTCTACTTCTACCTATGCCTCTGTTCCTCAACCCTTTGTGCATGTTCAAAACTCTCACACCGTTATACTTAGAAAAATATTTTAGGGGTCCAACATTACCCCACACTAGCTGGATTTCCATCCCCTGGAAAAATTATTTAATCATCCAAACATAAAAAATAATTTGAGAATATAGAAAAATTTCAACACCCAAAAAGAAACATCATACCAGTAATTTTCTAAGGCACTCTAGATGATGGAAGATCTCTTGAAACTCTGCATGATATCTCCTCCACAACCTTCTTCCATTTTTCTAGTTCCTCTAATGCTTTTCTAGAATGTGCAAGCCTCTACAATCCCTGACACTTGATCAAGAGTGATCTCTTCAACTCTACCCTTTATCTCCTTTATGACCACCATTAGATTTGCTCATGCATGCACTCAATCTCATCCATATGTTCCAGTATATAATTCATGGAACTCACCTATTCGTAGCTCTAGTTTCTCAACTTTTTTTTAATCTTATCCTTCTGCGATGTGGTCTTCAGCAATCAACTGTGTGTGCTCAATTTTGTTAGTTCCTTGGTCCTTTCCTGTATATTATTCATAATAGCTTCTTCATCCACCAACCTAACATCAATGTAGGGCTCACACTTCTGGCACCTGTTGAAGCCGATATATCTCTCTTCTTTATTGCTTCCTTGAGCTTGGTGAGAACAAGTCCTCAGCTCAGTGATCCTTGCTTCAACTAAAAACCTTATTGTTCTCCTTTTCTTTTGCAATCTTCTCCTCTGATGGCCCTGTGCCACTTCGAAGGTTAATTCTTAACATCCCATTCAGATCCTCCATAATAAACCATCTCATCTTCATAATCCATTATGTCTTGGCTAACTAGAGAAGGGAACTACTCCAGGATCTTTTTACAATAGCCCTATCATATGCCTCTTTGGTTCTTTTTGTTCTCCCTATAATCCTTTCTAAAGTCTATCCACTTCATTCTCTTTCCCCTTTTTATCTAACAGTGTACCAAGGTGCAGATTTATGGCACTAGCGTGTAAGATTCCTCACCACTTCAGAATCCATTTTATTTAAGGTGTTGCATGTTTCATTAGTAAACTGGTTTGGATCTATAGCCTTGTAATTTCTCAAATCATTTATTCTTCAATATCCTGTTTCAATTCATGCATGCTCCTTCAACTCAGAACTCTCATGAGTATGAAAATTCCAACTACATCTTTCATATCCTTGGACACCCCTCCTGATCCAACAAGCTCCCAAGCATGCAAAGTGTATCATGCTTTGAACAAGGCGCATGTAATACCTTTATGGGATCATCCATGAAGTCCATGTGAGGTGACCTGGGGGTCCACTGCTTCCTCTCCACCTTTCTCTTGGTTATTCTCTATTTCTTAGGAGTGGGTGTACTTATTCCTGTTCCCAAACCTGTATCCTCCTTGATGAAAAAGTGCCACCAGTATCCTTTCCCTCATTCTCTAAATTTCTGAACCATGAGTGTACTCTCCTTCACCAGGATCTTATTTCCTTCTTCAGTCATTGGCACCTTCTTCTTCTCCAAGCTTCACCATGCTTTCTGCTACTTTTCCTTTTCCCTATTTCTCCTACTCCTCAAGTTCTTTTCTAACTCCTCTCTTAGTGAGGAGAAATTTGTCTCTTCTTCTTCAGACTCTGTCTCTAAAACTATGAGACAACTGTACCTTTATCAACTTAGTTCTTTATTTCTTACTTCTGCACCTTTTCCCTACTATGAGGTTCTTACACCACTACTTTTCCCTTCAAGAATAGTACATTCTCTTCCTTGAATGGTATAATTTTCCCTCTTCTTCATCTCCTTCTTCCTTCTCAGGGGATTCTTCCTCACACGCCTTCTGTATTGGTGGCACAACTATTCCTTTAGGTTATGGGAAGGTGGATTTTGTTACCTCCACCTCGAATCCTCCATGAGTCTTAGGTTGAAATTGTACAAATACTCTTATTATTAATCCCTTGATAGTAACATTAACCTGGGGTACAGGTCCAATGATACTATGGATCCAATACCTCCAAGTACGTCATAGTCTAGAGTCATACCTATATGTCACACACAATGTATGCATTTGAATCAAATTTATCTACATCAAATGTTAACTTTTGTGCGTCCTTGATCTGTGTTGATTGAACACTTGAGGTATCATGTAGAGAATGTCAAATGGTAGACTTTACACTAGGGGGCTCATATCCCTTCACCATCCTGAACCTTGCAAGGATAAAGTGTTACATGACCAAAAATTTCACCTGGGAAATTCATCATGGAATCTTAACGCCCCTCTTAATATTCATACCACTTGTTCCATTCATGCCTTGTATGTGCTTGTGATGGTGCCATCACAAGTGTACCCTACAAATTGTACTACAAGGGATGGATGTACTAGTGGGTAAACCCACATATTATCCTTAGGTCCATCTGGCACCCCAATCTCCAAAACATGATCAATAGTAATAATGACCCCCACGTGATCTTGGCACCTTATTCATTCTACAACTTTGTTTCTTCAATGATATTGTTTGTGATGAATTGTGCAATGTTTGTAGTGTGCCCTTTTCAGAATTTTGTATGCCACATATAGAAATTTCTTGTTCACATTCATCCAGCACTCAAAAAGCACCCAATTTGTAGCTTCACTAATCTCAAGGAAACCCTAAGTGTAGGATCATCTAGATCCACAATGGTCATTGCCCTACCACCCTTTTCATAGCACAATTTCAGTAGCTAGTTCTTCTATCTTTGTTGTCACACATAAATCTAAAGCCATGTCTTCCCCATGCTCCAAAGACCTGATAACACACTCAATTAACTAAGTGGTGAGCCACATTATCCTTCTAGTGAAGTAGAAGAAGTATTCGTGCACCCACGACATCATCCATTGGAAGAGATGTGTAGGTTTCATGAAGAAAGGGATCTCCCATAACTGCAACACTCGGTCTTCTCCAACTGCTACCTCATGGAGTCATCAATCAAGGGGTTTCCAGCCTCGTCTACTCCCTAGAATTATTTTCTCTAGATCTACCCTCATTTTCTTCTCATTCTCCTCCATACGGTGATTGTACTCACTGATCTTGCATTTGGTAAGCTTTGACTTCCAAATCTCCACCCTAAGCACACCAGGGGGATACTGCATTTCTGATTAAATATATTCCAGGGGTTCTTATGTCACAACCTCAGGATATTTTTTTCCTCAGCTTCCATGCCTTTATGCCATTTCTCTATAACAATCGTGCATGCCCTAGGTGTTCTACATTACAAAATTTCCTCCTACCCAAGCTCTGTGAACTTTGACCACTTCAAATGTACACAACCCTCTTCCTTTGTGCTCTACTATCAGTTCTAACTCACCCTCCTCACAAGGATTCACACAACCAGTATCCACGCACCTCTGGTTCATACATTCTCTTTGTCACTTAGAGCTCTTTGCACTTCACTCACTCATTAGCTCAAATTTTCTTTGAAGGAAAGGTAGCCAAATGACTATACCCTAGACCCCTATTTATACTTTTTCCATGACCCTCATGTCCCTTCGACCCATGTTTTTTAAGTTAACCTTTTTCCAATAAATTACATTTTTCCACCTTTTTCCACTTTTATGACTTCACTTTGTGCACTGTAGTCGTAACCTTCTAGAGCATGCTATACTACTTCTTAGCCATAGACCTTCTCCATGTTCCTCCATGCACCAAAGTATAAAACCTATGCACCATATCCCAAGTAGTTCTCCATGTTCGTTGCCTACCTCATGTTACACTGCGTGATCATCTTCCCTGTGTGGTCTTCAATCAACCCAATTTCTCCAGAACACCTTATGCACAACACTTGTAACCCTTTTTTGACTTCTGCACTAGCCTTCTAGAGGATACCTTCAACCAAACCAACCTGTATCAAGAGGGGCCAACCATTCTCATCTCTATACTTTGATCCACCCCACACTAAGAGTATGTGTGGTCCTCTGTGCATGAATTCACTTAGATAGTAATCAGCTACTGGCATGCAAGCACACTTATTAGAATCAAAACACTGAACTAAATTGACAAAGCATAACAAAAATGAAAGGAAAAACATATAAAGAAAATGCATTAAAGGGAAATCTAATCTAAGTGGCACCACTACCTTATTACAAACATGAAGAAGACTTATTTATAGTAGGGCTTCAACCTACTCCCGTTGAAATAACTAGGAAATTGAGTGCCATCCAGTGCTTATAACTAACAAGCACCTGAATCAAGTATATATGTCACCACATATGGTCCCAACCAATGCACCTTCAATTTCCCAGGGTGGTGCATGCAAACTTGGAGTCATAAAGAAGAACCATCTGTCTAACCTCAAACTGACTTATTCTTAATATGCCTATCATGCCATGCCTTCTTCCTGGCCTTTTCTATCTTTTGGCTCCAACGTGTGATGGTGTGCCTCTCATCCAACTACATCAAGTTTATCTATACACTCTTCAAGTTATTTTTCATCATCCAGTCCTCCTACATGTGCAATACACAGGGAGGGTAGCATAAATTCCACCAGTAAAACAACCTCTGTGCCAAACACCAACTGAAAGGGTGTGGCTTTGTTCAATATTTTGTAAGTTTTCCTGTATGCCCAAAGTACAAACAAAGACTTTATCATCCCAATATTTCCTTCCAACATCACAGATCTTTGTCAATGTATGTCCCAATATCTTGTTAAAAGCCTCAATAGTCCCATTGGCCTGTGGGTGATAGGGTGTTGTCTTATGATGCGCCACCATAAACTCTTGGCCAATAATATTATGATAATTCTCATTCAAAAAGTGTGTGCCCCTATCACTTGTCAAGCTCAATAGACATCCATACCTATTGATAATGTTCTCCCATAAGAACCTTGCTACTGTAGCTACCATGCAATCCTTTGTAGGCATTGCTTCTTCCCACCTGGTTAGATAATTTATACATGTAATAATATAGTGTGATCAAGTCCTTCACACAGGTGGGGAAATAGGACCCACAAATTCAATTTCCCATTTCTCAAAAGGTTTTGCACTTCGCTATTGGTCTCAAAGGCATTTCATCCCTATGCCCAAGCTTCCCAAGGAATTGACAATGATCACATGCCCTGGCATACTCTTTACAATCCTTATATAGTGTTTCCCACCAAAGGCCAACAACAAAATCTTGCATGGTAGCATTTCCTACATAATGTCCTCCTATAATTCCACCATGAGCTTCCTCCATTATAGCTTCACTCATGTTCAAGTACACACTGGCATAAAATATCATCACGTCCTAACTTGTATAAATCTCCACTAATCAACATGTAAGGTGTGACATGTATGGAAATTTGTTTCTTCTCTAATCTCTTCATCCCTTCAGGTGCCACACTAGTACACAAAAACACAAAAATATCTTCTAAATCAGAGGGTGCATGGTTCAATCTGAATAGCTAGGCATTTGCATATAATTGTGTCCTCAATGCTCTTGTGTCCTCACTTGAGTTAATTATTGATAAATGATCTAGTCTAGATTTTCTCTTTCTTGAGCTTTACCACCACTGTAAAGTCAAATTCCTGAAACAAGAGAATCCACTAGGCATATGTGCCCCTACAAAATGGGATTATTAACCAAGTACTTAAGTGTCATGTGATCTTTATAAAATATAAAGGGAGTTGCCAATAAGTATTGTCTAAACTTGTGTAGCACGTAAATCATGGAAAATGCTTCATGCTCTATAGTTGTATAATTCTACTCAGCTGGTGTCAACTTCCTACTCGTGAAATAGATAGGATGATCAACAATACCATCACCAGGATGTGCTAACACTACACCAATGGCCATGTCAGAGGCATCAACATGTACATGAAACCATTTTTCCCAAGAAGGAAAGCACAGAATGGGTGCAGGGAAGTAAGTCTTTCCTTCAATGTCTCAAATGCTAGTTGTTGCACCTCATCCCAATGGAACTTTCCTTTACTTTTCAACAATTCTTCCAAGGGCACAGAAATCTTAGCATATCCCTTAATGAACTTCATGTAGTAACATGTATGTCCTAAGAACCCACGCACCTCACTCTGATTGGTAGGATCCTCCTAAGCCCAAGATAATTGCAACCTTATTAGGATCTACCAATAAACCTTCTTTGCATATAATATGTCCCAACAAAGTCCCAAAGGGTGTTGTAAAGATACACTTCTTAATGTTGAGAGAGATGTTCAACTGTGACACCTCTCAAACATAAGTCTCAAATTTTCACAGTGATCTTTTACCAACCCATATATAGTCTAATCATCCAAATAAACCTGTAAAAATTGTGTATAAAGTCCTCAAATGATTGTACAACAATGTGTGAAAAGACTGCAGGAACATTCTTCAAACCAAAGGGAATAATTTTATATGAAAAACTTCCCCACTCAGTGGTGAAAGTTGTCTTTTCTTGGTCTTCTTTAGCAATCTGACACCTGATGATAACCAGAGAATCTATCAGTGAAAGAGTAAATCTCATGCCCTCCAACGCCCTCTAAGATCTCCTTAGTAAAAGGTGTGGGAAAAGGGTCTATGACACAAGCAACATTCAAATCTTTGTAGTCCACACAAATCCTTATCCTACCATCTTTATTTATGCTTATTACCATGGGGCTAACCCACTCTGACTCCTCAATGGGCTCAATGATTCCAGATTTCAACATCTTATCAATCTCTTCCTTGAATTTTACATGCGCAAATTAGGATTCATCCTGTAAGGCCTCTTTCCTAACCGATGTGCACCTTCCTTTAACTTGATCCTCATCTCACCTAAAGAGGGATGCACTCCCTTCAACTCATGATAGCCTTCACAGAAATAAGTCTTGGAATTTGCGCAGTAGCTCAATAATCTTTTCCACCTCTTTTTTAGACCAATAGTCACCAATAATGGCTTCCTTAGGTTCTGTATCTATCCCAATGTTGACCTTATTCATTTTCATAGGCTCATGATAAGTGCACACCTTCTCATCAACACTATCTAAGACCTCATGCACATACCTATAGTGTGATCAACATCCATATTCTCTACTTCTTCATCATCAATCATGTAAAATAACTTACCCTTTTCATTTTCCAGCTAGGCATGCCCAAGATTCTCCTCATCTGTCTCTTATTCTTCAAAGCACCTCCAAATATAACTCTCCAAACATATCTAATAGGAGTTCCTCAGATTTTCTACTATCCCCCATCATAAGGAGTTTCACAATTTGTAATGTTTCATTCAGTAAAGGTTTAGTAGAAAAATAGTCAAAGGTATGAATCATACATGAAGGTCATCTCCTTCCAATTAATTGTTTCTCTTATTAGCTCTACATGAACATACCATGCACATGTGCAACCACTTAGAGTGGTATAGAACTTATGTACCTAGAGTGATGGCAGAAAGGCCTCCTGCCCCTCTGTCTAGAGTCTCTCACACTTTTGAATGTGGTGTGAAGTAGAATCCTTCCCATGGAATTCATGTATCTAAGAAGGTACATTGTTCCTTAGAAACCTAGTAGAAAAGGTGATTCTCACCTCTCACCATTCTAAAAGGTTATCTCTGTGTGTAGTCCACCAACACACTGTTATTCTCGTGTAGGGTATAAATAACATATTTCTTTTGTCACCCTCATCCTTCCACTGGGATTCCATGGTTCATAAGAAATACATTAGGGTTTCCTTCACCAGTGTACTAAGGTACCTGGTTATGACTCAAATGTCAAACAATGTGTGGCCTGATCACGCAGTAATTATATTCTTGATCTCTCACCTGACCATTTCATATGTTCCATGTGCCCAAGTTATCATAGACAAGACTAGTTGTATCACTCATAGAATGAGAATCATCCCACTAAATAATACCTTATTTAGATGGCTCAAGTAATTCAGGATCCCTAACTATGCACACATATATCATTTTCAGATCCTCTTCACTCAAGGGTTATATATAAGGTGCAGCCTTCCCATACGTCAAAGGAATAATTATGCGCTCCTCTTTGTTCTCAAAACTGATATAACTTTATTAAAGTGCAGATCAACATTATTCGTGTAACACTAAGGGTGCCCAAGTAATGCTAAAAACTATCTGCTTCTACAAGTGCCAAGACCTCAAAGTCCCAGTAAACTTGGCCCCTTATATAGTAATAGTGGCATCCTTCAATACTCCAATGGGTGGCTCTAGTCCTGTTTTCCATATACAACACATTCAAAGAGGGTTGTAATGGTGGTCTCCCCATCTATGATTCCATGCATCCAAAGTGAGTACATTCACTTTTGCACCTGTATCAATCAGTATGTTACTCAACAACCACCCATCAACAACTGCATTTAAAGTGATCTCTTTATCATACTCAAGACTGTGAGGGGGTAAGTTTGCATGTAATATCTGTCTCTCATCGCTCAGATCCAACATCACGGTATCTTCTCCCTCAGCCATTCCCCTAACAATGGAATGATATTATCTTGGTGCAACATCTTACAAACCTCCTTCAAGTCATCAACATATTTATGAGGAAGCTCAACTGTCTTCACTTGCTCCATCTTCCGTGACTGCTCCTTCAAGCATTGTATCTCACCCTGAAAGTTTCTAATAACCTCCATAGTCTCTTGGTATACCTCTTTCTAGTGGGAAGGATTTGGATATTTCAAATTTATCACCTCTTTGATTTGTAATAACATAGGTTTCTTCTTCGGTATCTCATAAGCACGCACAACCTTAGCATGTGTAGTCACTAACATAGGCAACATCTCAGGATCAGGCACAATCTTAGGCATCCACTAGTCTTCTATGTCATGCTGCACTTTAATCATCCCCGCACCCTTATCATTCTTCTTATAGTTCTTACTCATGTGCTCATATAACTTAGGAACATTCTTCAAACTTATGTTGTTTCCTGCAACCATGAGCAGACTACATTCTGAGGGCATTCACGCCTATAATGATCAGGGGATCCACATGTAAAATAGGTTCCACAAGGGAAGTCACTTCTTCCACCACCGTGACCATGACCTCTATATCCTCCACGGTAACCTCTACCTCTACCACCTCCATTAGAGTACCCTTCATGATGTTTTCCTTCCTGATCCTTTGAATTATTCACAACACTAGTCATGGTACACACTAGTTTCAATATCATTCATGAATCTGATCAATCAATCTATAGAATTTTCCATATCATGAGTGTGAGACTTACAAATCTTACAATAATAGGACACATTCTTTTGGATCACATGCCCATTGCAATAACAGGAACACTACTCGAATCATGATCCAAGTGAAAGATCTCACAATCTAGCAACATGGCATGCAATGATTTACGAGGTAATATATCCTTATTATGTCCTTCAACCTCACAATCTGTACACCATATGCCACTGCACATTTATGAGTTGAATTGGCCAATAGTTTCTCCAACTACTTTTCACATAGATGCAATCTACACCTCCATAATAATGGGATAACTCCAGTGTCTACGACTCCCAACTACCTCAGTGCAGCAGAGCTTCCTCCAAAGCCCTCACATGGATATATAAACATCTTATGAGAGAGTTACCTTCTAAAAGGTGTGATCAAACCACCAACAAACCACTGTGCATGTTGGCTAGGGTGAATATCATAAGACAATTTGATAGCAAAGTTTTAAAGCATGCATCATACTCCCTTACGCTCTCATCACATGCCCTGATTAATCTCCTTCAATGCACGTTGATGCTTTTCTATTAAAACTCAGGTATATAAAACTCAGCCAACAAGGCATCATGAAGCGCATTGTAATCTACAACAGTCTGGTTTGAGATCATACTTCCTATACCAACTATGTGCACAACCCTTTCAAAGTAGTAGCAAAAAGACTTACCTTACACTCAAGAGCTATGTTATTTCCTTAGTGCGCCATAGTATTTCACACATATGCACATGCTCCATTGCTATCCTCAATTCCTCTTTACTCTAGTAGGAAATGAGACATCTTGTAATAGACTTGCTATGACTAGTGTGGATCATGCCCACCGGATCCAGAAACTATGAATTACCCCTAGTATTCCCTCAACCTCTAGATAACCAGGAGATCCACTAGATCTTGAACCTTCTAATCCTCCCGATCCACCTCCTCTCAGTGAGGCACTAGACAAAAGGATGATATACTCTATGTTCCTAACTGTTGTACTAAATTAAACCCCCACGGTCTATGCAAATTATGTGCTACTTCCATATACGTATTACCAATGTTCTACATGTCCCTACACTCTGTCCTAATGATGTGCACTAGAAAATATACCACCAATTGATACCACCAAAAAAATAAGTTGTTTGTGACAGCCATAGATGAAATTTTTCATTTGATGAACTTCTATACTTAATGGAAAATGAAATCTACCTATCTATACTCTATCACCAACACTAGCTTATTTCTCGATAGCTGTTTCAGGAATTGGAACTCTAAGCGTAAGGTCAAGGTCGCCAGGTGGGATCAGATGCATGCCTAAAGTCCTTATTTTCTCTTCTTCTGATGGGATCTCATTTGAAACTAAAGGGGATTCTCTTCCACTGTTGACTATAAAATATTGTTCTAAGTACACACATAGGATTCACATGCGGGAACAAGGTGATGTGAAGGTGCAAATGAAAGGAAACACGCTCCAGGACAAGCTGATTCGGGATCTAGCCATTTTCATAGATGCAAGCTATTTTTGGAGATAGCATGTGGATAACACATGGGATGGAGACTTGTGCGACATGCAAATGCTATTTTGGATGAGAATCTGATAAGCATCATGCATGAGTTCAAGATAATAATAGGATTACTTCTTCTAGTTAACTATAGGATGTCTATTTTTAGCGCACTTGCATGTATGCATGTTATTGTAAAGGCGCATGGATATTATCAATATGAAACCTATTTTTGGGAAGTGTGTAAGCAGTGAAGGGCAAGTCCCCACCCCTATAAATATGTACTGAGCTGTGTAGTTAGAGAGAGGCTGAATAGTGATTTATTGCAGAGTTATGATGGTGGATCTGATATGCGCATAACTTATGGCGATGCTTTATAATGTAAGAAACTTCTATGTATTACAATGTTTAATTAATGGAGTATATTGGATGGATAATGGTGTTAAGCATGACTGTAACTAGTTCTTGTATGGGTAAACTTATTATAGTTATTGTTTAATTCACGATTCTCTAAGATCTAGATCTGGAATATAATTTGTGGAATGTTTATGGTTTAGAATATGCTATATCTTCTTCACGCTAACATCCTACACAAGAAACTCTAAAGAGGGGTATGATACCTTTGTGTGCTTCGGGTGAGCACTCAGCTCAGGCTAGGTGACGTGCTAGCGTGCCTGGGGTTTAAATAGTGAATTCTAGGCTACATCATTGGTTCCATTGCCGGGACCTATTTTTTAGTTGTTTTCAGGATGTTTCAAGATGAAGACGTATTGGTTGACCTTAGTAAGTTTTGAGGAGTAGATAAAGGATATAGAAAAAGAGTAAACTCGGAGGTTTAAAACCAGATTTGAGTTTGACACATGTGCGTGGGTGGAGAAGAATTTGTATGACTGTTTGTATGAGAGATTCTTTGTTATCTTTCCAGTAGAGGTGTATGAGTGGCTGGTTTGCTTATGCGTCTAAAAGGAATGGAGGTATCGCACGCTTGTCTAGATTCGGGAAGGAATTTTGAGGCCTTTTATGATACTGACAAATTTGGATGCGGAATTTGCGATACTGGTTCGTGGTTGGTTTTCAAAAGACGGAATATCCAGCTAATTCAAAGGAAAAAAAGTGAGCATCAGGATCGTGATCACACTCAAGCACATTATGATTGGAATGAAGGGTGATTTGAATGAGGTCGTGGCAGAGGTCAAGGATAACATGGTGGATTCAGGGGCCGAGCCTGTGGTGGTGGATGAAGTAAGTTTCCTTGCGGAACGTGTTTTACATGTGGGTCCTCTGACCACTATAGGCGCGAATTTCCTCAGAATATTGCTTGTTATTTTTATGGGAAGAATCACATCTATGAGGAATTCCCAGACTTATATGAGCATCTTAGCAAGCATCATAAACAATAGAACAAAGGCGCAGGGATGGTTAGAATACAATGCGCTGTGGAAAATCAATGGATGCCAAAGTTGACATAAGAACTTGAGATATTACCTGTGAAGATTACTACATGCACTAAAGCCGCACACGCTAGAGAGGAATTATAATAGAAGCATACCATCACCAAGGAGGAAGTTTTACATGCAAGGTACCCAGATCCTACCCATTAGAAGGAGGTTTACCAGGAAACTATGGAGGTACTCAGAAATCTTCAGGGTGAAATACAATGTTTGAAGGAACAGTCATAGAAGTTAGAACAAAATAACGTAGCAGAGACAATCTAATAAGATATTAACGACTTAAAAGAGGTATACAAGATGCTGTACTAGGAGAATATCCTTCCATTACTAGGGAATTGGCTAAAGGGAAACACATCGCACACAGGTATAGATAATGGACAGAAGATCCTGCATGCTAATTTTCTCCCTCATAGCTTGGATTATGACAAGGAGATCACTCTGAATTCTATTGCGGATGGGTGGCTCTTGAGTAATATATTGATTGATACAAGTGCATGTTGTCACACTCAAAATTCCCCTATTTTTGAAGTCAAGTTTCAAAAATTTTGATTCGGTTCCTTGGAGTAATGGATCACATCGAGCCTGGTATTCTTTGCAGTTTTCCATTATGTGGAGATTAGTTTGAAAGTCAAGCATAATGGTGGAGTTTTTTCCCTTCTTTTTATTTTTCACATAGTCAGGAATGGCAGGCGTATCTTCCCCATTAATTTTTGCCCCAACATCCACGGGAAGTACGTGGATATCTCTGATTAGATGTGGCATGACCATGTTTCAAGCGCTAGCGGAAGCCTCCACACATCCAAATGACGCAAATCCAAGGGTAGGGCCCATGGTATAGTCCTCAAATAAGCATAGGCTTTCCATGTGTCCCAGGTCCAAAATGAAGACAGAACAAGCCTAAATCAGCTAAGTATGGAAGGTTTAACAGATGGTGCCACATGCCTCATCGATGTAACTTCAAGAGTCAAATCTAGGGGCGGTTCTCAAACTTGTGCCATTCCTCCACGTGTCCTAGGTCCAAAAATAAACAGAGCCGATTACTTAAATTGACTAAGTATAAGTGGGTTAATAAAGCCTCCAATGCCTAATGACGCAATTCAGAAGTGAAAACAAAAAGGCCAGTTTCTAAATGAGGCTAACTCACCAGTGGTCAGAGCTAAATGGAGCGAACATAGTTGGCCATGAAAAGTCCAGGACCGGCGGAAGGAGCCATAGTCGACGCCAATTCAGAGGGTATCCAAAGCGGAGGGAAACTCAATGAGCACCAGCCCTCCACAGTCTATTAGGTCAACATAAGTCAAGTGGAAGTGGTTTTCCACTCAAAAATTCCTTGCTCTTAAGAAAGTGAAATTTAAAATTTTGAAGTTTGTTTAAGTGTGTTCTCTGTGTACTGATAATGTGAAATGCCAAAGGAAATTGAGAAATCTTACATTGTTGGTCATTTTGTGTTGTGTTTGTGGACCCCCTGTCAGACATTTTGTCACGCGTGTCCCAGTCAATTGGCGCCCGCTGTTCCTCGGATCGCCGGTTCACCTGAAGTCTGTTATTTTCGGCGCCCATCAGACACCCCCCTTTTGTCCCAAATGTTCCCAAAGTTCGCCGGACCAATTGTTCCATTTTCATACGATTCGGTCGAGGCTGCGTACTTCGCGTACTTTTTGTCCCGGTACATATTTGTCTGTCCCAAGTTCAGTGGGCCCTCCTGTCACTAACGGCGGTTCACTCGAAGTTGTCTTTTAGGGCCCGTCGGAACTTTTTGTCCCAAAGTCCAAAGTTTGCCTGGACCAATTGTTCCATTTCGTCCGATTCGGACGAGCCGAGTACTTCACGAATTTTGTCTGCGTGTTCCAAGAGCATTTGTGAATCTGTTCCACGCTTCACCGACTGGACGAGCCGCGACTCGCGCTTATCGTGTCCACAATGTCCCAATGAACCAAGTGACATTCATGCTAATTTTCCACGCTCTACACGAAATATCTTGATTTTCAAATGGAGTAGGATATAATTTAATGCACATTATACCTTTCTCCCGCCTAAACAGCTATTACCGACGCGAAAACCCCCTATGCGTTTACACTGCGTTCATGCTTTGCTATCTTTGCTCGATACCTTTGCAATCGAAATTCCTGGCGCGTGTATCCATGTTTCTCTGAAATTCCTTCCCACGCTAGCTCAAGCTTCACCCTCAGAATTACTACCACCATGAAGATCAAATTGTAGGGGCAAGAACAAATCTACAACTAGGAGTATGCCGTCGGGACAGTGAAGTTTTACATCTTGAATTTAGTATTTTGGTCGGGATACGACGAAACCTACACCCATGGCACAGATGTTCCATGACAGCGGCTTTGGCTTTTGCTGGTGTTTTCCCAATCTCGGTGGCAATGTGCAGATACAATGCCTTTCATGCGGAGCTCATTTTCAACCCTGAGTCGAGTGGATGACGGGGAGGCTCATTGCCAAACTTGAAAGCTGCCGCCTTGGAACTGCACGAGGGGATTCCAAAAATGGATAATTCCATAGGTGTCTCTAGAATAAGCACTATGCCCTGTTCACTCAAGAAAGTGACAAACTACAAGGCGTCGGGAGATTGAAGAAGAATAGTTGGTAGAAGGGAGAGGCTTGTCAAAACACTAGTTGTTATCTCTTTTAAAGATATTTTACATTGTCATCTCAGGATGACAATTATGGTTGTGTCTCTCTCTCGACAAGAAAGAAATAAATCTCAATTCAGAGCTTTTGCAAAGGAAACTGTTCAAGGGAAAAGCTTCAATTTTCCAAAGAGAAAAATGAAGAGATTGCTCTCTTCAATTGCTATTGAAGAAGAGAAAATAAAGATATCAACTCATGTCGAGTTTGATAAGGAAAAATGAGATAGAAGTTCATCGGATTTGAACCCAGCTACAGCCAACACGTCAGCCCACGTGCAGAGGACATAGCCGCGCGGCATTGAAGGATTCAGCCAGCAGATTTTGAAGTCAGTGGGTCCCTTACCAGTCATAAGACCTGTATTCTTCTCCTTATTCTCTTTATCTTCCATTCTTTTTCTCGGATTTATTGTAATCATTGAGGTATTGCGATTGGAAATCTTACTAATCTTTAGTAAAAGAAGTAGAGTTAGTACCGAGAGTAAACTGAATTGTTAAAATATATCATGCTCGCCTCGCCACCATTTTGAAGGAGGAAGAACTTGCTTATTTTCTGCAAGTGTAACAAATCATAAGACTCAATACAGAAGGGCTTTTCATTTCCTTCGTCTATTGATCTCTTTTATCCATAAGCTTTTCATTTAATCTTGGTAAAGATCATTTGTCTATATTATATTAAGACACGCTTTTATTCTTGCAGATGGTATTGAGAGAAACTTTGTGTCTTTCAAATGCATCTTTATTAGTATGATACAAATGATCTGGTTTCAGGCACTGTACCTTGCATGCATAAAGCCAATTAAGCTGTCATAATATAATTCTAAATGGTGGCGTTGCTCGTTATCGTTTCTCATTACTCAGTCTTGTAATTGCTGCTCCTTATAGAAAACATTTTCGTAAATATCCAAGTTCCACAAGAAAATCATGTTTTGATATGTGTAAATAGTTTCATTTCTGAATAAGGGAACCTCTCCCATTAAAGAGGAGGGACTTCTTGTCCCCTGACTGTTGCTCTTCGTGAAGTCCTTTTTGACGACCAACAGGAAGTAAGCCCAAACCGGCTAAGTATAAAGAACCGGCAGAGCTCTCCACGTGTTAGCTTGGCGCAATCTCAAATGAAAAATCAAAGGGTAGGTTCCAAATGAGTGTTAGCTCTCCATGTGTCTAGGGTCAGATATATGGCCCCGCCAAACAAAAGGGAGAAATTCAAATATTAAGCCCGAATAGAAAGTCAAGGTGGGGAAGTGGGACATCAGGGTGATTTGAGAATTTGAGCCTTGTTTTCATTAAAGGAGCTTAAAGTTAAAAAGTGACTTACAGCCCCACCCATGCCTGGTAAAAAGTCAAATATTAAGCCCGCATCGAAGGTCAAAGTGGGAAGCGGGCCGACAGGGAAATTTTTTGTTTTTGAGCCCACATTGAAAAGAGGTAAAATTGTAAAAATAAATTGTGACTCTGTCCCCACTCAAGTAAGGCCACGTGTCAATACCATATCAAAAGTGGGTGGGCGGGCCAAGATGTTACAAAGTGCTATTTCTCTAAAGGGCATAAAATGCAAAAGGCATCCATAGGCCCGCTTTAGTTTAAATCTCTCCCATGTGGATGGATCATATTCAAAGTTTGTAGGGGCAGATTGAATGAATGTGATTCAATGTGTCTGGTTTTATTACCAGACAGGGAAACGACTGAGGCATTGGAGAGACTTAGCTATCGGTTTCTCAAATCAGTTTTCATCATTTTTTGTAACCAAATGTAACCATTCTTGGAAACTATTTAATGGATTCTCCATGCTGTTGTTCAGGTTGGATCCTGGTACTCTATAAAGTAATAGATTCAAAGTAATCAATACAGAAGTTTTACCCTTTCTTCCTCTGCTTTTCTTCTTTCCATGTCTAAAATTGGGAATCATCAATCTCTTATGATAAGAAATTGTGTTCTTCTTTATATGATTTCTGGAACTTTGTGTCTTTGGAATTATATTGGTTATGAAAGTGAATGAATCTATTCTACATCTCCTTGGTTCAATACGTATAAGGTGATACTCTGCCATCTATATCTCCTAAAGGTATTGTTATGTTCTTCCTTCCTCATCTCCTTAATTCTTCCATCCTTTCGTATTGATGATCTTTGGGCATAAAAAGTTTCAAAGGATCAGGAATCTAGAATTTGAAAGTTATACATTTGTATATAAGTTTGCTGCTTGCTTTCAATAAGGGAACCTATCCCATTAAAGAGGAGGGAATTGCTGTCCCTTGACTGTGGTTTGTTAAAAGGATCATTTTAAAAACCCAAAAGTTTTTAGCGACTACGCTAGGGATTTCATTTCAAATGGATCATTTTCTAAAAAGAACAACTTCAAGATCATTGTTGGTCTAGCAACTCTACGGTATACACGTGGGAGGAAAGCTCTTGGGGTTGAGGATTCCCATTTTCAACTTTTGGAATAATAAAACTTCTCTCTTCCAGCAAGAAGGAACAAAGGGACACGTTCTATAAGCACACCTCCTAATAAAGACATAAATTCTAAAGATATCGTTCCTCAGAAGAATATTAGTCCTAATCTTCGTGTTTTGATTCTTGCTGGTGTTTCAATTCCCCTTCAATCAATTTTTCAAATAATGGCAATTCATGTGCCTTGGGGACAATAGGTTGGGCCTCTTGCTCTTCCTCAACCATTGCATGAGTTACCTAAAGGTAACAGGAATTTTTTTCCTAAATTCTAGTGTTATGGGAAAGTTCACCCAAATGAACACATTGCAGCCTTCATTATTGCATGTGGGATTCTTGGGGTTGAACATGAAGATGTCTCTGGTCAAGATTTTTGTGCAGACATTGTAGGAACAATGTTGTTAATTGGTTCTATCATCTTTCCTACTGAATCAATTAGTGATTGGAGCACCATGACAACTTAGTTTGAGTAGACATTTCAAAACTATTGAAGATGTGCATGCTCTGTTGGCTCAAATATCTCATATCAAGAAGGAACCATTCGATCCCATTGAGAGAATATGTGGCTAAATTCAATAAGCTAATCCATAAAATTCGATAGAACACTCATCTAGTGGATCAAATCCAAAAGTGCTTCTTCCTCCATGCTCAATTAATCCTAAAGTGAGTTATGCACTACGGAGAGCTAACATCACAACTCTAGATGTTGATCAGCATTTGGCTATCAATGTTGCAGGATGATTTAATCATGTTTGGTAATTTAAAAAGAGAATCCTTCAAAATCTAAAGCATCTTATTCTTCCTCTTCTCCCCTAGAGCCCAGTTCTGATCAGTTAGTACAGAGGCTTGCAAATAATCTCATTTATATCAAGAAATAATTGGCTCAACATACTCCTTACTAAGATGCTCCAAGGAAGAATTTTCAGCCCAGGAACCATTTGTCTTTTTCTTAGACTAGATTGGCTATTGAAGGCCCACCCATCAAGGTTCCAGTCAATGCAACTTGTGAAGTTAAAGAAACTGGTGATGAGGAGTTTAATGAACTCTATGAAGAACTAGAAGAAGAGGCTAATAAAGAACTGGAGGAGCTTGGTGAGATCATCAAGTTCATTTCATTACCATTAAAGGTATGGATGATGAAGATGATTATGATGAGAGAGTAGCAGATATGAATAGTGAGTCATATGCTGTAATGACCCGGGAGAAAATGAACAAATTGAAAAGAAAAAGTGGTGCAGCCTACTAAGAAATCCAAGGATTTTCCTACAACTAATCCTAGTGAATGCAAGAAGAGGAACTCCTATTCCTACTGTGTCCACACATAAAGGTGAGTAATGCCAATCCTTCTTCTTCTACTTTTATTTCCAAAACTTCTTGTCCTTCAAGATCCTAAAACTGATAAATCAAAAGTATCTCAAGTTCCTAGCAATGATTCCCCATCTACCTTTAGATCTTTCAATATCATTGATCACCTAAAAAAGACCAAAATCCAAATTTCAGAGGAAGAATTTTACCAGATTCATCCAAAATCCTTTGCTAAAATGGTAAACTTTGTCAATTCCAAATCCCAAGATCTCATTCCAGTACTTCTAAAGGTATTTTTCCCACTTCCTCTTCCATCACCTCAACCAATTCTTGTTATCTGCAGTCACTTCCCCTAATGAGAAAGTTAAACCATTCTATGTGACTCTCCTCATAGCTGGTTATAAACTGCAGTAATTATGTTATAGACTTCAGGAAGCATCAGACAATGTAATGCCTGCAAAAGTAGCTCACTGCTCTGGGACTTACTCTAACACATTTCTTTGGTTCCTGTTATTCCATGGAGAGTATAAAAGTGCCTTTGGTTGGAAGATTTAAAGATGCACAAGTAGCTCTTTGTTGCTTTTACAGAGAAAAGGGTCTTAGCCACTATTTTGGTAGTTGATATTCCTCCCTCATATGGGATGTTGTTGAGTAGAAATTTATGTAAGCAGGTAGGAGGGGAAATTTAGATGGATTGGTCGCATGCTTTGATCCCAATCAATTGAGAAATGAGGAAGTCACTACCTGAGAAACAAACTGAATACATTGTGCAATAGACTAATGATCCCAAAGCATTAAATACTCTATGCAGGATGCAGGGCATGGTAACTGCATGATCATTTCACAAGACGAGGAAAGGCTTCTGAAGGGAGTGATTCATGATCCTAAAGGCATTTGGGCTTTGGAATTTGATGGAAGATGCTCTTCAGCTAGTTCAAGGGCTTGTGTGGTGCTAACCTCTCCAGAAGGGAACATTCATCCTGTTTTCTTTTAAGCTTTTTTTTGAAAATATGAACAATATAACTGAATATGAGGCACTCATACTAGAATTGAACATGGTAAAAGATAAATGGAAGTCAAGAATCTTTGTGCTCATGGAGATGTAGAGCTTGATTGTGAAACATGTAAGGGATATTTACCAAGTCAAGAATAGGAGATTGAAGCATTATATAAACCTTTTCTGGGATTCCATTGAGTTTCTTGATTCTTTCTCTGTTGAAGCTGTGCCAAGAGAGAAGGAATACTAGAGATGATTCTCTAGTTGTTTCCAGGATCTTTACTGATTTCTCATCCTAGATTTCTCTCAGGAGAACTTTACCATTGAAATGATTCATAGGGATAGTGTTCTAAATAATGAAAGCAATTGGCAGGTTTTCAATTACAATCAACATTTTCTCTCTTTCTTGGAGCTTAGGGATAATTTTGACCAGCTTTATTTTGAAGGAAGTGAGACCTTCCTAGAGAGTGTGTATCTTCTAATGAAGGAGATATCAAGGAAGAGATGGATCAAGATGGCTGCATCAAATTGAAAGGTAACAAGATCCCTAAAGGGATGGTGAGTTTGGAAGACCTGTTTTATAAGCATGATAGGTACATTAAGTCTAAAACTTCCCAAGGAGCTCGGCAGTCCAGTTGAATGTGAAAAGGTGAATATTGGGAGTCTTGATGAACCCAAGATGGTGAACATTGGGAAATGCTTGCACTCAAGAGGAGAATAAGAAGGTAGTAAATTTGTTAAAAAGGTATGTTGATGTTCTTGGCTATTCATATGATGATCTTCAAGGCTTTTCAGCCAAAGGAGATGCAACATTTTATCCCTCTGAAACCTGGGATCAAACCGTTTAAGCAGAAACAAAGGTAATACAATCCCAAGGTTGTTGGCACTATTTTTCAGGAGATTCAGAAGCTTGTTAAAGGCAAAGATCATCTTTCCCTATACACCATTCAACATGGATTGCCAACATTGTGCCTGTCAAGAAGAAGAATGGTGAGATTCGCATCTGTGTGGATTTTCAAGAATTTGAATCAGGCCTCCATAATTTGAAGGACAACTATCTTCTTAATGTCCCATGATGGATCAGGTTTTTCAAGCTGTATAATTAGCTCTGAGATGTTGATCTATGCTAGATGGATTCTCTACGGTACAATCAAGTGGAGTACGGTCAATACTCCTAGTATCAACACAAAACTACTAAATCCATTTGTCGTAAGTGAGTCCAGTAATGACTAAATGTCAAAGTTTGGGTACAAGAGAATGTTTTGGTCTACATGATGCTAGGAATTAGAATATATTATTTCTAGGTAATAATAGAATTTATGAGGTCATAAGAGAATTTTGTGTAGTTTTATATTGTAAAGTGTGCTTAAGTGGGGAAGTGAGAAAACGTGGAACCCATGTAAAATGATAAGGTTTATCTTATCTTAACAGATAAGCTTACATGTACTGATAAGAGTTAAGGTATGGAATATGATTCGTCAAAGTGGATTTCTTATCCATCTTAAACCGATAAGATGGATAAGTCCTAGATCAGTTCTATCTTAGAGAAGCCTTCATTTAGCAAAAGGAAGCTAGTGAGAAATCATGTAGGAAGTGTGCGAAGGAAGCCATCAGTTTAAAGAGAATGAAGAAGCCAAAGAGTGTAATTGTAAAGTTTCTCCCATGTCTTGGTGAAAGGCAAGTGTCAATAACACTTGAAGTACCTCATAGGGTCCAAATGGGTGTTATGTTAATGTAGGAGCCTATTTTCATATTTCAGATTTGTCATCATAAAAAAAGGTCTTATCATAGTCAATGGTATTACTTGTGTTACCACTGTTACCACTATGTTTCCAGATTACATGCCACCAAACTAAAGGCTGTGCATTGTAAATACCACGGGTCATAGCACGAGGACTCTTTCTTTGGTGAAGATTATCATAGTGCCTGAGTGATGATATTCATGTCATGATTTTAGGTGAACCAGGTTTATTAAGACAACCATCCTGCTCACATCGTGATGGATCAACCGTTTTGGAAGATGTCACAGGCTTTTGGTTGGTCTTCATAGGCTAAGGATGGCATTTGAAGGTATTAAGCAAGTGAATTGTCAAGACCCCCATCTTAGCACGTCTTCGGTTACAACAAGGACTTTATGGGATCTTTGTTTTTCTACATGAGTTTTGATACCCACGGCTTTTGTGCTAACTTTGAATTATGAGGATCAAGCAGCTTGTCTATTACCTTTATGGTCTTATGCAATGATCATGATGTACAAGCAAATACTATTATGGAGGAAACATGTGTTTTGAATTCGGGTCAAAGCTTGAGTTTCATTTTGTAGCAGTTCTGAATAGCTCCAAACGTTGTGCTTGTTGTGTACCTAAGATGATTTGACTATTTTCTCCAAAGCAAGGATTCTTGGTGGAAGATCACCTTTCAAGCCATCTTGAAGATAGTCCTCTCAGAAGGCTTGTAGAGAGCTTATTGCTGAGAGCTCTGTAATATCCAAAGAAGTTTGTACTGTTGTGTCTTCCTGAAGGCAAGTTGTATGGGGCACATTTTCTCTAAAGAAGGAATCAAGATAGATCCAGAAAGAGTTCAAGAAATCTAGCAGTATTCCTCTTCCCACAAGTAAAAAGGGTGTTCACTCTTTCTTTGGTAAGATTAATTTCCTGAGGAGATTCATTCCTGATTTTGCAGAACTAACTATGAGCATTGCTCACATGATGAAAGGAAAGCAAAAATTTTGGTTGGTCTTCTGAGGGTAAGGAAGCATTTGAAGGTATCAAGAAAGCCATTGCTAAGACCCCCATCTTAGCATGTCCTGATTTCAACAAGGATTTTATCATCTATTGCTATGCTACAGAGAATCTACCTTGGTTGTTGTGCTGACTCAGAAGAATTTTGAGGATCATGAGCTTCCTATTGCCTTCATGAGCTATGTTCTAAAAGCTCATGAGTTGAAATATACTATGATGGAGAAACATGCTTTTGCAGTGGTCAAAGCTGTCAAGCAGTTTCATTTTTATATTCTTAATTCTCACTCTATTGTGCTTGTTCCTGATACAACCATCAAGTCTATTCTCACACAAGTAGGAGTTTGGAACTAAGAGAGGCAATTGGGTAGAAAAGGTCAAGGAATATGACCTAGATATCAAGCCAACTAAGCTAGTCTATGGGGTAAAGGCTTGTGTGAGCTTATTGCTGAAGGAGTATGATGCAACGTTGTCCAAAGAAGCAGTTGATGTTCCTGTTGTCCTCTTCCTCAGTTCAACAAATGAGTGGTATGATGATATTGCACATTTTCTTACTTATGGAGAGTGTCCATCTCACTTGAGTGCCAAGGAGAAGAGGGCTATTAAGCTAAGGTCTGCATAGTATGTATTATGGGAGAATGCTTTGTTCAAGCAAGGCATAGATGGAAGATTCTTGAAGTGTGTAGAAAAAGAGCAACAAAAGAAGTTGTTCTCAGCTTTTCATGATCAGGCTTGTGGAGGCCACTTCTCTTCTACTGTCACTACCCATAAAATCCTTCGTGCTGGGTACTATTGGCCTACATTGTTTAGAGATGCATCCAAATGGGTAGGCAAGTGTGAAGCCTGTCAGACTTTTGTTGGGAGACCTAAGTTGGCTACTTTGCCACTAAAGCCAGTAGTGATTGATGAGCCTTTTCAACAGTGGGGATTGGATTTCATTGGAACTCTTAACCCACCTTCCAGTGTTGGGCATACTCACGTGTTAACTGCTACAGACTACTTCACAAAGTGGGTAGAGGCCATCCCAGTCAAAAGCACTACTTCTGAGGTGGTGTGGAATTTCATTAAGGAGAACATCTTGATAAGGTTTGGGGTACCAAACAAGATTATGACTGATAATGCTTCAAATTTTTCTTCTTCTGAGATGATGGATTTCTGCTATGGCTATGGAATTTCCCTTGCTCATTCTTCAGAATACTACCCCCAAGGGAATGGACAAGCAGAATCAACAAACAAGAATTTGGTAACCATTGTTCGGAAGCTTGTCAATGACTCTCAGAGGAATTGGCACAAGAAACTCTATGATGCTCTCTGGGAAGATAGAATTACACCCAAAAGAGCAATTGGGATGTCTCCATTTCAAGTGGTGTATGGTGTTGAAGCTCAGTTACCAGTGACAGTGGAATTACCATCCTTGCACTTAATGAAGGCTATTGAAGATTCAAGTTTTTCCAGTTCCTTGGACAAGAGGATCATGTATCTCCAGAAGATGGATGAAGACAGGTTGCAGGTTTTTGATAGGATATCAGCTCATCAACTGAAGGTGAAAGCTCTGTTTGACAAGAAAGCTAGACCCAGAGATTTTCAAGTAGGAGACATTGTTCTGTTGTGGGACAAAAGACATGAACCTTGAGGAAGCCATGGTAAGTTTGATTCCCTTTGGCTTGGTCCTTTTAAAATCAGTCACTTTGCTGGAGAAAATTTCTTTCTATTTGGATTATATGGATGGTTCTCCTCTCCCACTTCCTTATAGTGGGTAATATCTGAAGTTGTTCAAGTCCTAGGTGACTAGGCAGTCCTTGTATATTGTGTATAGTGTTGTTGGTTTTGGGTCGTTCCTTTGTGTTTTGTTTATATTCTTCCTTTTTGGTTTCTTTTCTTTTCGTGTGTTTTGTCTTCTGTGTTGGTTTGCCTTTGACTCTATTTGCCCAATGGATAAGGCACTGGTCTACTTTCCTGAGCAATTTTCTATGGTAGCCTATGATCTTTCCTCGTTCCTCTGTCAAGTCATCCCTAAAAAGAGCTTGTTGTTGTATGCCTCAAAATTCCCCTCTTTTTGAAGTCATGTTTTGAAAATTTTTGAGTCAGTGCCTTGGAGTATTGGATCACGTCGAGCCTAGTATTGTTTGCAGTTTTCCATTCCATGGAGAACAATTTGAAAGTTGGGCATAATATGTAGAGTTTTTCCCCTTCTTTTTATTTCTTCCCGCAGTCAGGAATGACAGGCATATCTTCCCCATTAATGTTTCCCGCCAGCATCCACGGGTAGTACGTGGACATCTCTAATTAGATGCGGCATGCCATATTTAAAATGACAGTGGAATCCTCCACATGTCTAAATGGCAAAACTCCAAGTGTCAGGTGCTCATGGGACATTAAGTCCTCATATTAAGCAATCATGCTTTCCACGTGTCCCAGGTCCAAAATGAAGATAGAACAACCTAAATTGGCTAAGTATGGAAGTTTCAGTAGGACAAGCGTTTCACGTGCCTCATTAGTGCTAACTTCAAGAGTCGAAGCCAAAGGGGAAATTCTCAAACTTGTGCCATTCCTCCAGTGTCCCAAGTCGAAAAAGAGAAAGAGTTGAATATGGTTTAAATTGACTAAGTATGAGCGGGTTGGTGGAAGCCTCCACGTGCCTCAACGATGCAATTTCAGAAGTGAAACCAAAGGGCCAATCTCCAAATGAGTGCCAGCTCTCCACGTGGTCTAGAGGTCAACATAAGAGACAAAGTTGGCCGTTGAAAAGTATAAGATGGCGGAAGGAGCTCACACGTTAAGCTCGACGCAATTTCAGGAGGACAAAATCTATATGAAATAGGTTCTCAAATGAGCTCTAACTCTCCATGTGTCTAGAGGTCAAGATAATACAGTGGTGGGAAGTAATTGCCCAAATTCACACTAAGTATAAAAGAACCGACAGAGCTCTCCAGGCCGTTTCAGATGTTGGTCGAGGTGACTTCAAAGGCAAAAATCGCACTGTGGATATGTGGTTTCCAAATGAGCACCAAGCTTAAACATTTATATTCAGGGTTCAATTAGAGGTACCCCACCCAAACAAAAGGGGAAAAATTCAAATATTAAGCCCAATAGAAAGTCAAAGCAGGGAGGTATGCCGCTGGAGATCAAGATTTGATGGTAACTTTGAGCCTTGTTTTCAAAAAAAGGAGCTTAAAGTTATAAAAGTGACCTGGCTAACTAAACCTGTCACCCATGCAGGGTAAGGAGTCAGGTTTGGTTTAAGCCCGCATGTATCAGACCTAGTGGTAGAAGCAGGTAGAGTGGGGCAAAGGTGTTTTTGAGCCCGCATTGAAAAGAGGTATAATTATAAAAGTAAACCACAAGGCATGTCCCCACACAAGTAAGGCCACATAGTCAAGAATATCAAAAGTGGGTGGGCAAGCCAAAATGTTCCAAAGTGCTATTTCTTGAAAGGGCACAAAATGCAAAAAGTCCACAGGCCTGCATTCAGTTTAAATCTCTCCCACGTGGATTGATCGATATTCAAAGTTTGAAGAGGTAGATTGCAGATGGCTGCAGATTCAATGCATCTAGTTGGTTGTTGCTACCAGGCATGGAAATGGCTGAGGCGTTAGAGATCCCCCCTCAGCCTCATCAATTTCTTGAATCAGTTTCATCATTTTTTTGTAACAAATGTAACCGTTCTTGGAAACTATTTAGTGGATTCTCCATGTTGTTGCTTAGGGTTGGATCCTAGTACTCTAGTAAAGGTAATAGATTCGAAAGTAATCAATACAGAGATTTTTCCCCTTTCTTCCTCTGCTTTTCTTCTTTCACATCTGAAACTTTAGGAATCATCCATGTTTTATGATAGGAAACTTTGTGTTCTTGTTTATATAATTTCTAGAACTTTGTGTCTGTGGAATTATATTCAGTTATGAAAGTGAATGATTCTATTCTGCATCTCATGGGTTCAATATGTATAAGGTGATACTCTGCCATCTATATTTCCTGAAGGTATTGTTATGTTCTTCCTTCCTCATCTCCTTAGGTTCTTCCATCCTTTCGTATTGATGATATTTGGGCATAAAACATTTCAAAGGATTCAGGAATCCACACTTTGAAAGTTGTACATTTGTATATAAGTTTTGCTGCTTAATTTCAATAAGGGAACCTCTCCCATTAAAGAGGAGGGACTTGTTGTCCCCTGATATGTGGTTTGTGGTGCGCTAAAGGATCATTTTACAAACCCAATAGATGGTAAGTTCATTTTTTCATCCACACATACTACATTTACAAGGGCGTGCATTTATAGCTCGTATAACTATCACGTTTGACCCTTGCATCAAGGGATTGCGTAGATTATGCAACATTCTAGGGATGATTTTTTGAAAGAGTTCCATATACCTGGAGTCTGAGCAGAAGACTATAACGTGTGCTCAAGGATATCAAGCAAGTTCACTTAGTGAGAGTGTACCTTCGTTGTCAGTACGAATGCCCCATATTTAACACACTTTTACTTTTGGATTTGATGTAGTTTGAGGGTTATACAGGTTAGATTCATTTTTAAAGCTATAGGTGCATTCTGTGATCATAGTGCGTTCACATGGAGCGACTTACGATTACACCTTTTATTAAGGGTGACCACCTTGCGACACATGAAGACATACAGATGATCTGACCCTCTATGTATTCAGCACTGGAACCAGTAGAGGTCTTTGGCATGCTGAGGAACAGTTGCCCCAGTAGCAAGTGACATGGTCCAGGATTAGTCCATAGCTCCGAGAGGCAAATATTGCAGCTATAGGTCAAATTAGTTAGAGACAGCTATGCAACAAATTCAGCCCATGTTTTAACAATTTCTCATAGTCCACATTTAATCTTGGATCAAGATTGAATCAAGTGGAAGGTCACACCAAGGATAGTTTCCCTCGTCTCTCTGTATGTTCAGGGTACTATTGGACTGTGAGATTTTCCATTTAGCTCATTTCTTGCTAGTCACTATCCTTTGTTACAATGCACGATAATGAAGAATGTATCTTTCTTCATGCAGTATTTACTAGGTCCAATTGACCCATGATCCTTACAGGAATGTCAGTTGATTTGGTCAGATCATATGGATGAACTATAGACATTGGGGTACGATAGCCAAGTCTAATAGTCATATATCTTCTCTCAGGGTAGGAATGAACACCAGGATTGGGATCATAGTCAAATTTGCTATGAAAAGAATGAGGGGTGTTTTCAAATGTAGGTCCACCTTGGCAAGGGGACGTGGATATCATCATGGATATGGAGGATGAGGCCGTGGTGGAGGAAGGGGTGATGTATCTCCCTCACAATACAACATGTTGCACAATTAAGTGTGGATTTTCTATCATCTCTCCAATGACCACTAGCCTAGGCGTAACCCTTCATCCACTCAGACCCATCTTACAGTCTTGTTATCCATTTCCCCCCTGTAGGAAAGATGGACATACTGATGAAGAAATTGTTCCTTGGGCGGTTAGATGGAGCATCTGAGTAAGCAGAGAATAAGCAAGAAATTCAAAGTAATTTCTATGATGGTTGGGCACTCCAACACATGGTAGAAGATTTGTGGATGCTTCAAGATCATTTGAAGGAATTTCCCTTGGCATTCAGAGCATTCCATACTTAGCTACAAACACTGAAGTAAAAAGCGTGAGTAAAGCATGCTGCAACAAGCAAGTCTATGATCACCAAGGAGGAGATTTTGCATGAAATTCGTACCCAAATAGTTCTCATCAGAAGGAAGTTTAACAGGATACCATTGAAGTGCTAAGGAATCTTTAGGGTGAGATATAGATACCTAAAGGAGTAGAAGAAAGCATCAGAGATAATCCAAACTGATATCAAAGATCTGCGAGAGGTGTGAAAGATGTTGTGCTAGGAGAACATTATTCCACTATTATGAAGCTTGGTTAAAAGGGAACACTCTGCGAGCGTAAGTAGTTGAGACCGGATGGCAAATTCTGCATGCAAATATTCCCCCTGATAGCATTGACTATTCGATAAAGAAATTACTACGAAGTAATGTTGTTGTAAGATAGGTGGTTATTGATAAACATATTGATTGATACAGGTGTGGAAGTAAATGTGCTTACATTAGATGCATGGGTACAAATGGGGAGGCCTCCATTGCAAACATCATCTAATGTGTTTTTTATGGCAGGTTAAAACCAGACTAAGGCCACTCCCATAGGAGTTTTGAAAGATGCATCTATAACTATACAAGGGGCCAAGTTCACTGGGGGTTGGGATTTTGAGGTATTAGCACTTCCCCAGAAGTGAGACCAATTTTCCAGCCCTACTTGGACGCCCTTGGTGTTATGCGCTCTAATAATGTTGACTTGAGATTCGAATAAGGGGTATATCAACTTTGAAAATGAAAAGGAGGAAAGGGTTATGTGTACCTTTGACAGATGGGAATTCTACGATGCATATGTTGAGCCCCTAAGTGAGGAGGACTTAAACAAAATTTATGTATATGCATATTTCAGGACCCACGAGGTCAATGTGCCATCAAAAGAAGGCATCCTACGATGGGAATTGATTCTCATTCTATTAGTGATACCTATGAGTATTTCTTGTGAAGAAATTGGGAATCATGGTACATATGAATTAGTAGGACGCTGTGAGATGAAAAGCCAAGTGGTTACACTCAATGCCAACAATGGACTTTTTGATTCTAGATGGATAGGAAAGCCCACTGAAGTACCTTGGTATACAGGAGGCAGAAGATCTTCCTAGATTTTTGAAGGCCATGGAAACACAATGGCTAAGATCAATTTATAAGAGAAGAGATATGTTATGTATATACACTTACACGGGACAACAACGCAGCTGGTGGGTAGTCCATAGAGATAATCTTATCCAAATATTGGGAAGAGATTGGAGTTGCTTTTTCTACTAGGTTTGTAAGGAATAATGCACCTACGCAATATATCCACTTATCATGGTAATCAATCTGTTCAGCATCACATTTATTGCAGTGTGAGAGACTTTCATTAAAGTAGGACAGGGAGCATTACCACTATTCACTCTAGGTGCATATACTTGTTATTCTATGCTATAAGGATGTTGACACGCGTGTAGTTAGAGGTATGTATATGTTAAAACTACATCGAGAGATTAGAAATCTGGCAAGATTTCACTCCTCAGGAATGATCCAGACCTTTGACTACTTCTCAACTAAACCTCATGTAGCGTAGAGGTATTACAATTTGTCAAGATATCTCTCTTAACTATGGGAGATCCTTGGACAAAAGATAGAAGAGCATATTCAAGGAATTATTCTAGTGAGACAGAGTTCAACGGAGCATGTTTCGAAAAGGAAGTCAGCCAATGGAGGTCCATACTACTTGAATCCTACTTGCCTTGAGAAAGATGTTAAAGGAAAGATGGTTTACATCATTTGGATGACGAGGAAGTTGAGAACCCGTTGATATTGAACATTCACATTCGGGGTGCGCGAGGTCTTGGATAGTGCAGACAAGGATACGTGTGCCTACCACGAACCCATGAAGACAAAGAAGTTGAATATAGGTTCGGAGACTGAGCCTCAAGGAGGCCATAATTAGAGACTATTGGTCAGACTTCTATGAGGTAGCAAAGATCATATGAGTTACTTAGGAGATTATCAAGACTTGTTCCCTCGAGGGTATCATGAATTAAAGGCATGTGCATGAATCACTTGGGGAAATGAAGATCCTAAGCTTCTTAAGGATGGTGGAAAAATCAGTTAGAAAGATACCTTATAGAATGAATCCTAATTTGTACTTGTAAAAGGTAAAAGAAGAAATTGATAAAATGTTGAAATCTGGAATTATCAAGCCCCTTGATGAGTCAGAATGGGTTAGCCCAATGGTGATCAGTATCAATAAGGACAAATGAATTAGGATATGTGTGGACTACAGGATACATTGAATGTTGCATGTGTCACAGATCCATTCCCTACACCATTCACTGAGGAAATACTAGAAGGATTGATGCAGGGCGTAGAAATATATTCCTTCACAGATGGATTTTCTAGGTATCATCAGGTTAGGATTACTCAGGAGGATCAAGAAAAGACAACATTTACTACTGAATGGGGCAGTTTTCCTATACTGTGATGCCCTTTGGATTGAAAAATGAGCTTGTTGTATTCTCATGCATAGTTGTTTAGGCATTCAAAGATCTTTATTCACAACTTCTCCCACAGGTCTACCTAGATGATTGGACAGTATTATGGGCTTGTGAAATATCATTGTGAAAATATGCGCTTAATGTTTGAATGATGAACAATTGAGTATCTCTTTGAACATCAAGAAGTGCATATTTTCTACACCATTTGGGATACTGTTAGGACATATAATCTGCAAGGAAGGTTTGTTAGTTGATCCAGCCAAGGTTGCAGTCATTTTAGGCCTGGAAGCGCCTACCAGTCAAAGTGAGGTCCCCACAGATTTTTAGGTCATACAGGATATTATAGGAAAAATTCATAAAAGGGGTATGCCAAAATTGTTACACCCTTGGAAGAATTACTGAAGGGGAAAGGTACATTTTATTGGGGAGAACAATGCACTAGCGCGTCATTTTGAGATATTAAAAGAGAAACTTACTACCACGCCCATTATGCGCTTTCCCTCATGGGATAAACCATTTCATGTGCATGTGGACGCTTCTAGCATGGCCATTGGCATCTTGTGTTAGCTCAACCTAGGTGAAGGTATTATAGATCATCCAATCTTTTTTGCTAGTAGGAAGCTTGACTCCTATTGAACAGAATGAAATTATACAACTACAATAGCGCGAAGCTTTCTTCAATGATCTATGCATTGCACAAGTTTCGACAATACTTATTAGCAACACCATTTGTGTTTTATACAGATCACATGGCATTGAAGTACTTGGTAAACAAGCTCATCTTACAGGGGCGCATATGCAAATGGGTGCTCCTATTTCAAGAGTTTGACTTCATAGTTATGGTGAAGCTAGGGAAAAATCAATTCTAGACCAAACCATTTATCTAGAATCAATTTAGGAGAGGATGCATAGACAATTGAAGAAGACCAATGCCCGATGCATAGTTATATAGGTTACAATGCACACCCATGGAATTAGAAGACATTGTTGTCTTTCTATGAACAGGTATAGCACCCAAAGGAATGAAAGAAATTAGAAAAGAAGCAGCTTGCTATACACACGGTGACCATTTATGTTAATCAGTGTCTATATGTACCTCTGAAATTGCTAGGGTACTGAACCATTGGAACGATGTTACACATACCCCAATGATGATACAGGTCTCCTTGCAAGGTGTTCATGATCCAGTAAATCTCACCAAGTATACTTTTGTATCTTGCATGCCCTCACTTGCCTCGAAAGCATGCTTTGTTTTTCCCTGGTGCCCCCTTATTTTCTGGAATTTTAGTCTTGTAAGTGACGAAACCATCACTCTGCCTAGGAAAACTAGTGGTCCAAAGAGATGACCACCTAGGACAGGACGGTAGTCCCGTAACTGCCACCCTACACAGGGCGGCGACTCCTGTACGACGTTTTCCAGATTCTTCTGAATGGATCGCGTCAAACGTAAATCTTCAATTTTACCCACTTTCTTGAAGCAGCACTTTGGCTTGCATTAATGTTTTTGGTTCCTATGGTAATAGTGTTTTTCCTTTGTTTATAGTAAAAGAGTTCAATTGGGAGTTACCCTCTGGTAATCAACATTTGCTATAATTAGCCAACTTGTTTTCGAAACAAATGTTACCCCTCACCTTATCAATTCTCTGATCATTCAGTCTTTGAATTTCTTTCTTAGAATTCTATTCAGCTTCATGATTTGCATCAGTTATTAGCTTTCCTTTGTCTTTTAGAAGTCATTTGCATCTTCTTGTTTCAGTCTTGCCTCCATTGTTGTTCCATGCAAGTTAGTCCTTAACATAGAATAGACTTCATTTCTAGATTAGAATCCATTAAAGTTGCAGGTTTTTGTTTTGTCACCAAGGATAGATTCTAAAACTCTTGGTACACTTGTGTTGTATTCCACGATAAATCCCACTAGGAATTGCATAGTCAAGCTCTGTTCACTTGTGATAACCCTCTCCTACTCGCATTGTATTCGGTCTATATCCAAAGCTTCCATTGTTTGAATACCATATTTTGTTGATACTATCATATACATGCTTTTCTGGATTCACGAGAACATGAAGGAATGAGGAGATCACATTGAGGGGATGAAATCACACACAACTAGATTTACCACTATTCTGTAAACTCCATGTTTGAGCTATCAAAGTTATAGTTACAATGTATCAAATAGAGTAGTGAATTATTTTATTTTTAGTGTAAAATTTCACTCTCGATATCACCAGGGAAGCTCCTGGGGATTGATAGTTTCTGAGAAACTATGATTCATTCCTCACTTCTGAGGTAGGATCGAGAGTCTTTCAATTCAAAATAATTAGTTGCTTACATGATATTTAGGATAGAATCACAACTGCATTTCAGGAAAATAGCCATACCAGGCTATTTTGTTTGTTTTTCATTCTGTTGCTAGATTAGTTGTTCATTTTTCTAAATATACTAGAGTAGCTGCTCTTTAAGTTCCTTAAAATACGTCATCAAAAATACAAAAATAGAAGAATGCTTGCATATTGTAAATACTCTCTTTACGTAATCAATTTATTAATGGTTTAGTTAAAAGTTGAATCACTTTGTATGACAATCACAGGACCTAGAGAGCCTAGAGAATATATATTTGAACCTTAGTGCCTTAACCAAATCTACCCAGGAACATTAGTTGATATAGATCAAGGGACCTTAGGATACAACTGGTCTTTCTGAGCAATGAAAAACCTACAAGTTTAATTAGTGAACAATTGAGAGGGTTAAATATCAAATAGACAAGTGCATACACATTTTGGTCAAATCATCCTAACTATAGGACTACCTTGATAAAATGTGGGGAATGACTATACAAGGATTCTGAAAGAGAGCAAGTATTTTGTTGCGATCCTTTAGTTTCCACAACCTGACACAGGTTGGACCTCCTCATTGACATAGATACTAGCTTACGCATTCAAGTTGCCAGAACACCTGTTAGGTACTCTGAGAAAATTATTCAACTGTCTAGTTCTAAACATAGAGGTTGAAAAGGTGTATGATTACTAGATTAGTTGGAAGAAGGGATTGATTCTTCACATGACCATAACAAGTCCATAATAACCATGCACTCACAGTTTATGATCCCCAAGTCCCACAATCCAACGGGCCTAGCAAATCAGTTAAGTATTAACACTGACTTATGAAGTGATGGTATTTAGATCTTCACCACTCTCTGCCAGGATATTATAACACAGTTTTCTGTATTCGAATATAGAAGCCAATAAATCTAATATTTTCATGGGCTAGACCAGAAAACCACAGGTCATAGTTCACTTCTAAATCCACTAATCCTCCTACCACCATTTTTCATGACCTTGTTTGGAGATATATACGAAGCTCCCACAAGCCACTACCCATTTTATCTAACAACCAAGAAACATGATCTCTGTAGAGCTCAACATTGATTGGAGTGTCCGAACATGACCATAAAAGGTCTGAACAATCCATTACCACCAAGTTCATGGTTAGTGAGGGCCCCAGGTCCCACAGACCCAACGGGCCTGTAAACCAATTATTACGTATTGAGGACCTAAGTTTACGTACACTAGCTATGTCAGTATCCATTCATATTCCACATCCCACCGGATATCATCAGCACGAAATTAGGAGGTCATGTATGAGGACGTATGTACTAGTACCGATTCCCAAGCTTGCATGTCACTTTTCCATGGGTACAATGACCTCTACAAGCTAGGCAGAGATGAAGTATTATGTCATTGTGTATTAGAGCATGAGTGACATACAGGATATCATGGAAGAAGCTCATGGTGGTATTGCAAGTAGGCCATTATATAGGTGATGTGACTTCCTGGAAGATCCTATTTGCTGGATTATGGTGGGAGACATTATACAAGGATTGTAAAGAATATTGGAAGGCGTGTGATCATTGTCAGAACCTAGGAAAACCAGGTCAAAGAGATGAGATGCCTTTGAGACCGATTACTAGCATTTGCCAAACCATTTGAGAAATGGACCATTGATTTTGTAGGACCTATTTTTCCAGCTCGCGTGCAGGACTGGGTCAGCTCTATATCATTACTTGCACAGATTATCTCATGCGGTGGGTAGAAGCAGCACCTACCAAGGACTGTACGACAGCTACATCAGACTAGGTTTCTGTGTGAGAATGTTTTTACAAGATATGGATGTCCCTTAATCTTGATAAGTGATAGAGGTACACACTTTTTGAATGAGACAATTAGGATCCTATTAGATGAGTTTATGGTTACACACCATAAAACTACACCTTATCATCCTTAGGAAAATGGAACTGCTGAGGCCTTCAACAAAATTTTGAGCCAGACTTTGACAAAAATTTGTGATGTTGGAAGAAAGGATTGGGATGACAAAGTGTTAGTTGTTCTTTGGGCATATAGAACAACTTACAAGAGATTGAACAAAGCCACACCATTTCAGTTGGTGTTTGGTGTGGAAGTTGTTCTCCCTATAGAATTTATGTTACCTTCTTTGCGCATTGTGCACGCTGGAGGTCTAGTCTAATGAACAAGCTTTAAAAGAGCAGTATCGAAAATATGATTCAACTGGATGAGTGCCGAGCCATAGCACAATGGAGTCAAAAGTAGGAAAAGGCCAGGCAGAAGGCATGGCATGACAGAAACATAAGGGATAAGAAGTTTTGAGATTGGAAAATGGTACTTCTTTATGACTCAAAGTTCTTGCGCTATCCAGGAAAGCTCAAAGTACATTGGTTGGGGCCGTATGTTATCACTTCTATACTTGAATCAGGTGCTTGACAGTTAGAAGCACTTGATGGAACACGGCTACCCAGTTACTTTAACGGGAGTAGGCTGAAGCCCTACTATAAATAAGTCTTCTTGGTGTTTGTAATAAGGCAATATTGCCATTTAGTTTTAGGTTTTCAATTCTGTATTTCCTTAATGTATTTCCTTCATTGTCGCTCATGCTTTGTCAATTTAGTTGTTGTTTTTGTGTAATAAGTGTGCTTGCGCACCTGAAGCTAATTATTGTATGAAGAATGTTTATGCAGTAGAGGACTGCACATAATTTTAGTGTGGGGTGGTTGTAGTTATCCAAGAAAAAGACTGTGGGAATTGAAAGGTGAAAGGAATAAGCTGCTACGGGTGTGCTTTAAGTCAAAAGAAGATTGCTTCTCAAAAGTGACCAAGGATGGAGATGAATGAAAGAACAATATACATGAGGTAAGTGGAGGCCATGTTAGCTACCAGGAGAAGGTACAGTGATGAGGTACTCAGGCGCAGGAGCACACGCTGAAGAGAAGTCTGTGACCAGAGGGTAGGAAGGTGCGCTAGAAGGTTATAGCTGGGCGTGAAGATGTACCACGTGGAATGAATGGATTTGGTCAATGAATGAGGGGATATTTGGTAGGTGAAGGAGCAATAAATGCATCAAAATTTGAAAAAATTATATAAGGATGGGATGCAGATTCATTTTTACCGTTGCGACTAAGAGTAATTTGAAGAAAGAGCCAAGTGCGAAGAGCCGAGTGATTGAGTTAAGGTGCGAAGGGTGTGAAACCAAGCGTGACAACCAGATCTGTGTGATAAGAAGCTTGCGTTCCTCGGTGGTGAAGGGTTTGAGCGAAGCAGGGAGATAGAAAAGAGTTAGGTTACGAAGTTTCCACCTAGGGCATAATTGAATCAAGCTAGGGTTTGATTCACAGAGTTACAGAGTTGAAGAGGAGACATTTGCAAGGTAAAAATGACACTGAAGAAGGCATCTGTACAACAACAGTAAAAGGAAAGAAGAAGGTGGTCGTCGAGGAAGAAGAGATGGAACCCAAAATCCATTTTTCAGAGATGTAATACCCAAAAGGAATCATCATCATCCAAGAATGGGATTCACCCATCAGAAAGAGAAAAGTGAGTGAATATAATCACAGGAATTTAGAGAACAAGAAGGAGCTCGATTCCTTGCTCACTGCTAGAATGAAACAAGCGACATGATAGATGGACATGACAGTATATGACGATGTGCATGAGAGGATTTTGAAGAGAATTGGGGTCTACCAATTGTATGAGCTTTCTGTATTTTGGGAAGTATGAGATCTTGTATCAGTGGCTCATGAGCAGGGTGCATGAAGGCTTCTTCTACTTTGCAAGAAGTAGAGTTAAAATTTCATCTGTGCTTGTCTCATCAGTTATAGGTCTGAAGGCCATAGGGGAAGACATAAAAGGTGATCTTGCAAATAAATTCGTGATTGTAAAGACAAAACAGGAGTTGGGATACCTGAAGGGTCTACACGGAATGGACATAGAAAAATTAAAGAACTGTCCAGTTGTACAAGCTGCATAGCACACCTTGTTACCAAGTTAAATGATTAGGAGCGGTGGTCATAGGTAAATACTATGTGGTTACATGTAGTGCACACAAGATTTTAGAAGGGACAATCTACAACATTGCAGGCTATATTGTAGAGAAAATAGTCGAAGAAGCATGCACACAGGAGGGAAGATCAACTTTGGGGCTGTTCTACTATCACTGATATTTATGGAGATCAGAGTACCAGAATGGACTGAAGGAGAAAATATGGGAATACCCCATGGAGAACAAGTCCCTTGCTAAAAGATTCAACAAATACCTATGCAAGGGGGCCATGGACAGATGATGTAAAAGCAAAGGGTAGAGAAGTGGTATGACAGGATCTCCACATGGCATTTGGGGAAGAGTGGCACATCCCAAAGGACCTACCAGCAGTGGTAGGGAAACAAGTTCAGTTTGCTATATATTAGCATTTCTGCATCACGAGCTTCCCAATGAAATATGGAGTTTGGATCCCTTGTTGCAAATTTCCATACGCATTCACTAGCAAGGTATTTTCAAGCATCTGTTCATAGATTTATAGACACGCACCAAATAGATCTTTAATGCAAATAAGGTAGACTACGAATACCATACATTGAGGGAGATACGTATGTGTATCATGGCATAAGCGCTTACACAAAGAGGATCATTTCAGAAATACTGAATATCAAACCAATAAGTTTGGCTATAGCAAGATGTGGGGGTGAGTATTGGTGTATTTCCAGCTGAAACCAAAAATGAAGAATAACAAAGTATGTGGAAGGTGAGTTTGCACTTCCAACATCGCCAAAGGGAAAGCATATAATGGAGAATATCCTAGCACCTAAGCCCACAGAGCCAATTGAAGTGCAGGATGAGGAGGAGGCGTGCGAAGATAGTGGTGGCTTGGAGCATAGGGGTAGGAGACATCCTACAAATAAGAGTGAAGCTGAGTGCGCAATGTTACACCACCTCAACCACAAGAGGGGGATGATGAGGATTTGAATGCAGTCTAAGGGGAACACAAGTTTAAAAGGGTATTTAGGAGAACAAGGACCCAAGGTGCTACTCTAACCACTGTGCATAAATTACCCAAACTCTCCCCACAAAATGAGGTGACCGCACAGAGAAGGAGGAAACTAAAGTTGAATGAGGAGGTGGAAGAGTCAGAGGAAAGCACACCTAATTCTCGTACACTTCCAGAGGACATAGAAGAATAGGGTGAGGCATCAAAGGAAAAAGAAGAGGAAGAGAAAAATCTAGAGGAGACAACTGCAGAGGATGTTCAGGATGTGGAGACACAAGTCCCAAATTTGGAGGCTAAAGTTTCTTAAGCAGACAAAGGTCTAGAAGGACAAGTGGAGAGCACATTCCACTAGACATTGGGTATGCAGAGGATGTAGGAAAAATTGTCAGCGCCCACTTCCAGAGCACAATTACGCATAGAATGATTTATTCGGCTAAGGAGTTATTGGATGAGGATATGATAACTGTGCGCACTCGAAAGAAACTATCGTGGCCAATGCACACCCACATGGATGAGCCTTAACTTTTATGTGTGTGAATAGTCATGTGTTTCGAGACAAATGAAGAAGGTGCACGTCAAGCTAGACACATGACAGTAAAACCTACTGTTCATGTCGGATGAGTAGGTCAGTAATGCACTGGTGAAAGTTTCTACCAAGGTGGCTAGGAGAAACATGGACAAAGCTACCATGATCAGAGCGCTGCACGAAGGAGTTGAAGACAAAGGACGCAAAGATATACCATGCATAATATAGGAGAGAGACTTCACACAGAAGAAGAATGAGGTGTTTATAAGCATCGCAGAGGATATTGGGGACAATGTAATCAAAGCAAGGCCACACTTAGAGGCTAAGGTATTACAGACATTTCCTTCAGTGATACACTATGTGGGAAAGTTGGTGGACTTGGTACTCAAAGATGAAACTCTACATATGCAAATGCACCAAAACACTCTGAACAAGATGTTGATCGAGAGAAAGCATCTGTGATGAGAAAAATTACATCTTATGAAGGGTTGTTGTAAGCATTATAGGAGGTATTGAAGAAAGTAGACCAGGCTTTAAATGTATGCACAACTCCAGAGGCACTTATCAACATCAAGACCCTCGAAGAGAACAAAAAGGTCTAGAAAGTGATGAAATATGAGACATTGGTCCATGCAGAAAGGTTGCCAATGGTTAAACAAAAGCGATGAGGCCCTGACTAACAACACAAGAACCACACAAGAATAGGCTAGAAGAGCTTGGAAAGATAATTACGTAGAAGATGGAACTTTTAGAAGGAAGAATGACATCAATGTCTAGTGTTGTGTTAGTTCTGTAAAATGAGAAGGGGGAAATTGTGAGGGATGAGGTGGAATCCATTGTTGTAAACATCCCAGAAAAAGTAGAGCAAGCACTCACTGACTGGCAGGTATTGGAGGCCAAAATAAAGGAGGAGTATCCAAAGTTGATACTGCAAACTAATATAGAGGAGGTTGCCTAATAACCTTATAGATAGTTCTTTATTGATCTACATTCTTTCATTCTTATTCTTTCCATTCTTCTATTCTTTCCTTCAATTTTTGGAGATACCCATTGTCAGGAAAACAATGAGATTAGTGTGGGGTGATGTTGATCCAAGAATACTTGTCAAAGATCACATAAGGAGTCTGTGCGGGATAGAAGGCCCAAAACCAAGGGTGTGGAAGGATATGAAGGAACCACGCGCGTGGAAGGCAAGTTCAGATTTTAAGACTTATCTGATTTTGAGCATGGAGACCTATTTTTATAAGATGGCATGTGGAACACATCAACGATGCAGAGATGTGCGCGCCATGCATTATCTATCTTTGGAGAAGTGGATCAAAGTGTTTATGCATGGAGAAAAGTTGAGAATAGAATTGACTCTTTAGTTAACTACAAGAGGACTATAGATAACACACTTGCATCTGTGGCTATGATTCTAAACGGCATGTGGCTATTAATAGCATGCGGCCTATTTATGGAATAGATAAACGGTGAAGGGAAAGTTCCCCACCCTATATATATATGATGTTAGGTGCATAGTAGATGAATGATAAAAAGCTGGATGTATGTATGTGTAACAGAGAATATACACATATGACTGAATCACTGTATTATTTCCATATGCACATTGATATAGATTGATAGTACTTTAAGGAGCTTCTGTATTTACTAATAGGTGTAAGATATTGGCTGAATCTAAGTGTCTATTGTGTGTGTAGTTGAATAGTACATGTTATTAATTTAATCATGATTACTGTTTAAGCTTATTCTTTCATAGATCTGAGGGTAGCATGCATTGTAGAATGATGGATTAGTTATGAATCTATATGTTTTTTCCTTCATCATGTAAACATCCTATTATAACAACCCTAAAGAGGGACCTGGTACCTTTGCGCTCTTTGGGTGAGCGTTCAGTCTAGGTTGAGTGATGTGCCAGGGTGACTAGGGTGTTATCTAGTAAATTCTAGGCTGCATCATGGAACATAGCTCAACTATAAAAGTGCATAAGGATTAGGTGTAGCATGAATTTGAGGCTACGCAGGAAGGTGCAAAATCATAGTAGGAACATGAGTGCACCAGATTATATATTTGAATCTCTACAGACTTAGCCACTTTTTATGGGTCAAGGCTATTTTTGGATGATGGAGATGCTGTAGCATGTGATTGAACATGAGAGAATTGCAGCTCACGCAAGGCTATTCTTGGTACCCTTGCAATAGGTCGTAGCACCATGCAAGTTACGATCTAATAATAGGATTTCAACTAGGAGTTAACTATAGTAAGTCTATTGTTAGAAGCAAGCTTGCATGTTTTGTATTCCTTTTTAAAGGTGCATGGATATTATTGATGCATGTAGCCTATTTTTGGAAGGTGCATAGGTGGTGAAGGGTAAGGTCCCCACCCCTATGATACCATTATCGTATTGATTAGTCACAGTTTTGAGAGACTGATTATTATAGAGTTATGATACAAATTTGAATAGGTTCCTATAAGACTATGGAAACTGGTAAGTCTTGACTTGGTATAAGAGCTTCTAATGTTTTGAAATTATTTAATATAACAAGCCACATGTTGGCCATGGATATTGCCATGTCAAGATGTGACTGAATATGTGTTCCTACATGGTAAATCTAGGGGAATTATGATAATTATTTAGGTCTATCCCAAGCTTTCAGCATGGTTTAGATAGTCTAAGATCTGGTTCATGCACAGTGGTTTACTTGAATTATCTGTTATGAATCTAAACATATACATGAACAATTCATGCTAACTATTCATAATGGATTCAAACAACTCTATGAAGAGGGACCTGGTAGGTTTTCAAACGCACTTCGGGTGAGTGCTTAGTTCAGGTGAGTGATGTGCCAATGTGCCTTGGGTTATTTGCAGTGAATTCTAGGCTACATCATTGGTTAATCGAATTGCCAAGACTTCTTTCTCAGACTATTTTTCAGGACAGTTGCATGATGAAGACATGATTGATTAACCCTCAATGGCCAGTATAAAGGAGTGGTGCAGTAGATCTGGAATGATAGAGTATGGATAATAGATTTAGTACTGGTACCTGAGTTTAACACACACGTAATGGGTCGAGTAGAATATGCATGACTTCTTATATGAGAGATGTATCTTGCTGATCTATCCTGATAGACTATGTATGAGTGGCTAGTTGAAAACTTATGTGTCTAAGAGGAATCTCGGGAGTTTCAACATGCGTCACTTTGGATGCAGGAAGAATTCTAGGCCTAAAAATAATGTAAAATTTTAACCATTGGATGCACTCCATGGATGTTTGGTTCTATTGGTGTTTTTGAACAACTATATTCTTGGATAGTACATATTTTTACAGACATGTACTTATTTTACCCGCTAGGTTGTTGAGATTTCATGATTCTTGCGTGTGCCCAAAGGATCTGCCATGTTAAGAATTGTATATCTCACTGGTTTTTCAAGAATCCTAATTGTAACCATGAGATTTGGAAAAGAATCCAATGGCTAGGGTAAACCCCACCATGCGCTGAGAAGAAGGAACTTTTGATTTTTCATGTATAGGATGGTGGACCTAGTAGTATGAAAGACAAAGGGAAGAAATGTGGCTGAAACGTTCAGTTGAGGCTACGCAAGAGGTTTAGAGATAGCAACATGAAGTTGCAAAGCATCATGGTGTTGTGGAGATTAGATTCAACTTGTGAAGGATTCAAAGATCATGTTTAGAGGATCTAATGGAAAGTACTGAGCATCCTAAAAATCATCTAGGTACCATTTGAAATGTGAAAGCATTGGTAGGTGTAAGGAGCTCCTCAGCCTAGAGAAACTTGAAAGACAACTCTGGTAGAGATGGACATGAAAGCCGCAAGTGTGCATCTGAATCTACCTGGTGAATGCTATCCTTTGCACTTGTGTTTTATAGATATTCTACGAGTATGTGCATGTATAACAATAAGCTAGGTATGAGTAGTAAATTAGCTGCTAGTAAAGTTAGAGCTCTCAAGTGTTGCAATGGTAAGCCTTTCAGTAAAAAGAGTTAATCAGGGAGCTTAGTTCAATCTTATGGCACAATTGTCATCTACTTTATTTAGGAGGAACTATTGGAGGTAAGTCTTTTCTGGCGCATGGTCAATCACAGAACATAGGTGTGCAGAACCTAGGCATCACATTTGGAATTAGTGTGAGATTTTACAAGAACTGCGAGTCCATTCAGTCCTGACACAACCGTATACCTGAAGACACAGGGTAAGTGCATCAAACTAGTCCATGTACCTACTAGAGGGGGTGTATCATAGAGGAGTCAGAAGTGGCTATAGGCGTTGGAGGATACTAGTGGATTTAAGTGAGGAAGATGGTGAAGAAATGACAAGAAGGAGAAGATATAGGCTCTAGTCATTACTGGTGAGATACATAATGAATGTCACACCAGGACCTCAATCTCTAAATTTACATGGATATGTCTCTTCATCTCCCAGAGATATTTATGAGGAATTGAAGATGCAAGTTGAACACGCACATATGTGTGAGATCAGTTGTGCAGACACTGAAAAAGATGATTACAAATGCACTAGAGCACATTGTTACTTTTTCCAGTCTTACAACAACTTTTGTAGGGTTCGCGCATTTCATTGAGAGTAGGCATAGAAAGTTTGACCTCCCGATCAGACTTGTGGTGGACTAGTATGAAACTGCGAGCATGCTTTCTTGCTCGGAATTTTACCCCCCTTGAGTTTGAGCATAAGAAAGCATAAGCATCACCTCAAGGATATTAAACAGGGCACTCACTGAAAGTCAGTAATTCATGGAGTATGATGCATGGTTCAAAGACTCTCCTGTCTAGAGATATATCTTATGACATCCACGTTTAATCCAAAACTGCACAAGTGGTTCCACTTGGAGGGCTGATCAATGCCCTTTGGAAGAGTGAGCTTCATAACCTCACAAGACTTATATATATCACGTGCAAGGCACTTGATGCGAGCCTTGAAAAGCATAAATAGACCTTGGTAGAAAGTGTGGAACAGCAAGAGTGAATTCTTTCAGGTTCTATAGAAGCACAAATAGCAAAAATGGTGAAAAAGTTATGAGAAATTACTCTGTTAATTCAACACATCCAGATACACAATGAGATTCTGGTGTAATGATGAAGTTCAGACCAGTAGAGGGGATATACATAAGGATAATTTCCCTTATGAAATAGGTGCACTCTTTATTACTAGATCAATGAGATGATAGTCACTTGGACCATATTTTCAAGCTGGTGCCCATTATTACAGTCATGTGATAAGACAAGAATCAGTGTCTTGGAGAAAGAGCTATAAGACTTTGTAGTGTCCTCAACTCATGATACTGAAGATATGTAGGTTGATTGAGCCAGATCAGATGATGAAGATTGATGTTAGCCATACAACAGACTGGTGTTGTAAATGAATTCAAAGGAATAAGGGCATCAACATCATGACTATGATCAGTAGTGATTGGAAAATCAAGGTTTTGATGAGTGACGCTGTGGTAGAGGTCAAGAATATGAGGCAGAAAGGTGGAAGCTTTCAAGACTTATGTTTTGTCGAGGTTACAAAGGTGGATTCAGAGGTCAAGGTCTAGCATGAGGCCAGGAAGGAGTGAGTTTCCCTTGTGGACTTGTTATACATGCGGATCTTCTAACCACCTTCATCAAGGCACAGATATGTCCACAAAATATTGTATGTCCATGTTTGTAAAAATAATCATAGTTATGAAGAGTGCCCCGACTCTGTATGAGTCAGCTATAAGTCAAGAAACATAAACATGAAAATAAGGAAAACAGGAATGATTGAGAAGGATATGGAGAAATGCCTATGGAATGTGGACCAATGCCAATTCCAACAGTTAGTGCCAGATCCTGAGTTAGTACTTGTGAAGATTAGCTACACATGCGTGAGGTAACATTGCGTCAGGGAGAATTCTGCAAGACAGTGGGCCACTCTAAGTCTACTATCAGGATGTTTACAGTCCTGCATGCCAAGCCAGAACTTCTCTTATGCTTTTCGTTTGTAAAGACCGTGATGTAATATTCAATTAAGAACACTCATGGAGGTAGATTTGGAATTTACAGTGGTGATATACATCTTTAGATTAAAAGAAGTTGTAACTGAATCATAACCAAGTTAGTAAGCAAAAGAAGGTGGGCTGATCCATGCCATTAGTATAGGGATGGATCATGATGATTCTTGAAATGTAATAGATTTCAAGATGTTGTATCCATAGAGAACATTATTCTCTTGTCTCTTGGGGAGCTGGTTGAAGGGAAACTTTTCCACCTGTTGGGATTGAGCATGAGAAACAACTTTTGCATGGTAATCTTCCTTCGGACAACTTGGATTATGATAAGGAGATTTTTTTACTCTTATGATATGTTGTTGTTGAACTGGTTGTGCTCTTGAGCAATTATACTTGATATTGTCACATGAATGATTCGATTCTATAGTCCTTTGATAAGTCACGTGTAAGGTTATATGCATGGGATCTATATTACCTGGAAGTACCTGTTATGTACAACCATCTTCCAATGTCCTTATTCATGGATTTTCTAAACTATTGACAATGCTTTATTGGCAGTAAAACATTTACAAGATGTATCAAGATTACTCATACAGGGGGCCAAGTTCATACATGGGGACTATAATGAGGTCTTACTCACTTGCAGATTAGTGGAAATATTTCCCATAAAGAGCAGGGACTTGTTGGCACCCTAACTGGTGTTGTGCAAACAACGGTGCTATTGCATTTCAAACCAAGGGGTATATCAGTATTTGAAAACAAGGAAGGAGTGAGTCATTATCCCTCTGACATATGGGAAATTTGCACCTTATGTAGATCCCTTAAGCAAAGAATACTTGAATAAAAATTATGTACGTGCACCATTCGAGATCCTGGAAGTGGTTGAGCCATCAAAAGAAGGAGTTCTCTAATGGGATGATGCACAATCTAACGAGCAATAATACAAGTGTTTCATGTGATGATTGGGAACATGACACTTATGAAATGGTTGGGTGTGAAGTACAAACTGTATTTGTGCGTGTCAGAATAAGACCACGACAATATTCAGAGCATTTAGGTAAGCAACCTAGGTACCAAAGTATACTAGAGTGAGGAGAATCTTACAGTAAACATTCCTACTTTCTATGGAGGAGTTCAATGGGACATGTCAGGTGGAAAGAAGGGACATGCTAGTATATAATTTTCCCATGGGATGGCAATGTGATGGTGGATGGTTCACAGGGATAATCTTACAGAGTGGAGATGAAGTAAGGATTGCTATCTATCTACTCGGTTATCTAAGAAGTAATGCGCCTACTCAGATATGTGCATGTATCATGGTAATGATCATGTTCAGACACCACATTCAGTAGTGTGAGAGACTCTGGACAGAGGGGCGGGAAGCTTTACCACCTTCACTTTGGGTGCACAAAATTTATTCCACTTTATAAGGCTATGCACGAGTATGGTATGTTTGTGCAAAGCTGCATAGGGATACTGGAAATTGGAAAGACTTGATTGTAGGAATGACCCAGAATTTTGAGTACTTCTCTACTAAACCTCTGGTGGAAGAGGCATTAAGGATTATAAAGTTCTTAACTATGGGAGAGAGTGCAAAGGCTGAAGAACTCATTCAAGAGTTATTTGGTGAAATAGAGTCAGAAATGTGTTTTGATGAAGTAGAAGATACATGTTCCATACAACTTAAGAGTTCTTGCTTTGAGAAGGAAAAAGGAAAGATGGTCTACATAGTGGATGCTGAAGAAGTAGAATATTTAGACATCGATCATTTAAAAGGTACCTGTGAAGTGTTAGGTGCAAATAAAAATGCACGTGCCTATCATAAACGTATGAAGAACAAGAAAGTGAACATTGGCACAGATGCTGAGCCTAAGGAGGCAACAATTGGGGATTATTGGGCTAATTCTGAAGTGGCAAAGATAATTGAGTTACTACGGGATTTTCAGGACTTATTTCCTAGGGGCTACCATTAGTTAAAAGGAGTGCACAAGTCATTAGGAGAGATGAAGATTAAGATAAATGAAGGAGTGCACCTGGTTAGGAAGAGACCTTACAAGATGAACACTAACCTACACGTCAAAGTTAAGAAAGAAATTGACAAAATGTTGAAATTTGGCATCATTAAACCCCTTGAGTAATCAGAATGGGTTAGCCCCATGGTAATCAACATAAAGAAAGATGGTTGGATTAGGATTTGTGTGGATTATAGGAAACTAAATGTTGCACGTGTGATTGATCCTTTTCCTACACCCTTCACATAGGCAAAATTTGAAGGCATTGCAGGGTGTGAAGTTTAGTCTTTTACAGATGGATTCTCTAGGTATCATCAAGTTATAATTACATAGGAGGATCAAGAGAAGATAAATTTCACCATTGAATGGGGAATTTTTGCATATACTGAGATGCCCTTTGGTTTGAAAAATGCGCTTGCTGTATTTTCAGACATAGTTATTCAAGCATTCCAATATTTTATTCATAACTTCTTGTAGGTTTATTTGGATGATTGGATGGTGTATGGACTTGTTAAGGATCATTGTGACAATTTGCACTTAATGTTTAAAATATGTAGACAATTAAGCATCTCTTTAAACATCAAGAAGTGCATATTTTCTATACCTTTTGGAATTTTGTTGGGGCACATCATCTGCAAGGAAGGTTTGTTACTAGATCCAGCTAAGGTTGTAGTTATTGTAGGCATGAAAGAGCCTACCAGTCAAAGTAAGGTGTGTAGATTATTGGGACATACAAGGTATTATAGAAAGTTTATCAAAGGCTATGTGAAGATTTCTACACCCCTAGAAGAGTTACTAAATGCAAAAGGGATGTTTTATTAGGGAGAACTACCACAACGCAAATTTGAGGAATTGAAGGAGAGACTTACAACAATGCCTATTCTACGTTTCCCTTCATGGAACCAGCCATTTCATGTACATGTGGACGCCTCTAACATAACCATTGGCACGGTGTTAGCTCAACATGGAGAAGGTATTATAGATCATCCTATTTGTTTTGCTAGTAGAAAGTTTACTCCTGCAGATGAGAATTACACAACTACAGAGCATGAGGCCTTGTTGATGATATACGTGCTACATAAACTCAGATAGTACTTGCTAGCAACACCTTTTGTATTCTATACTGATCACATGGCATACAAATTCTTGGTAAAAAATCCCGTTTTACAGGTGTGCATATGTCGATGGGTGCTCTTATTTTAGGAATTTTATTTCACTGTTATGGTAAAACCAGGTAAAAGTAATTATGGCCCATACCACTTATAAAGGATTCAATCAGGGGAGGACTCGTAGACGATTGAAGATACAATGCCAGATGCACAATTGTATAGGTTACACCATGTGCCTTCAGAAATGGAAGATATTGTTATCTTTTTATGCACACGTATGACACCAGAAGGAATGAAAGCATTGGAGAAGAAACAACTTGCAATTCGCGTAACACCATTTATGTTGATTAGAGGAGATTTATAAAAACTAGGTCGAGATGAAGTATTGCACCGATGTGTACTAGAGCATGAGCACACAAATATCATGGAATAGGCTCATGGTGGTATTGTAGGTGGGCACTATGCAGGTGACACCACCACGCGTAAGATTCTACTCATCAGATTATGGTGGGAGACCCTGTATAAGGACTATAAAGAGTATTATAAGGTGTGTGATCACTTTCAGCACCTTGGAAAACTTGGGAAAAGAGATGAAATGTCTTTGTGGCCTATTGATAGTGTAGAAACTTTTGAGAATGAGCTACAAACTTTGTGGGTCCTATTTCCCCAGCCGTGTGTAGAACTGGATTGCACTATATCATCACTTGCATAGATTATCTTACAAGGTGGGTAGAAGCAAAACCTACAAAGGATTGTACAACTACAATAGCCAAGTTTTTATGTAAAAATATTCTTACTAGGTATGGATGTACTTTGAGCATGACAAGTGATAGGGGAACACAATTTTTGAATGAGATAATCAGGATATTACTAGATGAATTATGGTTGTACACCATAAGACCACACCCTATCATCCTCAGGAAAATGGTACTGTTGAGGTCTTCAACAAGATATTGAGCTAGACCTTGACAAAAATTTGTGATGTTGGAAGGAAAAATTGGGATGATAAACTTTCTGTTGTACTTTAGGCGCATAGAACAACCTACAAGAGGTTGAATAAAGCAACACCCTTTCAGTTGGTGTTTGGTGCAGAATCAGTTATTCCTATGGAATTCATGTTACCTTCTTTGTGTATTGCATGCGCTAGAGGCCTAGCTGATGAGCAAGCATTAGAAGAAAGAATTGAAAGGTTAATACAGTTAGATGAGAGGCATGCCATAACACGTTGGATTCAGAAGCAAAAAAAGGCCAGGCATAAGGCATGACACGATTGACACATCAGGGAAAAGAAGCTTGAGGTTGGACATATGGTACTACTTTATGATTCTAAGTTTCTACACCATCGAGGCAAGCTTAAGGTGTATTTGTTGGGACCGTATGTTATTAGTCATATACTTGAATTAGGCGTTTGTTAGTTAGAGGTGCTTGATGTAATACTGTTACCCAGTTACTTTAACGGAAGTAGGTTGAAGGCCTACTATAAATAAATATTCTTGGTGCTTGTAATAAGGTAGTGTTGCCATTTAGTATAGGTTTCCCTTTCTATATTTCCTTTAATGTATTTCCTTCTTCGTCATTATGCTTTGTCAATTTAGTTTTGTGTTTTGTGTAATAAGCGCATTTACGCGCTGGATGTAATTACAATCTGAATTATTTTTATGTGCAGAGGACTGCACATACCATTGGTGTGGGGTGGTCATTATTTTTTATTCATAAATGGGTACACATGAGAATAATCTATTACAAGTGCTATTCGAGTATGGAAAAAATCTGTTAGAAAGGAGATTGCTCTAAATAAGACCATAGATGAAAATGAATGAAGGGAAAATATAATGTGAGGTAAGAAACGATCGTGGAAACTACTATAAGAGGGTGCAATAGTGAGGTAATTGGTGCATGGAAGATAATTCTGTAGCCAAAGGGTAGGAAGGCGTGTTAGAAGGTTATAGCTAGGGCGCAAAATTATATCGTGCTGAAATTTTTGAAATTTGTGAAAATGGTCAATTAATGAGAGGATTATTGGTAGGTGAAGGAGTAATAAATGCATCAATGTTTTGAAAAGTTATATAAGGACGTGATGCGGGTTCCTTTTTACCTTTGCAATCACAAGTATTCTAGCGAGCTAAGTGCAACCAAGCCAGGAAAATCGTATTGAGGTGTGGAGAGTTGTGGAACCAAATGTGGAGAGTGGATTTACGTGCAGAAAAGGATTGCGTTCCCATTGGTGAAGGTTTTAAGTGAGGCAGAAGCATTGAGAAGGAGCTAGGGCACACAGTTTTGAGCTAGGGTTTGAAATTACTTGACACAGAAGATATAGGATTTTTATGATGACACCGAAGAAAGCACCTACAACAGGCATAAAAGGAAAAAAGAAGGTGGAAGTTGAGGTTGAAATTGCTCCTAAAAGTATTTTTCAGAGATGTAGTACCCAGAAGGAATAATAGTTAGAAAAGATTGGGATTCCCGTATCCTCAAATGTAAAGTAAATGACTACAACCACCGCACCTTTGATAAGAAGGGAGAGTTAGACACTTTGCTGAATAAGAAGACCAACAAGTGCATGATGGAAGATATGCTAGTGTATGACAACGTTGGGGAAATGTTGCTTAAGCAGGTAGGAGTTTATCAATTGTATGAGCTCCCATATTTTGGAAAGTATGAACCTTTATACCAATGGATTATGAGTAGAGTCCATGAGGATTTATTCTATTTTTATGGACATAGGGTTAGGATCACAACAACCCTAATTGCAACATTAGCATGATTGAAGGGTACATGGATAAACATTGTTAGTGATCTGACTGATAAATCAGTGGTTATTTCCACAAGCAAGGAGTTGGGGTATACTAAGGGTCCACATGGGATGGACATCTATAGATTGAGGAAGTACCCTGTGGTGCAGACACCCACATATTTTCTCACCAAGCTGAATGATCAAGGGAGATGGTCATAGGTAAATACAATGTGGATTTGTGTTGCAAAGAAGATGTCAGAGGGAGAAATCTATAACTTGGCTGGCTATATTACAAAAACCATTTTTGAGGAGGCGCGTGCAGGTGAAAAGATAAGTTTTTGCGCCATCCTTTTATATTTTATATTTGTAGAAATTGGAGTGCCCGATGGGCCAAAAAATAAAATCTGGGAATATCCCATAGAGAATAAGTCTCTTGCAGAAAGGTTCAAGAAATATTTGTGTGAAGGATCAATGATTGGCCCATTCAAGAAAAGGAAAGAAATTTGGTATGAGAGACTTCATGTGTTGTTTGAAGAGGAATAGCACATCCCAAAGGAACTACCTTTGGTAGTAGGTAAGGCAGTACAGTTCATGGTGTATCAACACTTCTGCATCACGTGGTTTGCTATGAGGGATGGGTCATAGATTCCATGGTGTAAACTGCCATATGCCTTCACCGCATGCTACTTCCAGGATTCAGTTCATAGGGTTTTTTGATGTGCACCATTTGAAATTCAACACAGACAAGGTAGATTGTGACTACCATACTCTCAGAAAAACATATATATATATATATATATATCCAAATTGGTCTGCCTACACTGAGAGGCTCATTTCAAATGTCATAAGTATGAAGCCAGTAAGTTTGGATATTGGGGATAGTGGAACCACACTCATATATCTTCAGCTCAAGCCTAGGTTGGAGAATACTAAGTATGTGGAGAATGAGTTCATGCTCCTAGGGTCACCTAAGGGAAAACATACAATGGAAAATTTTCCAGCTCCAAAGCCTGTTGCAACCATACAGATAGATGAGGAAGAAGAAGAACACAAAAGCTTAGATCATAGAGGCTGGAGGCATTTCACAGAAAAAGTGGAGAGTGAGTAAGCGGAAACTCCACCACAGATGCATGAAATAGAGGACTTAGTTATGGATGCAATCCCTGAAGAGCTCCAGTTTAAAAGGGTATTTAGAAGAACCAAGACCCAAGGCATGAGAACACCATAACCTGTAAGAAGATTACCTAGAATATCCCCAGAGAAAGAGGCACCTGAGAAGAAGAGAAGGAGAAAGCTGAAGCTAAATGAGGAGGTGGAGGAGTCTGAGGGGAGAGCGCCAGGGACCCCAGTACAACTAGAAGATATGGAGGAACCTAGAGATGAAGAAATGAAAGATGAAGAGGAAGGGATAAAGGAAGTATAAGAGACAACACAAGAGGAACCCAATGCGTATGTTACTACTTAAGATGGAGAAGGGTCATCTCCAAACCTTGATGCTTGGGTTCCTAAGGGGCCAAGGACAAAGAGAACAAGTGAAGAATATGTTGTGCAAAGTATGAGCTATACTGAGGATACAAGAAAAATCATCCGCGCCTAATTTCAAAGCACAATAGGCCTTAAGGAATTGTATGGATGTGAGATAATGGATCCAGACATGTAAACCACATGCACAATGAAAAAATTATCCTGGTCCATGTAGACATATATGAATGAGCCACATTTTTATGTGTGCGAGGAATATTGTGTATCAAGGAGAGTGAAGAAGGCACCCTAAAGCAGACACATGATGGTGAATCCTACTTAAATGTATAATGAGTAGGTAAGAAATGCCTTGGTTAAGGTATATGTAGAGGTGGTGCGGAGGAACATAGATAAGTTTGCCACCATTAGAGCGCTACTTGAAGATAACAAGGCAAAAACTGAAGAAATAACATGTTTGAAAGGAGAAAAGGACCTAGAATAGAAGAAGAATGAGGCCTTCATTAGCATGGCCGAAGAAATTAGAGATTACATTATGAAAGCAAGACCTCATCTTGAGTCGAAGGTACCTGAGAAGTTTCCTTCGAATATGCATTATGTGTGCACATTGGTTGATCTAGTGCTAGAAGATGGACCAATTCGAATGTTAGCACCAAAGGATCATGAAAAATAATTTGAAAGAGAAAGGGCCTCCGCGGTTAGGAAAATTTCAAATTATGAGGCGTTACTCTAAAATATGAAGGATGAACTAAAGAAATTCGACCAAGATCTGAATATTTGTGCAGCACCAAAAGCAATGATAAGGATCAAAACTCTGGTTGAAGATAATGATGTTTTGAAGGCCATGAAAGATGAGACACTAAGATGCGCATAGAGATTGGAACTAGTGAAATAGAAGTACGAAGCCCTTGTAACAGCTCAAGACCCACATAAGGAGAGAATACATGAGATTGGGAAGCTCATAGCACCGAAGATGGATCTTCTAGAGGGAATGCTGTCTGCTATAGCCAATGTTGTTTGTGTTTTGTAGAATAAGAAGGAAAAAATTACTTAGGATGAATTGGAAGACATTTCCATAGACATTCCAGAGAAGACAAGGAATACGCTAAATGATTGGCAGAAATTGGAGGCTGAGATTAAAAGTGAATATCTAGAGTTGATACTTCCAGTTGAAGAATAGGAAGCTACAAAGTAAAGACCCATTCCTTGTACAGTGATTCTTTACATTCTTATTCTTTATTATTTGGAAACATTAGAAAGAATCCCCATTGCTGGGATGACAATGTACTTTAGTGTGGGGTAATGTTGTCCCAAAAATATTGTTCTAAGGACACACATAGGATTAACGTGTGGGAACAAGGAGTATGTAAAGGTGCAAAATGACAGGAAAGGAAACACGCACCATGATAAGATGATTCATGACTTAGCCATTTTCATAGATGCAAGCTATTTTTGGAGATAACGTGCAGAGCACACATTGGGATGGAGACTTACGTGACACTCAAATGCTATTTTAGGAATGAGCATTTGATAAGAACCATGCATGAGTTCAAGATAATAATAATATTTCTTCTTCCAGTTAACTATAGGATGTGTATTATTAGTGTACTTGCATGTATGCATGTTATTGTAAAGGTGCGTGGCTATTATTAGCATGCAATCTATTTTTGGGAAGTGCATAAGTGGTGAAGGGCAAGTCCCCACCCCTATAAATATGTAGTGAGATGTGTAGTTAGAGAGAGGCTGAATAGTGAATTATTGTAGAGTTATGCTGGTGGGTTTGATACGCGCATAACTTATGGTGATGCATTATAATGTAAGAAGCTTCTATGTATTATAGTGTTTAATATAATGGAGTATATTGGATGGATAATGGTGTTAAGCATGATTGTAACTGGTTCTTTTTATGGTTAAACTTATTATGGTTATTGTTTAATTCATGATTCTCTAAGATCTAGATCTGGAATATACTTTGTGGAATGTTTATGGTTCTGAATATGTTGTATCTTCTTCACGCTAACATCTTGCACAAACAACTGGTATATGTGTCATAAGTTTGACATAATACTTTAAATTCAAATAAAAATTGGTTAGGATAATCAGATGACATTCCTATAAATGTAGATAAGTGTGTAGCTGAAATATTATTCATGGGTGTATTGTCATCCTCCAACTGAATTGGATAAGCAAAAGTCCTATTAGATTCTCTTTCAGCTTCTCAAGCCATATCTGCAATATATTCTGAATCCTTTTCCCAATCAACATGGTATGTGATCCTCTTTGGAGAAGGTGATAAGTCAAGAGTAGGAGGTTGACTGATTAGTTGAGAATCAAAACTGTCTCTAAATGAGTCTTGGGATATAATCCTTCTTCAAAAAGTTCCACTCCCTTTTGGTGATTGATCCAGAAATTCTAAAGGTGGGATTTTTGCTTCCTATCTAATAGGGGAAAATGGTGCTTCTAATTATTACTCAACTTCCTTATTTGACCTAGAGGATGCTGATAATTGTTGTTATGATATTTTTGGGAGAAATCTACCCTTTGAGTCTCTTGGTCTACTCATAAATTTTATGATAACGTAGGGAAGATTTTTCAATTACTAGATGTGTGATTGTTTTTCTTATTGACACCTAATTAGAAAATTCTAACTAGTGTAAGTCCCTGGAAAAGTTGCTAAAAATGATGGCTGTCGTTATTCCCTTCATTTAATTAACTCATGGTTGATGTCATATTCAAACCAGGGGTGCGTGTGAAGCTATATACAACAAGAGAAATATCAGTGAACTAGTAATCGACTATAGATATTTATTATTTTTATTTTCTGGGGGGTTTCAAAGTGTCTTAAGATTTCTTGGCAAAAGCTTTATTAAAGCTAACCTATAAGAAACTGGCTGAAATAAACACACATTGCTGAAAAGAACAAATTTTGTAGAATTGAACACATTGCTGGAAATAAACACACTTTGCAGAATTAAACACAATGCTAGGAATAAACACACTTTGAATATATTGTTTGAAATGCTATTGAATAAATAACAAGATATACTAGAACACCTGCAGGGACGATAGATAACTTATCTAACAAATCTTAATTGAAGCATCAAAAGTACTTATAGAACTGCTTAATAACATGTTTACACTAACTACTTGAAAATCTAAATACTGATAGAACAAAAGATCCTTTCTCTTGGAGGAGTGGGCCCTTACTCCACCTTGAATCAGGAGTTAACACAATATACTGCTCTCAAAATTAAATGGCTATCTTATTATTGAACTATTTTGTCTTACAAAACTTAACTGTAGATATTCCATCCTCTTGTGTATATGTGCATATATATATATTCCCCATCTGAAGATGCATTTAAAATTAGGAGTGTTTAATAGTTGTCTATAGATTCTAGTGGAATTGAATAATGCCCAAAGTAGATATGAAATTTAGAAAAATAGCTGGACATACAGTTGTTGGTCTCACATATGTATTTTTTGGAGCATGAAGAACTGAATTTTTTTTGGTCTATTTCTGATTGGAAGGCCCCTTCTTTACTTCATAACTGAATTTTGATAGAATAAGGAGATTCCCATTGATTCTAGAGCTTTGGAGAGGTTCCGAAACTAAAGGGAAACCTTCTAGAACTAACTACTAAAGATTTGGAGCCAAGTGATAAAGTTCTGGAGCTAAGTGACAGAGTTCCGAACCTAAGTGACCGAGTTCCAGAGATAAGTGACAAAGTTCCGGAGCTAAGTCAAAGTTTGGTCATCTTCCTCGAAAAGCTGCTGGTTACTTCATACTTCACTTATCTGACCAAATATGACCTGTTTATTCAAAAAATTGAATTTCCACGCAATTTTTTAGGAATTATAGAGTTTTAGAAATTTGAACTAAATCAAACAAAAGATGGAAAATTATATCCTAACTTATTTTTAGATCAAACAAAAGTTATGAAATGTGGAAAAACTTGATTAAAAAGGGAGTAAAAGAGAGCATTTATTACACATTAATGAGACATATTTTAGCCTCATCACCAAGGTCCTCCTTCACAATATGCTTAAACTAGATGTTTACCAGTAAAATCAATAGTACTAAAGAGTTTACTAAATACTACCTTTAAGATCTTTCTACACTTCTTTATAAAAAAGAAGCAGAGGAGGTATACACGTACCTGAAGGTTATTGTACACTTACCCGAAGGTCTTTATTATAATGCATTTTTCATTTTACAAATACCAAGTTCCATTAGGAGGTGACATTGTCATGTACACTCCCCCTCAATGGAAACTCTGACAATCCAAATTTTTCACGAAAGTGACAAAAATTTGCAGAACTCAGGGGATTTTTGAAGATGTCAATAACCTGCTCTTCAGTCGACAGGAACTTGAGATATATCTCATCACTTAGAACCTTTTCACGGATGAAGTGTATATGTATCTCAATTTTCTTCATCCTCTAATGTTGTACTGGATTATGTGCAAGGGATATGGTGCTCTGGTATTCATAGAACAAACGAATACTACCTCAATCCTTCATCTTTATCTTAGTGAACAACCTCTTTAGCCATAGTACCTCTTTTGTAGCTCCCATTACACTTTTATACTCAACTTTGGTTGAAGACATAGAAACAGTTAGCTGATTTTTACGGCACTAAATAATGGCACCTGCACCAAATTTAAACACATAACCAGAAGTAGATTTTCTATCTAATACATCACCACCATGATCAAAATCACAAAATCCGTATAAGTTAGCATTTTCATCATTTGTATAATGCAATGCATAATTGACTGTACCTTTAATATATCTAATAATTCTTTTTACAAGATTCTAATGATCTCTATAAGGTTCCTACATAAACCTAGAAGCAATTCCTACTGGATAGGAAATATCTACTCTAGTTATAGTTAGATAAATCAAACTACCAACTAAATTCCTATATAAAGTAGGATCAACAGTTTCGCATGCAGGTTTAGGATTAAGTTTCATTCCAACTTCCATAGGTGTAGAAATTGGTTTACAATCAATCATATTAAAAAGTTTCAGTACATTGGCTGCATATTGTGCTTAAGAAACAAAAATAGAATGCTTATCTTGAAATAAAACCATGCCAATAAAATGATGTAGGAGACCTAAATAAGTCATTTTAAAGTATTGTTTTAATTTTTCTTTAATCCTATGAATTAAAGCAGGACTATCACTAGTCATAAGAAGATCATCCACATATAGACATAAAATGATAATGTGAGAACTTAATTTCTTAATGAATAGATCAATGTCATAAGAAAAAAATTAACAAAACCTAATTGTTTCAAGAAAGCATTAATTTCCGCATACCAAGCTCTAGGAGCTTGTTGTAAACCATACAAATATTTTTCAACTTACAAACATAGTTTTATTTACCAGTTTCTTCAAAACCTTTAGGTTGATACATGTAAAGTTCTTCTTTTAAATCACCATTCAAAAAAGTATTTTTCATATCCATTTGGTGGATTTCCCACCCAGATTGAGTAGCAATAGCAAACAACATCCTAACAATGCTCATTTTAGCTATAGGGGCAAAGGTTTCAACATATTCTATCCCAAGTTTTTGAGTGAAACCTCTAGTAACAAGTCTAGCTTTATATTTGTCAATACTACCATCAACATTATATTTTACTTTATACAACCATCTAAACTCTATAATACTTCTTTTCTCAGGAGGTGAAAGCAACTCCTAGGTTTGATTTTGAATTAGGGCATTATATTCAACTTGCATTGCATTGATCCACTTTTCATCCTAAAAATATTCTTCAAAAATTTACGGCTCAAGTTCATACAAGGTCATTAATGCATGGTAGTTATGATGGCTTCTGATCATTTTCCTAAGGTCAATAGGATTAGAACTTTCTAACACAGTTTGAGCCCATTTTGGTTTCTTAGCTAGGGAGACATGAGATTCAGAAACATTCATAACATTAACACAAGAAACATCATCATGATATTTTACCATATTTTTATAATAAAAACCAAAACCATCATTAGGAATATTTACATGATTAAGAATATCATTACTATTTGAAGATGAACAAATTTTTTTTTTCTAAAAAAATAGCATTACAATTTTTAGTTACTTCCCTTTTTACAGGGTCGTAAATCCTTAAACCTGTAGTGTTAATACCATATCCAATAAAAATACAATAAAAAAGTCATATCAAGTTTCTTTTTTTTCTTTTTAGGGATATAAGGAGGCAGGACTACCAAATACTTTTAAATGTGATAGATCAGGATTTTGATTTGACCATTTCTCTAAGGGGGTCGAAAGGTGAATAGATTTGGTAGGGACTCTATTTAGAATTTAGACTATTGTGTTCACTACTTCTGCCCATAGAAATTTGGGAAGAGTAGCATAATGAAGCATAGTGTGAGTTGTAGTGCCCACTCCTTTTCGACACTTTTTCATTTTGATATTTATATTGTTGGACTAATACTCAAACATTTTACTTATGATACATTGGGTAGTAGATGATAGATTATATTAATATTTGGAGTATTGTACATTATGTGGTTTACCTTTTATTATGATGCAATAGATGGTGATGTTAGACAATTCGATATATATTGATTTACACAATTTGGATTTGATACTGACATGTTACACTCTAGAGTGTTTTGAGTACAATTATAATCTCATAGATGTTAGGGTTATATTTTAATATATTGATGGATAATAGAATTACTAATGTTGAATGATGATTTTTTATCTTATATGTATATTATCTCAATGTTGTTAATATGGCCAAAAGGCCAGAGAGGTATTTTTTTGTGTGCAGGACTTTTATCACATACATCAAAGGGGATACTAGGGACCAACCACATGGAAGGATGTCGAGTGTTGAGAAACGTGGCCAAATTTGAAAACTTGTGTAATGTTGTTATAGTGTGGTGTTTTAGCATGTCTAGTTTAGAGGTTTCCCAGGGGGGGTGACCTCACTTGTGTGGCCATGGGGTGAATTGTGTCCCCTTTCTTTTAATTTTTGTATGTGCTTTATTTGTGTTTTGTGCATTTTTAATTTTAGAGAATTTGTTGTCACTTTATTAGCATGTTGTAATCTGCCTTAATTAAGCTAAATTATTCTTATTTGGTTAACTAAATTTAGGATGTGACTAATAGTTAATGATGAGGTTTGGTGGTCCTTGTTGTAAGTTAAATTTATGTTGATTTTTGAGTGTTTTACTCCACCCCAACTTCAAAATTTGGATTTTGACTTGGGGGCATTTTTGGAGGCTTGTGGGACAAGCAAGCAAGGCTTGTCCCATGCCTCTTAAATTTGGCCTCAACAACCCTACCTATGGGTTGGGAAGCTTATTTTTGACTTCTTTATCCCTTTTGAGTGTAAAAGAGAGAAAATCATTGCACTTTCCTTCTACCCAAATTTATTGTTGTCCTTTGAAAGCATGTATGTGCAAGTTTCTGAGCCATGTGGGTTGTCATAGTTCTTACAAGTGCATTGATTTTCTTGGACTTGGTGTTTTGAACTTGAGTGTGGGGATGGGGGAATGATGAAGTGGCATCCTACATGGAGTCCACCTCATCATCCTCACATTCCCATTTCTATTTATTAATGATTTTTGGTTGGAATGGGGGTTACTTGTTCATTTTGCTTCTTGTGCACTTTTGGATTTGGAGCTTGTTGGAGTGATTTTGGAATTGCTTGGCTTGGAATTTAAAGAGGATTGTGAAGTTTTTCTTGGATCTTGATGGAGAGGTATTCTCTCCACCTTGGTTATTTTTTATTATGCTTTTTTTTATATGAAATGTTGTGCTTGTTAAAATTGTTTAAGTCTTGTGAATGTGATTGTGTGTTGGTTTGGTAGTTAAGCCTTAAGTTGGGTGTGTTGAGAAGGGTTTATGGGACAATTGGGGAGGGAAAAGGGAGTTTTGTGAGGCATGCAATTTGGTGGGAGTGTGAATGGGATTTTCACCTATGGGGAGTGAAAAGAGAAATCATGGTTATTTTGTTGCATACTTGCAAGGGAGGGATAACGATTTTGTGTTGATTGTTTTGTGCACTTGGAGGCTTAGGGTGAGACTCCCACTTCACTTGGGAGGCATAAGGAGGTGGTTTCCCATATCCCTTGCTCTATTTGGTTTTATTTCAAACCTTTGTGTTGTTTTGTTAAGGTTGTAAACTTGTTGGTTATGTCTTCTTGGTTGTGTATGAATGTCTTGAAATGTATGTTGTTGTGAGAAGCCTTTAGTTGAAAGTTGTCATTTGTTGCTCAATATGCCCTCATGGTTCTTTGGTTGGGGCTCGGGGTCCATTAAGGGGATGGATTCTCTTCTTAATGGATTTAAGGTTGGGTGGAGAGCATTGCCTACTCCACCCTTCCTTTGTTTGTGATCCCATTATGTGTTAATGTTTGAAGAAAGGAAAGAATTGGAGCTACCATTGTGGAGAAGACATGCATATTGAGAGATTGTATACATTTGGCCTTATTGATAGCCCTTATGTTGTAATTGTTCAACTTATTATTCCCACTTTGAGTGGATGATTTGTAAATTTGTAAGCTTGAGAGAAAGTTTTTATATTACTTGGAAATCATTTTAGCTTGTGAACTCTTTTGAGAGTGTTGTATTGAGGAAAATTATAATTTCCAAATGTGTTAGTTTTGTGAAAAGAAATTATCAAGTTTTACATTGTCTTGGTGAAAGGAAGATTTGAATATAGTTGAAATGGATATGTATTTATTTAACCTTAAGTTGTTTCATTATTTCCAAATTGATATGCTTTCATTTTCTAAAAATATTGAGAATCTTGAAAGAAAATCATTGTAGTTTGAAACAATTATTACTCATATTTTCTGAGTTAGAAATGAAGTAGTGCTCTTGTTAATTGAATGAAAGGTTTTTCCCTTGCAAATCATATTAGATTGAATAAGGAAGTATTACCAATAATATCCAAGTTTTCTTTTGTTTAAGTTGGTAGAAAACTTTCTAAGGTTCTTTTATTACAAATTTTCTTGTCTTATAAATCAAGTTGGTCCCTTAAATTAAGTGAAACAAAAAAAGAAATTAAGTACACCCAAAATTATAGTTGTACTTAATAGTATGACTTATTATCAAATTTTATATATATGATAAATATAACAAAATTTGCTATAAGGGTGGTAACAGAAATAAATAGTGACTTTTATAATGTGAGTAATAAAAAAGCAAAGAATCAAATTTAAGAATACATATATATCTCTATAATTAAAATTGTATTTAATTATATGAAAAATTATTTTTGAAATTATATACATATTAATGATATTACAAAAAGTTTTTAATTAAAAATAAATTAATGAAATTACATTATTATTATATATATTATATTTATATTAATAAAGTGAAATAATTATGAATCGTCCAAGTTATAGTAAGTTATATGTTTTACATAGTTGATATAGGCTTAGTTTAAATATGTGGGATAGTGGGTTGGGGGAGGGGGCACCACCCCCACCCTAACCCATATTAATATGGGTTGGGGTGGGGGCGGTGCCCCCTCCCCCAACCCACCAAATATATTAAACAAAGACCTTGGGTGGGGGCCTAGCCCCCACCAAATTATTAATTCCTTTTCAAAAAATTTAGTGGCCGAACCAGCTTTTTCAACGCAGTCTACATTTTTTTTAAAACAACGACCCCATCTTGGGTATTGGCGTATACACTATTTTAATGTATAAGTAAATAAATTAATATATATTTCTGTATATAAATAAAGTTTTTGGGAAATTTTGTATTGCTATGTATTTTGTATATATATGTATATATACATAGGTGTGTATATATACATATACATACATACATACATACATATATATGTATGTATATATATTTTAATATATTTGGAGTTATATACACACATGTATATATACTCAAAATGAATGTTTTCTCGCAAGAAAAAGAGTTATTATTTAAAAAAACCAAAAATATAGTTTTATTGGGCAAAAACCACAAACCCAGATGGTTATTTACATGGAACCAATTTACAATAAATAATGGAAATAACAAACCATAGAATAGGGTAGAAAAGACTAACTTGTAAAAACACAAATAGAATAGAGTTGGGATGTGTGTATCCATCCCAAAGCTTCCTCCTCCTCTCCCATGGCTTCCTTCTTTTCCTGCTTCTCTTAACCTACAAAACCAAAATGAAGAAATGAGTAAATGAAAAGAATAAAAGAAGCTCTCCTTAGAGATTAGGGTTAGTTTGAAATCTAGTAGATCCAAGGGCTCAAATTAATCCCATCCAATGGTTAGGAATGTTCCCTACAAATGTTAGACGGGGGTTGGTGAGATCATCATTTGATCACATGGGCCATGTTTTGAATGGGACCACTTGAGTGGTGTAGGGATTAATTTGATTTTATAACATTTTAATTAAATGATGTTTGTTTTTGTTTATTAAAGCCACTTGATCATTGTAATTAATTAATCCAATCTACCATGTCATGACTAAATAAGCCTCATTATAGGAATTCAACTTAAGTGTGTTTAATAAATGGAAGGGTAAATAGACCTAGATCTTTTTATAATAAATTATGGAATGACTTTAGGAATCCCTTAATTAAATTAATTTAGGATTATAGGAACAAAATTTTTAGACCTAACTGAAGATGAAATATTTTATTTAATTAATTGTGACGATCATCTGTTAACCAAGAATTAGCTTATCATTTCTTTCATCCTTTAACAAAAAAAATTATTCTATTATTTTTTTGTTATAACAATTGTTCCGTTTTGGGTTTCGTGGGTGAAATTTGTGGGCGTTACACTCATATCTAGAATAGTCATATTTTTTCATTCTGCAACACCATTATATTGGGGAGAACGAGGAAGAAGTTAATTCCCTTTTAATACCACAATCAATACAGAATTTTTCATATGTTCTTGCTAACATATTCACACCCATTATCTTTTTTAAGTCTCTTAATTTTATAATTTTATGAGTTTTTCGACAAGATTCTTTAAATTCCTTATATTTTCCAAATACATTAGATTTATTTTTAAGAAAATAATGTTTAAATCTTCTTGGTGAAATCATCAATAAAAGTCACAACAAGTACAATAGAACTATTTAACAAAGCTACTTCAAGAGGTCCTCTAACATCACTTATGAATAGAGTTCTAAAGGATGAAGAGGAACTCTCCTCAAAATATGATTGAAAGGATTTAGACACTTTGTTTCGAGTGTAAACACCCTTCACACGTATCATGAGAATGAAGATACAACATAGGAAATCCTTTAACTTGATTACATCTAGACATTTCATATAAGCTATTCGATAATTAACATGTCCTAACCTTTCATGCCATAGTTTTGAATTATTTAAACTTTGAGATACAAAACACGATACAAAAGAGAAATCATCAAAAATATACAGACCATTTCTTTGAATTCCTTCAACAATTATACTATCATAATTATCCTTTGATGTACCAAGTATCCTTCAAACTTTTAATAGATAAACCATCATGAGTTAGTTGTGAACAATGATAATAGTATTCTTTTTAAGCTTAGGAACAAATAAAACATTGTTCAAAACACCATTTACAAATTTCACTTTTCCTTTTTCTATTGCTTCTAAGGATGAGTTATCACCAAGTTATACACATGTTCATTGATTCTCATAACATCAAATAGAGAATTGAAAATACCAGTCATATGATTTGAAGCATCTAAATCTATAATCCATTCATAATTAGAGGAAGAGTATAAAGCAACATATAATGCAACAATTTTAGGAGCATCATTAGAACTATCAATTTTCCTTAAATTATATTTAGAAGAGACAATTCTATTTTTGGTTTTTATAGATATATTTTTCTAGATTTGACAATCTTCCTTTTTATGCCCAAATTTATCCAAATTTGTGACATTTACCATTAAATCTTACACTGCAAATGTTCAGAAGTAAAAAAATTCTTATGAACAAATGAATATTTAGTTCTACGCTTTTGATCAAGGGAAGGACTTGTAAGACTTGGAATTTGAAATTCTAAGCGAGAAGTTCCTGAGAGGCATTCTCCATAGAGTCGAAGTTCATCATCACTTGCTCTTCCTATAATAGAATAACACTCAAAGTATTTAAATATAGCGTAATTCATCTTCATTTTAATATTTAGAATTTAGGATATAAATAAAATTCCTGAAATTTTTTAGGATATATTTAACTGAACAATAAAGTAGATTATTTTTTCACCAATTAAGTCATAATTGCATCCATCTAATTGTTATTTAATATTTTTAATCTTGGCTAAGAAATTAAATATCTTTTTCATGTCTCCTTTCATAGGAGTCATAAGCAATTCTAAAACAAGCTTAATAATCTTAGATAAGCACATACGTTCATGTATGGATTCTAATTGTTTTCATACCTATTTCGGATGTTCTATATTACCATTGTGTAGAAGATATTCATCGTTCACATTACATAGAATCATGGAAAGGGTATCCTACGTACGTTGTGAGAATGCAGTCATATTACCCGCAGTCACTTGGTGACATGTGTACGCAAGCTCAGTTCCTGAAACAATCTTCCAGAGCTTCCTCACCATAAGTTTGATCTAACCCTGATCTTCCAAATGTTGTGGTTGGCTCCATTTAGGATCTGAGATTTATTGAGGGAAAAGTAACTAGACGTCATTGTTTTCCTAAACCTTTAAAAGACATCTCATTATAATATAAAATGCACCACAAAGTTAGATACATGTTTATTTCATTAAAAAATCAAGTATTATATATATTTTAAAAAATAAATATCTATTTTTTAAAAATCTGATCATAAAAATATTAATAGAACCAAATCTAAATTTATAGATCTAAAGAAATTATTTGATCATATTCATTAAAATGTATACTAATTAACTTTCCATAATCAAATAATAACCCACATTATAAAGGGCTTTGACATTATACCCCATACTTATCATAATTTTTTTTCGACCATATAGAAGTGAAGATGAAACTTCTAAGAATGCACAACTTCAAATTTCTGAAAAGTGTTAATGAAGATAAAGATTTGGACAACTTAAATTTGATGTCTAAATGACCTTCATTATGCCTTATTTTTGGTCAACCGTGATGGGCATTTGACCATCAATTTTAACATAGTGAAAATTTCCTGGATATTGACAGCTAAATGACTGTCATTTTAATTGATTTTTGGTTTTCCATGACGATCATTTGACCATCATTTTTAACACAATGAAAATTACTTGTATATTTCTAGAATATTAAATTTTAGAATTTCTTCTTTTGTACAGTTTTAGACATATTCTTTTTATAAATTATAATAAGATATAAATAATTATATAATTTTTTTAGAATAGTTTATATAATATAAACTATAATGATCTTCATTCTATAGTAAATTTTTATTTAAAGAATATACTTATAAAACTATAAACTTATATTTTTTTAAATCAAGCCCTATTAGAGGGGGTCCAAAGGACAGGTGCATATTATTTTAAAAAAAAAGGTAAAAATAGTAAGAGAATTTTTACCAGTTGCAAGGAGATTTCGAATCACATGAGAGTAAAAATTAACCTGGAGATTTATAGAGGGGACAAGCAATTTCACCTAGCCAATGAAATAATTTGAAATCCCTATTTTCATGAAACTTGTCTCCTCCCTTCATTTACTCTTGAATTTTACCTTTGAAAACATTTACCTTGCACACATTTAAAAATATAGAGAAATATAAATATTTCATATATTAATTTACCCTTATATGTATGTAATTTTTCACATGCATGTAAACCCCTTTCACATGTGCATACTCACATTAATTCCTCTCAAAACATTCAGACAAATTTAGATTGCAAAAAAAATTGGGAAGAAGGGGGTCTGATGATTTTTAAATACCCTTCCAGGTTGGTTGAAAAAACCCATACAAAATTAATTAAATTAAATACAACAACATTTGATCTAATCCATTTAATTTACCTCGATTTGATACCATGATATAATTTGAGGATTCTATTAGCTATAGATTTAATCAATTAAATTATACAACATTAATAAACTATGGAATATTAAATCAATAAACATCACACTATATTTCATAACAAATAAAAAAATACTTACAGAAAGTAAATAACAAATGACACATGATTTATAGTGGAAAACCCGAAGGTAAAAACCACTGTGAAAAGTAACCTTTATTGTAGAGAACCCTTTTGTATCCAGTAAATTACCTCCTCCTTTAGAAACCATAATCACAAGGGTACAAACACCTTTGATATATATTTTCCAATATATCAAATGAGGACCCAAAGTCCTTTTTATATGAGGTGATCGGGCATGTCTCCTGACCCACCTTTTCAACCTAAATGGTTGACACATATACCAAGTTTTAAAATATTTAATAATAGAAATATAACTATTTCTTATTATTAAATATTTAACTTAAAGTATATCCCTAGGTTTGAATATTTAATAATAGAAATAGAAATATTTCTTATTATTAAATATTTAACCTATAGTATAATGTTGAACCCATATTTAACTAAAGGGTGGTCATCCCACTTAACTATTATGTTCCAACATCTCCATCATATCTGGATGTGAGGACGAACTGCTGCACCTACAAATAATGACATTACACTTTGAATCATCAACACCCTGTTACCCAAGTCTAGAAGAGATTCATTAGATCTCCATCCAAACTTCCTGGGAGCTTTATTACCTTCAAAATATCTCTCAAGGTTAGTACAACATTTTTTTATATTCATCAAGTTTAATTTTTCTCGCATTACAATCTCTTATTAATCATCCATATCATATTGCATCCCCCTTTCAGGCTCTATCTCTCATTTAGTCATTTAGCCGACTTTACAATATCTAAAATTTCCACAGCGACCACCATCGATCAATCCCTGAACATCTGTTTTCTTTAATATCCTACTAAACATCCATGAATCTCTATTTTATAGATTTCACATATTTCTAGAGTGTTTATAGTTCATCTCAACATTGTCACTTTCTGTCTAACATCAAGTACTGCCTGTTTTATTATCCTTTATTCAAAACTAGCATTTTCTCCTCGATCACCATCAATCCTTGATCGTCGTTGATCCCTATCTTTTCTAATCATTTTTAGCATTATTACATTTATATCAATCTGATTCTTTTCTAACAAGTTGTTTGCGAGATGTATGTTCTGTACATGAATGTTTCGGGTCCTTTACACCCAATCAACACCATATATAATCTCCTCATTGTCTAATAGTCATTTGTGTGGGAAAAATTTGACATTTTCCATGAACTTAGCCTATGCGCCATCACACTTGGACCAAAAATAGAAGATATTGAAGATCATTTGGAAATCATACGAGAGATATAGGACACAGATGAAAAATCCCGGTTTGACTATTTCATGGATTTCAAGCTTGCTACTGCCCTAGCCTGAGCCACTTACAACACTGAACATGATCTCTCCATCCCCCTTAAAATCTAATTCAATCATTGTTATTATCTATCTTGTCATTATCAAATCACTTAATTGTATCAAATGAGTTGACACCCTTCAAGGAAGTCCTTCAAGTTCATGGGATCAAAATTTTCTAAGTGATTTGTTATCATCTTTATCTAATATCTCTTTGTTTAGCTATCTTTTTATACATGTATTATCACTTGGCAATAGGAAGAGATTATTTCATTTACCATGTGTTCGTTCATCCCTACATTGCGATTCTCGGTGCAGGTATCAGTAAACCTTGCCCCATTTGAGTTTTTGGTACTTTCAGCATTCTTAACACTAATCGAGAAACACCATAAACAAGATTTGATTATTTTTCTTTAATATGCTTTGAATTCTCATTATTACAAGATCATAATATTATGAAGTCATAATTTTTATTATGGAAAGATTAACTATAAATAATATATCATGATTTTATTGTGTTACATGGTTAAAACTCCAATCAAAATTTATTTTGCATTTTTAGGAATAGTTCTAAAGATGAAGAATTTTGATATTCATATTATAATTTTTATATGGTATGCACAACTAGATCACTTATGTACCTCTTTGTTAAACTAATTATTCATACCTTGTGATTTAAGAAATATATGTATTCTTGTATCATCATTTATAATATTAAAGGATTTATTTTAGATTATATGATTAATGTTTATTAATTTATTTAGAATATTAAACCTTTAAAATTTTTATATCCTAACCCCATTTATATTTTAAGGTGTAAATATGGTGTGGTTCATTAGGTGGAAGGTTTTCAGTGATGCTAAATTCCCTATGATACCTTTCCTATCACCCTCTTTTGAATGAATTTGGGGATTTTAAATGTCTTGTGACACCCTTAATCTAGATATATTTTCAAGAAAATTTGACTAACAAGATGTCAAACATTATTCTATATTTATCTGGTATGTTGGGATCCTATTTAATATTTGGTTCAAAATAATCCTAAAAATTTGGGACTAATCATCCCCAATTTTCCAATGGAAAAATTTCAATCCCTCTTTCCAAGTGCTTCAAACATGAAGGTCCTTCTCCAACAAGTAAAGTAGGTGCACCACTTCCATAATTTGTGGTATTTTTATTTTCAATTTACAATTTTAATGTCAATTTAGAGTTAAAGTTTGATTCTTTATATATGAGTATTAACTACACTCTATGGTGTAGGTTTTCACTTATAGATCTTGCAACCAATGAAACATCTCAAGAAATGAAAAAATACAAAGTGTGTTTACACAGTTAAGTATATTTTCCTTTAATAAAGTAAATTTCATTTTCTAGCATGGGGTGGGGGTTTCAGGAATGTAGTAAATATTATAATTTATCCCTTGATAATGTATGTATTTTCATAATCCCTTTAATAATGACTGGTATACATATTCCAAGCTTAATTGTTATATCATTAGTCCTATTGTAAGACTTTATATTATTCTTACACTATTTAGCCACATATAGAAATTCCCATAGCGTTCACAAGAAATCCACTTCACATTATTATCTTTTACATAGCTACATAACCCTATATTTTCCTCTTGGACCATACCATCTAATATAATCAAACCAAAAAATAGTTTGGTCTTGGGTAGAATAGTCCCATCAAGGGACACCCAATGGTCATTTTCTCAATTTATATCTTGTATGGGTCTATAATTTCCTTATGGGTTGGACTTAATGCAAAATTATGTCTATGAAACCCTAGTTTTGTAATATCTTAACACTTTCAAGAAATGTACTAGAAAATATCACTCAAACTAAATATAAAGATCTCCAAATTTTCCCTAAAGTAGCATCAAACATTAGGAGCAGCCCCCACATTCGTCTAAAACACTCCAAACTAGGATCAAGAGTTAAGCTTCCCAATCTAAGATCCCTCAAATCCAATCAAGAAAAAATAAACCAAGTTATTACAAAGCATTATCAAGTGACTAGGTTATCAAATATAGTTGCATCCATACAATATTATATCTATATTTGGAGAACTATGTTTAGTTTGAGGTCTCTTCAAAGTAGTGATGATATAGGTGGTGTACAAATTGCACTTAAACCTAAACATTAACATTTTTGAATGTTTTTCCAATGGTTAGGGTTTTGCATCAATTTAATAACTTACATGGGGTTTTAAACATTTGTGAAACATAAAATTCCATAGAAAACAAAATTATAGTCATTCAGAGTGGATCGTAGAGTTAAAATATTTCCATTTTCCATCTAGACTAAAATGTGGATAAGGTTAAAATGCTAAGTAGTTTAGTCTAAAAATTATGGTTCAGTCCCCGCTCACAATGCAATTCCAGAATCAAAGAAAAAATATTTGTAAAATATTTATGTACATTTCATCCATTTTTCACTCCCAGGTTGACTTTCAAATTAATAAAATAGCTAAGTGTGGTAATCTTCTCATGCTTTACTACATTTAGCACATGTACTAATTGATCTATCATTATATGTATATTCTGATATGAATGTTAATACTAATTTATAATATGAATATATATAATATAAATAACTGTTGGTGAAATATTTTTTTAAGGAAAAGACATAGATTTTTTCAACACTCATGGGACTAAGTCCCTCCGCTTCAAGATGGGGCAACTCCAATTTATTAAAACATGGAAAATATGTACACTAAACTATCTCCTAGGGTGATCAAGGACCGAAGAATGTGTAGAAACACCTTTATTGTGACTGCAACAATATCTGAGAGAGAGGGAAATATAAGTGAGTGAGGAGAGAAAATTGAGGAGGATAATTGTATCTATAATTTGAACCCATTTTCATTAACTAAAATCCATAGATATTTTCAGTCCCAATCAAAAGACATAGGAAAACATAAGTAAATTATAAAGTGTATGAAATAATAATAGATATTGACAAAAAGTTCAACTATTGATTTGCGTTCCATTTAAAAAGGTACAATGTCTTTATGTCCTTACAATATTTTCATACATTCAGATGAGTAAAAAGAAGGAGAATAGACTAAAATTACTATTTAGGAAATAGAAGAATTATAATATGCTATAGAGATAAAAAATTGATCCTTTAGAATGGAGAGAGCATTCCAATTTATATCCAAAACAAGTTTTTATTCACATTCTCATGTGACTTTTTAATTTAAAGTGCAATATCAATGAAGAAATAGAAAATTTAAGTGACTTAAGTCACTTTTACAAAATATATTTCTCAACTTAGAAATATAATGTTCTAGAAGAGGGACAAAAGTCTCACAATTATATTGATATTCAATAAAAATCATTTACAATGGAGACGACTGCAATATTTATAGATATTGCACAACCATATGTAGACAAATAGGATGTTGCAACTATGTAACAATAATCGTACGAGCTAATACAAATAACTCATGTATGCATAATAAAAACAATATAAATGGTTATACAAACATAACCATATAACAATAACATAAAACTACCTAGTTTCCTAACTAACCAACAAGTTACCATATTAACATTCAATTACCTAAACAATAAATGCTAAATTAACATAGTAAAATGTTGTACCTAACATTCCCCCCTTAAGTTTTCATAGCCTCAAGAGACGAGGAGAGGAAATCTCTGAAAAAGTCAATCTTGTCATGTGCAAGTGACTTTATGAAGATATCTACTCATTGTTCAGCTGTTGGAAAAAATTGAAGTTGTATGTTGTGTTTCAATACATACTTGCATATGAAGTGAAACTGTACCTTGATGTTCTTTGTTCTCTCATGAAACACTAGATTGTGAACAAGTTTGAGAACACCTTAATTATCTACATAGGTGGTGGTAGGTTTTTCCTGTGGTACTTCAAGTCCTTCTAATATGCGACATATCCATATCGCTTTGCAGACAAATCCACATGCAACATGTTATTCGGCTTCTGTAGAAGAGTGAGAAAAAAGTTTTGTTTCTTTCTTCCCCATGATATCAGTCCAGATCCCAAAAAGAATACAAATACAGAAGTGTATTTCCTATCATCAATGTTACCTACTTGATTTGAATCCAAATATTTATTGAATAAGAAATTATCATTCTTCTTTTACTCTAGACCAAGATCCATTGTACCCTTGAGATACTTGAAGATCCACCTTTCTACTTTCCAATGACAAAGTCTAGGTTCCTGCATGAACCTAGAAAGATATCGCACTACAAATATGATATCTAGTCTAATATATGTTAGGTAAATGAGACTCCCAATTAACTGTCGATAGAGAGTTAAATTTACTAAAGGAGATGGATCTAAATGAGATAACTATAGTTTCATCTCCATGGGTGTAGTAATAGGTGTGTAATCCATCATCCTAAATTTCTTGAGCATTGTCTTCGTATAACTCAACTAAGAAACAAATATTTGATTCTCTTTTTGCCACATTTCTAATCCAAGACAGTGGTGCATGAGCCCAAGATCTGTCATGTTGAATGATTGATTAATATATTTCTTCGTAATATTGATCATCTTCACTGTGTTGCTAGTGATGACTAGATCATCGACATATACAACAACTATCACAATATCTCCTCCTTTCCTTTTGAGGTAGATATTGGGATTGAACCATAAAATTATAATTTGGAAATCTACGAAATCACACAATTATGTTGTTCTACTTTCAACTTTAGAAAATGACGAGTTGATTAAAGATTAGAGATTTGGTGACTAATTATCTAGTGTTATAGAAATGAAATTGTAGAGCATAGAAAATAATTCAAACTCCAAACACCAAAAAAATTATCCTAGAAACCTCCAATGGAGGAAAACCGGTCAAGAAGGGAAAAACACTCTTTCTTCCCACTTTTATTGGCAATTATAGACAATTACAGATTACAAGAAGTAAAAAATTGAGACAAAAATGTAAACCTCTCCCTTCTTATTCTTGAATTATCTGTTTCTACACCTAAATCCTAAAATTCCACTCCATCACTGAAGATCTTGCTCACTATCTCTCATATAATTAATACTTTTATTCTTGATCTATCTGGATCTTTGAATGGTCAATTCTCTTTCTCCTCATATTTATATCCTTCTCCCATGTCTTCTTATGCGCTGGAGAATGGGAAAGGTTAGAGAGGGAAGAGACACACTCAGGTGCTTCAAATTTGTGTCCATTCGTGCTTCATTTCTCTTTTCTATTTGAAAGTGTCAGCACCACCATCCTATGCAGACTGGTAGTTTCAAGACCACTTCCCTGGTCAGGTGGCAGTTACATGACCACCACCCTTCAGGGAAGAAATTATGCAACCACTGCTCTACACAGAGCAATAGTTCTACCTAGTACCTCTGTTTACCTCATTTTTCTTCATTTTCTTTAATTTTCCTTCTTGGTACTGATGGAATTGATCAAGTGGTGTGTTTATTTGGATCCCTATGGACCATGCCTCCCTTGCTTAAGAGGATTTTGGCCCCACAAAATATTAGTGGGGAGAGTGGTAGAGGAATAAACTCCCTCACTTTCTCCTTCAAGTACCACCAAGTCTTCCTTTGTTTCTTCTCTTGTCCAACCTATCAAGGATCCTATGGATCTCTAGTTTTCTACTCTAGTGCTACATCCTCCTCTAACTTACCTCAAGTAAAATCCTCTTTATAAGGTAGCTTTTGTATGTTTCTTTATTTGTCATGCATAGATGGCTTTAGTAGGTGCAAGCTCTTGCAACTTGCTATCACGTGCATCTGCATGAAGTGTGGCATGAAGGTTTCTTTTCCAACCTACTCAAGTATGGCGAAGGTCCCATATTGTAGTGGTTTATTCATTCTTACTTATCTTTGTATTTTGATATGGATAAGCCAAATCCTCTCCATGTATTTTGTTATTATAGTCACTATTGTTCCTTGTATCTCCTCTTCTCCTTGTTGTCCCACGGTCAGGTCCAATGAATCCGTAGGTAGATATGGTGACCGCATAGAGGAAGTTTGTTTCACTCCTTTAATAATCAATTCATGTGGTGGCTTCTTATTTAAGAACTTACAAATGGTATCCAAAATATTCGTGCTCTCAAGTCCTTTTTTATTTTATTCCAATGAAAGTAAACAAAACTGATGGTTTTCCTAAATAAGTCTTTGTTCTTGCTTGGCACTTACCATAGCCTTCTTTGATTTTTTCTGGTGTTCCTGGATGTTAAAACTGACTCCACCCTTAACCCATTTATACCATTTCTCCATTTTTGTGAACACATCATCCTTGGTATACAAGTAAGGACTTTCAAAGACAACATAAAATGCATCAATTGGAAAGATATCATCCTCTAATATATCAATATATTGGGTATTTATCCCAAACTGAAACTTACACTTTCTTGTAACTTGTATTTCTACACCCTTCTTCACCCATTCCAATGGGTATGGATGGGGATGTGCGTAAGTCTCTAGGTCAATTTTATCTACAACCGCATCAGAAATCAAATTTGAATGAGAACCAAAATCTACTAAATCATTTACCTTAGTCTTCTTGATTTGGATTTAGATTTGAAAAATATTACTCATCTATTCTTCTTATGCTCCCCCATACATTCTAGTGGTCATTCATCCCAGCCTCTTGCCTACATCTCAATCATCCTCAATCTCCAACTATCCTTTTGTCTTCATAGCGGTCATGGATTTCTTAGAATCCTTGGTTTGGTGATTTTGGTGTGATTCTGGATGAAACTTCCAACATGTGGCGTTAGTATGTCCATTTGTATCACAATTCTTATAGAAATTCTTAGGCTCTTTACAATTATGTAAAGCAGTAGTGACATGTTTAACTTTCCTTTGCTACTTTTCTTCCCTTTTTATTTTTCTTGTTGACCTATTGAATGGTCTTCCTATGGCTCTTCTTCTCCTTACTTCTTCTCAGCATCAATATTGTATGCTTGCACACAATATTCGTCGAGATCCTTGGGATTCATGGAGATTACCTTCCTCTGAAGGTGAGTGTGAAGTCCTCCCAAATACTTGGTCAGAATGTCTTCATCCTCCAATTCCATATTAAGCAAAATGGCTTGTCTCTGAAATTACATAGTGTATTATTACACACTTTGATCACCACCATGCCTAAATTACTGCCACTTAATCATCATGTCAGTCTTATGGCCAATAGGATAAAAGTTAGCTCTAATAAATTTTGTAAAACCCTTCCAAGTACTAACAATAGAACATTTCTTCTTTTCACAATTGGATAGATGGGTTTCCCACCAAACCAGAGCATGACCTTCAATTTTGAGATGTGAAAAGGTAATCCTTTGTGCCTCGATAGAATTATGCACACTAAAATAGACTTCCAACTATTTTAGCCACTTATCCAATAATTATACATCTAATTTTCCTTCAAAGTTCTTTATTTCCACTTTCGTTTCAACTTTAAAAGGTGTATGAGAAGATTTAAAATTATTGCTTACAATTGGCATCTATTTTTCACACTCTTCCCATTCTTCCTCTCATGGTTCTTCCTGATACCAACTTTTCTATCCAATGCTCGAACCACTGATTCCATGGAATCTTACTTAACTGAAACTATATTTTATAGATCTAAAATATCTTCTTGTTTTCTATGTAGCCTATCCATCATGGTATCTAGCATTTTGACTCTATGGACCAATTTCTCTTCCTCTATTTGAGTTCAAATTCTCTGTTTCCACTTCTTCATATAAATATCTGGGATCGCAAGGTAAAAATTATTCACCTTTGGACCTTTTCATTGTCATAAAAATCAAAAGAAAGAATTGAATTCCACAATCTTGGATATATAATCAGCTCTGATACTAGAATGATCATTAAAATTCTACTTTGGAACTCTGCGAGATCACACAATTATGTTTTTCTACTTTCAACTTTGGAAAATGACCTGGTTAATTGAATATTAGAGCTTTAGTGATTGATTATCTAGTGATATAGAAAGGAAATTGAAAATAATAGGAAATAATTCAAACTCCAAACATCAACAATTTTATCCTAGAAACCTCTAATTGAGGAAAACTAGTCAGGAAGGGAAAAACTCTATCTTTCTTCCCACTTTTATTGGTCAATTATACACAACAACAGATTAAAAGAAGTATAAAATGGAGAAAAATATGTAAACATATCCCTTAATATGCTTTCTTGCTCTATTTCTACACCTTGCTCCTATAAGTCCATTCCAGCACTGAATATTTTTCTCACTTTTTCTCAAATAATTAAGACATTGCTTCTTAATCTCTCTAGCTCTTTGAATGATAAATTCTCTTTCTCCTCCTTGCATTTATAGCCTTTTCCCATGTCCTCTCGTGCACTGGATAATGTGAAAGGTCAAGGAGGGAAAAGATACATTTAGACGCTTAAAATTAGAGTCCAATCGTGTTGCATTTCTCTTTTCTGTCTGAAAGTGTTAGGACCACCACCTTGCACAGAATGGCAGTTTCAGGACTGCTACCCTGTCTGAGTAATGATTATAGGATTGTTGCTCTGTAGGGTGGAGGTTATGTAACTTCCACTCTGTAAAGAGTGGTGGTTCTACCTAGAACCTTTGTTTACTTCATTTTTCTTCATTTTCTTCAATTCTCCTTCTTGGTGTTGATGGAAATGATGAAGTGGTGTGTTTTTCTAGATCCCTATGGATAAGGGATCTTATGGATTTCTGATGAATCCATGTTGAACGAGATTCTCATCAATTTTTATGTACCAAGCTGGGGTGCCTTTTTAACACCATACGTAGATTTAATGAGTATGGATACCTTTTTTTCTTCACCAGGTACAAAAAATCCCTCAGGTTTATTCATGTAGACTTCTTGTAGATATCCATTCAGAAAGGAACTTTTCACGTCCATCTAATGAACTTTACAACTAAACTGAATAGCTAGAGCAAAGATCATCCTGATCGTTTTGATCTTAGCTATAGGAGAAAATGTATCCTCATAGTTTATGCCTTCCTTTTGTGCATACCCCTTTACTACCAATCTTGCTTTGTACTTATCCATGGTCCCATCTACTTTTTACTTTAGTGTGAATATCCATCTACAACCAATGGGTTTCTACCCTAGTGGAAGATTGACAAGCTGCCAAGTGGTGTTTTTCATCACTGACTGATATTCAGCATCCATGGAATCTTTCCAAGATTTTGATTGTAGGTATTTCTGGATAGTAGAGGGCTCAATAGATTCAATAAATCTACTCATCAAAGTAAAATTTACTTCTTCTCGTGCCTTATTGTGAGTTCGTGGTCCAATGGTGGATGTATCTTGTGGAGCATCTAATTTTACATCTCAAATCCTATTTGTATACCACTTGGGCATACGTTGTATTGTTCCCTTGGGTCATGGTGCTTTTTGATCATCACCATCATTCCCATCATTACTATCACCATCAACAGGAACATAAAATTCTGTTTTCACAATAGGTGAAATATCTACATCATGTGAGTCTGGAGGAGGAGTCTCAACTTCCTTCTTCTTAAAGAACTTAATATACTTGCTAGTGTAGAGTTTTTCTGGTCTTCAGATCCATCAATATGTACCTAAGAGCCTCTTTAATGTAGTCAATGAAGATGATTTTTTGAGATTTCATATTCAAATTATTTTTGTTCTTCTTAGGTATGTGCATGTTTTCTTTACACCCAAACCCTCTTAGGTGTGAAACAGATGGCTTCCGCTTTGACCATGCTTAATGTGGAGTTACTCTATCAAGAACAATTGTGGGAAACCTGTTAAAAAAATATATCATTTTCTTTGTTGCTTCTACCCAAAATGTCCTCGCAAGTCTAGAATCATCGATCATGTAACACTCCATATCCATTATAGAACCATTCCTTCTCTTAATAACACCATTCTACTACAGTGTGTGTGGAGGAGACATCTGTCGATTAATCTCATGAGCTTGAAGGTAGGATTTGAACTCATTACTGGTGAATTAACCCCTTGATCTAAGTGGAGAGATTTGATATGATGACCAGTCTCATTCTCTACAACCAATTTGAAATTTTAGAATCTCTCAAAAGATTCAATTTTCTTACAAAGACAAAATATCCACATTTTTCTAGAGTAATCATTAACACATAACATGAAATACTAAAATCTAGAATGAATATGTTGCATTGGAGCACAAAGATTGATATGAACCAAATCAAGCTTACCTAGACCTTGATAAGTACTCTTGTGGAATGAATCTTTGTGTTGTTTACCTGCTAGTAAATCATGACACTTATTTGTATCCTTCTAGAGAGATGTCAAACCTCTCACTATGTTGTACCGGAGAAGTGTTTTGAGATATTTGAAACTGATGCGACCAATCCTCTGATGCCACAATTGTACTTAGGAAGAATTGTTAGCCACTAGTTCTTGATCATCCCTATGGAAAAAGTCAAGCTAGAACATATGTCCCACATTGGAGGCTTTTGTAACAATTTTTGAGCCTCTAGATTTGTCTTGAATCAAACACATTTTTTGACTGGAATTAATATCAAAGTCAATCTTTAGATTATGATCTAGAAGCTGACTGACTGATAGTAGATTCTTTGTTAACCTAGGGACATATAAGACACCTGTTATTCTACAATTTCATGAATCAAGAGGTAGATAAATGTTCCCAATTCCCTATACAGTGTATGAAGAATCATCACCTAACAAAAGATGGTTTTTTTGAGGTGTGTCCCTCATGGTGATAAACCAGTCTCTATGTTTGCTCATGTGTCAAGTGGCTCCCAAATCAACATACAAAAAAACATTAGATGACGTGGATGGTTCACTGGAATGAGTAGTGTACAAGAAGTCTTAATTTTCTAAATGATCTTCTTGCTCAGCTACATTACCTTACTAATGGGGTTTTCTTCGACAATTCCCCTTTTTCTACCCTTACTAGTAGGATAATTGTCCCTGATGAGATTTCTGATTTTGAGGTCCTGAATTGCTTGATGAACCCTTCTTGTATGTATTTAACCAACAATCCTTCAACTCATTTCCTCTTATGTAAATAGGACATTTATTCTTCTGTTTGTCCCCTTGTTGATGTTATTGCTGGGATTTTTGAGAAGAATGAGCTTTTTTCTTTCATTTTTGATGAAAATATAATGCCTAGTCATCTTCATCATCTTTAGTGTACATTGCTTCTTATTGTCGTAGTAGATTCACTAACTTGTCAAAAGTAATTATTTGATCTGATAAGTTTAGTGTCATCACAAAAATGTGGTAGGAAGGAGATAGTTCTTTCAAAACAATGGGCATGAGGGCTGTATCAGTAACCTCCTCTCGTAGGGATAGAAGTGAAGTCTTTAATTCTGTAACTCTCCCAAATAAATCTTATACTTTCTCGTTCGGTTTGAATTTCAGTGTATGTATATGAATCTAAAAATTCAATATTGTGTTCTTGTTCTTGGCCTTGTACATAGTGCTTAACTTATCCCACGCTTCTTTGGCTATTTTTCCATCTTGAATGTGGGGTTACACTTCATCGGACACTGCAAAAATGATTGTGACTTTGGCCTTTTAATTAGCCTTGTCAAACTATCTCTTTTGGGATGCATCATCTAGTGATTTGGTTGTGGAACCATTCACAAAAGGAAAAATATCTTCAAACTCAAGTTGTGTATTGATTTTAGTCTTCCATGCAATAATTATCTCTTCTTAAGAGCTGTGAGTTTGGAAGAAAGAACATAGGGTAATTGGTGCCCATTTTCTGAATCAAATGACAAAGGCTAAGGCTCTTATCACTCCAGGTATAAGGTTTCCCAATATATATAATGTGATTCTGATATACCAAACCTTTCTATATATGCACTCTTCAGATATACCCGTTGGTATGTGGAAAAAGCTTGTCTTTTCGATATACATGGCGGTTAGTGAAAGAGCTGTTAACGTACGCGAAAGAATTCGGTACATGGTGCCAAGACAATACTGAAAGGGGTTTGTGTGATTATTGACACTAGTTAAAATAAATATCCTCATATGCACGCGTAAGTTCTCTATATACTAGGATAATTTCAGTGTTCATATTTATGTCGTGTAATCGTTCACATACGGATGGGAGGGCTTAAAGTTTGTGCACTGTGTCCTTATTTCTCCCCATCGATTTATAGGAAGGATGCCTAGATGATGTTATTACAACTATATTAGCCATTAAGTGTAGTAGTATTCATGACAACTTTACCCGTAAGTGCTTCCCAGAGGCACTGTATATACTGAACATTGAAAGAGATCTGAACATATCGTGTGTGTTACAGAACCAAGTTCCATTTTTTTAATTTTCACATCTATGCTAGTTTTAATTAAATACAATTTTTTTGGTTAAATACGGAATCCTTAAAATTATTACAATCCACTAAAATATATACTGAAAATATATGATTACATCTAAATATGCAGAAAAATTGAATGACAGGAAATGTTTTTTTTTTTGTTTTACGAGGCCCTGGTGGCCTCCAAAGCTCAATATGGCTCACTGTGCAAAAAAAGCTGAAAATGTAGTTTTTAGATACCCCTCCCTTTAGAAAAGTGGTTCATAATGAAAATCTAAGCTATGTGGGAGAAAAAAAATTGCCCAAAAATAGTGTTTTTACCACTAAATTTAGAGGGATTTAGTTATGGTTAGCCGCTTTAGCAGTGGTTTTCTACCGCTAAATTTAGCGGTTCGACTATTTTTACCACCAAAACACAAATATATATAACATTATTTTTATTGGGGGGCTGGTCAAACCAAGGACCTTCCCCATAGTAATCGTTTATCAATGCTCAACTAGCCATGAAAGCCCACTAAGCGCATACAATATAATATGAAGGAGTTAATATTTAAACTATGTTGAAAAAGAGAAAACCTTTTATAGCTCAACGTGGCTGAACGTGGAGGATCCACATGTCGGTATGTGATAGGTGGGTGGTTTAGGTCATCTGCATCAGGCGGATCTATAACTCATTTCTTTTTCTCAGCCTTTTGTATGTTACCACTATTTTTGTATGCTTTGTGCTTTATTTTCAGGGTATTTTTACACTGTTGGCCACTATTTTTGTTTACCTCTGTATTCAGGAGGAGCTCGATAGTTGGCCCATCTATGGCTCATGACTTGTACATAGTTGGATCCTTCATTTGTTATGCGTAGAGTCCTTTAACACGTAGGTTTGGCTCGTTCCATTGCAATACTTTGACAACTTGGCCAGTGTAAGGATTAAATTGCCCTTCTATCTATCTAACATGTCCAAGACACTGGATTGTCTAAGGAAACAAGGATCAACCTAAACTAGAGAGGGCTTGTACAAGTAGCACAGGGGTAGCACGAGCTCGATGTATAAGCTCTATGATAGATCGATAAATAAAGTGGCTCATCAATGTTGGGTTCGGAACAAGGGATGTTTAACTCAACCTACACAACGCTTGTATCCTGAACCAATACACAAAGGAACTCACCCAATAGCCTGATCCAAATGCAAGTATAAACTTAGGTTGCAATGAAGACAACTCGATGGAGAACTCGGTTGCTTTGCACAATCAACTCACCTTTTAGCACATTGCCAGCTCGGTCTGTAGAGCTTGGCTTCTACAATTAGAATATATATATATATATATATATATATATATATATATATATATATATATATAATTTCTGATTTATTCTGAATCATAATTATTATAGTAACATTTTTTTCCTCGTGCAAGAGACACCAGTGCAAAAAAAAACTCTTTTCAAACATCTGGAAGATAAACTAGAGGTTGCGGGGATGCAGGGTCATTTTGAGAAGCTGCTGAAGGAAATACATACTCTCTTAGAAGGAAGATTTATTCTCCAAAACTTTTCAACCTTCACCAACCTCTCTCCAACTTGATTTTCTTGTAGAGGCTCCTCTAACCCGCTTTAAAACCAAATATAGAAGAGGGACAAAAGCCTCACAATTATATTTATATTCAATCAAAATCATTTACAATAGAGATGGTTGAAATATTTATATATATTACACAACCATATGCAGACAAATAGGATGTTGCAACTATACAACAAAAATCCTATGAGCTGATACAACAAACTCACGTATGCATAATAATAAAAATATATAAATGGTTATAGAAACATAACCATATCACAATAACATGAAACTACCTAGTTACTTAAGTAACCAAAAATTTACCATAGTAACACTCAATTTCCTAAACATTAAATGCTAAATTAACCTAGTAAAATGTTTTACCTAACAAATGTTAGAGAGAGAAAATCAGAGAGAAAGTGTGATTAAATGAAGATTATCAAGGATGAAGTTATATGCTCCCCATTGTGGAGATGAATGTTGTAACTAAATAGGATATTATTTTGATTCTTCTATGATTAGGGAATGTATTTTCTTGAACTTAGAAATGATGCTCCACATCTTTCCTAGAATGATCATCTTTGGTCATGTCTAAAAAGTTCTCTTTTAACTCTTCATCTCTCTAAGAAATGATATACTACACAAATAAACTCTTTGTCATGAACAATACCTCTTGTCTCCCACACGAGAAAACTTTTATTTGTAATCATTAGGAATAATTCATAATGATCCCTCCTAGATTTAATTGTATCAAATATTCTTGAGAAATCTCAATGGAAACACATCAATCCTATAAATGGAAACAATCCCTCTTTGTGAGATGGAATCAATCATTGATTGATTGCAAAATTTATTCGTGAAGAAATTTATTCGTGAAGAATATGAGTATTTCATAATATGTATCCTAAATAGAGAATGGTAAGGAGAACAAGAATAAACAATAATTATTGTTCCCCTCATATGATCCTTCAATTGATTCAATTATATGTTTTATGTTTAACCATCCTCTTGTGAACTATGGATTAGGTTATCAAATGAGTTTTTCTTTATTCTTAGGTGTTTACACTAGTAATTAATGATTATTTCAATTGCAACATGGATGTAATCATCCAAATCAATCATATATGGATTTTTTTGAAAGGTTCTTGATAGAAAAATTGATGCTCCAATTTCGAGGCAATTCTCTTGTCAGGATCAATGGGAAAGTGAAAAATCTAATGAAAAGGAAGAATACTATGAAAAAATAATTCCCCCATATCTAAAAAAATCTTCACCCTATCTTTTAAGAGATGGAAAAATTGAAATTTTATTTTTAGATTAACATTTTCTCCAAATTTTCGTCAATTTGGCTCGATGAGTCAACCAAGAAAAATTAAAATAATAATTAGTTGTTCTAGGTGTAAATGGAGGTTTTTAGAAAAAAACATTGATTAGATCACAATGAGGGAAATAATTATCTAATCCACATGATAATTGATAATGAATTTGGCTCAGTTTTACACAAGAATAACACAAATCTTTGGTTGCGTTTCTTTATTGATTAAACGATAATATTACACAAGCCAAATTTATAGGCGAGGTTGTTCCTAATATTTAGGGAACAACTCACAAAAATACACCATACATGTAGGTTATTTAAACCTATGTAATAATCTGTAAATACAAATATGAGTTGTTAATAACAACTTATATACCCACAAAATATATAAGTGATTTGTTATTACAAATCACTCACTAACTATCTACCATGAATAATTACCATAGTAAATCCTAAATCCTAACATTCCCCACTTAGTGTTTACATGGTAGAAAAAAATTTGCACTTCCTCTGCATCTTTTCTCCTTTACACACTCATGATCTTGGCATACACTCAAACTGAAGGTAGAAGAAGGACCACATCAACTTTTATTGACCAGGCACTATCGGGAGCACATCTAACTGAACTAGAGTGGGAACACATTCATGAATCATCTGATTATCAACCAACCACTGTAGGGAACACATTTGACCTACTTAGTATGGAAACATTAGCAGGAATCATATCTATAACCTTCAATGGTTTTGCAAGGCTTACCACAAACCTAGGTATGAACATGAACACATATGACTGTTCAACCTCTTCAAGGAACACGATGTTATTTTTTATTGTGCTATCTATTCTTCACAATGTTATTAGATCAGGGAATTATGTAGAAATAACTACATACACGAGTCAACAAGAATGAACATCTACTCTTATTTTGTACATCACACCAATAATATGAAAAACTGAAATCCATACCACACAACTAGAACTGGAACACTACACAACTGAACATTAAATACTCACACCACAAAAATGTCACCATATCAGAAGTGTGGCCCCTTCATTGGCGGTTGAAAAAAGGTCACTAATTGACCTCCATCCTCAAGTAACATGCCACTAACTCAACCTGATTTGAATATAAAACTTAACAATTTCCACATTAGATTTATTTGTATAACTTCCCCCCGTAATGTGAAATAGTTTATTTCTGGACGTCGAGTAACATTGATAATGCATCGGTGAGACAATTGTTTTTGTTTTTCAATACTTTTTGACAATAACTTATAATAAATTGTTGCCTAAATTTTAATAAGGAAACTATTAAGAATTAATTGGATATTTGATGACAATAATGAGACTTGAAAAAAGACCTTTTAAAGACACGAACTATATTTAAAAAGTAATAAAAAAAAAATTACTTTTTAAATACTCTCAACAAATTCTTTTGTAAATGAATTTATCTTGGACTAAGACAACATCCAAAATTTAAAAACTAAAAAAGAAAAAATGTTCCACTTGATATCTAATTACCTAAGACAAAACTATAGAACAAACCTAAATATTATTTCACTATATATTAATATTTGACATGAATCCAGTATTAAAAATGAATCTTCCTAAAATTATGTACTTGAAACATACAAATATTGGCATAGACATAAAAAACTGGACTCTTAAATATAAAAATATTATAACTACTTATGGAAAGACTATATGAATCTAATAAAATAAGGTTACCGAAGATGGGACTTGCATGAATAATAACATACCTTAACAAGAAAGCTCTTCATTGCAATTTATAGATGCCACAAAGGTGAGGAATGATCTGGTGTAAAGATCAATACATGCATGCTGCCGCAGGATGAGTTGGAGAGAAAATTAGAGATGCAGCCGAGAAGGAATTAATGAACATGTCTAAATCTGAAAACAAATACTTTGAATCAATTTTTAACAAAGATTATTTTCTTTTTAAGACTTCGAACCTTGGCAGAATTGACTGATTATTTAGAGATATCCACATTTAATGCATAGATGATTCTCAGGCATGGCAGTCATGGATGGTGGGCGTTGATGATGTGTTGATCAACATGCATACATGACAAATTAATCATATCCTCCAAATAGGTGGGCAATGGATGATGTGTCTAATGTAAGAACTAGAACAACAAATCCGTTAATAATATACAGACTGCGACATAAGACATCAAATGCAATTCATAAGTATTAGAATTTAGAAACTATTTTTCCCTTTGAGAATCACGTGGCTGCATTCCCATCTGAAATCATAAATTTGAATTGGATTGTTCAACATGTAAGAATTATTTTTTCTTCTAAATTCTTCTGCACCAATTTGATCAAGGAAATGGAATAGAAAATAACTCTTGGATACGATCAAAGTTCCATCACAAGCAAATGAATAAGATTGCTTTGATCAAAATCACAAAATGTGAATGGCTCTATAGTGAAATGTTTGACCTCATCTAAATGCCAAAGTGATGTCTTCGTTGAGTTTATAGATGTTAGGTAAAACATATTTTACTATAGTTAATTTTACATTTACTATAGTAATTTGGTAAGTAATATATAATTATTATATGGTTATGTTTATATAACCATCTATACTATTTTTATTAAACATACGTGAGGCTGTTGTAATTATTGTTATTTTGTTTTAACAATATTTTATTTGTATTGTTTCCCACTTGTACCTGTGAAACTTAATTTTTTATTTTTAGTTGGCTATGTAATATCTATAAATATTGCAGCCCATTCTTTGTAATGTTGATTTCCTGCATATCAATAAAATAATGAGGCTTCTTTCCCTCTTTTGAAATTACATTTGGTACTAGAGCTGGTTGATCTAGAATTGTGAGCATAGAAGGTTGGAGTGAGGTTGTAGAAGGGAGAAAACATTTTTGGAGAAGAATCTGCACTTCAGGAGAGCTAGTGTTGCCTCAAGTAGCTTCCTTAAATGCCCTGCACCCCCACAACCTCCTGCCATACTCTAGGTAAAATCAAAGTAATTTTTTTCCTTGGTGCCTTTTGCACTAGGAAAATTTTCTTCTGAGAAATTAATCAGATTCTCAAAATAAAATAAAAAATTATTCCCTAATAGGGGTTTCACTGTCAAAATTTGAAGGATCCTATTCCATTTTCAGAGGATTGAGCCATCCATTAAGCTCACCACTGAAATGATTCGAGGTCCCTGTTTTGCATAAGAGACCGAGTTGAAATACATTGTAGGCGAGTTGAAGAGCTCTTCACTGAGTTGGTTGCAATGTGTATGGGCAAGTTAAGATTCATTACAAAGGTGAGTTGTTTGAATAAAAATTGAGCCTTGTATCAAGCTATTTGCAATTTTTTACACCAAGTTGAGGATATTACATCACACACCATTGAGCGAGTGCCCACCGTGAAACCCCTGGTGTCAACTGAGCCAACACCTAACAACAAACAATACCCTATAAACCCAACGCCGAGCTCAGGTAGTAGACAATGACCCCTGCAGATTTGGTCACCTACGAACAAAGCTCAAAAATCAATCAAAAATTTTCGGTAAAGGAATTCTCAACAATGACCTCCATTCAAATGCCACACCAACGATTGAGCCTGAGCTACCCTACAGGAAGAAAAGTTAAAACAGATCAAAGGCGGGCGTGTCAAAATCTGACCTCCATTGGTGAGTTGTTCTTTACAAGAAGTGAATGAACTATGTTTTTTGATGAATGTTTGAGTCATCTCCCAACAAAATGAAAACCATGCAACCAACACAATCTAACAATTAGAGGCGGCCAAAGTCAATACAAAGCGTGGAAAATAACACAATGGAGGAAAACAAATACAAAGACGTCTTTGAGATCCATTTTATGCGCAACCCTAATCCAATTCAATCTCCAACAAATGCCATGCAAGGATCATCCTTGCCATGTGGGTTCCTTCCAATCAAAGGCCATGTCATTTTTAAAAGGTTAGGTTTTTAAATATTTCATTATATAAAATCTGCTTCCTTTTAATATCAAAGTGGTTAGATTGTTTCATTGGTTATTGGGAGAGTCTTGGGTGAGCGGGGTTCATGGGTCGAACCCCACCAAACCCATTTTTTTAAAACATATTTTTCACAATATTGAAATTTATCCCAACTGCCACAATTAGAGGTCCTATGAACCCTTTAACCATAACTAAATAAACCATTAAATTTAGCGAGAAAACCCCTAATTAGGGCCAAAAATATTTTTTCTTCTAATCATCTTATTTTTTTATTCTGAGCATTTTTTTCAAAGGAGGGGACATTAAAAACTGCATTTTAGCCATTTTTTTGTGGGTTTTCACACAAAGAGCCGTATTGAGCTCCTAAGGCCACCAAGGCCCCGCAAAACAAAAAACATTTTCCTGACACTCAATTTTTTCAGAATTTTGGATGTGCTTGTATTTTTCATTGCATTATACTAATTTGTAGGTTGCCATAGTCAACTGCAAACCATTATAAATGTTGTAAAACTGGTAGAGTTTTGTACTAAAAATAATTAAAATTTGTTTCTGTGTCAGTCACAAGATATTCAGATCTCATTCGTAGCATTTGGTATAAACAGTGCCTCTCGGAAGCACTTATGGATAAAGTTGTCATGACTACTACTGCACTTAATGCCTAATATAACTTCAACGACATCATCTAGGCATCGACCCTTTAAATCAATGGGAAGTAACAAGGACACAGTGCACACACTTTGATCCCTCCCATCTGTCTATGAATGATTGCTTGACTTAAATCCAGACTGATAAATTATCGGAGTATATAGCAAAGTTACGCGTGTGTATGAGGATATTTCTTTGAGCCGGTGTCAATAATCACACAGAACCCTTTCAGTATTGTCTTGGTACCACATATCAGATTCGTTCATGTTCGTTAATGCCTCTTTCACGTACTATCGAGTATATAAAAAGGGTGATATTATTCCATGTACCGACGGGTATATCGAAAGGGCACGTATATAGAAAGGTTCAGTATATCAGATTGACAGTATATAGATTGGGAGACCGTATACTTGGAGTGATAAGATACTTACCCTTTATTAGTTGATTCTGCAAAATGGGCACCAACACCCTCAAATTATTTCTTCCAGATTCACAACTTCTCAGAGGAAATAACTATGTAGCATGGAAGACAAAAATCAAGACAAAACTTGAGTTTGAAGAGATTTGGACTATTGTGAATGGTACTGTAACCAAATCAGTAGCTGATACAACACAATAGAGACAGTTTTATAGATCCAATCAGAAGGCCAAGTTGATAATCTTGTTTGCAATGTCTAACGACGTGTAACCCCACATTTGTGATTCCAATTTAGCCAAAGAAGCATGGGATAAGTTGAACATAGTGTACGAGGCCAAGAAAAAGAATGTAATACTGAATTTGCAGAGTCAGTTACACACACTGAAGTTCAAACAAAATGAGAAAATAAAAGCTTTCTTAAGAAGAGTTGCAGAATTAATTCGGGAGCCACCTGACATATGACTGGCCACAGAGTCTGGTTTAAATCAATAAGGGACATGCCTTTGAAAAACCATGTTTCGTTAGGTGATGATTCTTCATACACAGTTCAAGGGATTGGGAACATTTCTCTACCCCTTGGTTCATGCACTGTAGATTGTCAGATGCACTATATGTCTCTAGGTTGACTAAAAATCTACTGTCAGTGAATCAAATCCTAGATCAGAACTTGAAAATTGAATTTGATAGTCATTCTGGAAAGAAAATGTGTTTAATTCGAGACAAATCACGAGGCTCGAAAATAGTTACAAAATCCTCCAATGTGGGACACGTGTTCCATCTTGATTTTTTCCACAGAGATGATCAGGAACTTGTGGCTAAGAACTCTACCTGTACACAGTTGTGGCATCAGAGACTTGGTGATATCAATTTCAAGTATCTCGAGACACTTCACTAACACAATATGGTAAAAGGATTACCATCTCTATAGAAGGATATAGATAAGTGTCCTCACTGCCTAGCAATAAAAAAACACAAAGCTTCATTCTAGAAGAATACTTATCGAGCTCATGGTAAGCTTGATTTGGTTCATACCAATCTTTGCGGTCCAATGCAACTGAGTCATTCTGGATTTCAATACTTCATGCTTTGTGCTAATGACTATTCAAGAGAAATGTGGATTTTTTGTCTTCGCAAGAAAAGTGAATCTTTTGAAAACTTCAAGAAGTTCAAAGTGGCTGTTGAGAACAAAATTGGTCATCACATCAGAACTCTCCGCTTAGATCAAGGGGGAATTCACTAGTGATGAGTTCAAATCCTACTTAGAAGCTCACGAGATTCAGCGATAGATGCCTCCTCAACACACACCACACCAAAATGGTGTTGTTGAGAGAAGAAATCATACTATCATGGAAATGGTGCGATGCATGATCAATGATTCTAGACTAGCGATGAAATTCTAGGCAGAAACAACAAAAGAAACCCATTATTTGTTGAATAGAGTGACCACAATTACTCTTAATGGAGTAACACCACATGAAGCATGGTCAAAATGGAAACCATCTGTTGCACACCTCAGAGTATTCAGGTGCAAAGAAAGTATGAACATACCCAAGAAGAATAGAAATAAATTGCATATGAAATCACAAAAACTCATCTTCATTGGATACTATGAAGAGACTATTAGGTACATATTGATGGATCCAAGGACTATGAAAGTCTACACCAGTAGAGATGTTGAGTTTTTGAGAAGAAGGAAGTAGAGACTCCTCTGAACTCACTTGATGTAGATTTTTCACCTGTTGTAAAACCAGAAGTTGATGTTCCCACAGATGATAAAAATGATGATGGGGGTGATGGTGATGATTAGATAGAACCAAAACCCATGAGGGCAGTTCAACGTATGCCCAAGTGGTATACTAACATGATACGAGATGCAAAATTGGATGCTCCACCAGATACATCCACCACTGGACCAAGAAATCACAGTAAAGCATGAGAAGAAGTAAACTTTTCTTTAATGAGTAGATTTATTGAATCTTATGAGCCCTCTATAGTCTAGGAAGCCCTACATTCAAAAGCTTGAAAAGATGCCATGGACGTTGAGTATCAATCAGTGATGAAAAACAATACTTGGAAACTTGTCGATCTTCCACCAGGGAAGAAACCTATTGGTTGCAGATGGATATTCAATACAAATTAAAAAGTAGATGGGACTATAGATAAGTACAAAGAAAGACTGGTAGTAAAAGGGTACACACAAAAAGAAGACATTGACTACGAGGAGACATTTTCTCCCACAACTAAGATCAAAACAATCGGGATGATGTTTTCTCTAGCTACACATTTTCATGTATTTCTGAACGAAGATTTACAAGAGGAAGTCTATATGACTCAACTTGAGGGATATGTAGTAACTTCTAAAAAAAAAAGGTATGCAGACTTAGGAATTCTTTGTATGGCCTCAAATAGGCACCCTGAGCATGGTACATACAAATGTATGAGCATCTCATACAACATGGATTCATCAGAAATCCATACGATCCCAATCACTACCTCAAAAATTAAGGGGGAGAGATTGTGATTGTTGTTGTCTATGTCGAAGATATAGTCATCATTGACAGTTCAATGAAGATGATCGATGCAACGAAAAAATATCTTAACCAATTGTTCGACATGTCAGATCTCAGGATGATACACCATTGTCTTAGATTGGAAGTATGAAAAAAGGAGAATCAAATATTTGTTTCTTAGTTAAAGTATACCAAGAAAACACTTGATAAATTCATGATGATGGATTGCAAACCTATTGCTACACCTATAGAGAATGGATTGCAGTTATCTCGTTCAGATCCATATCCTACAGTAAATGAAAATCTCTATCGACAGTTGATTGGGAGTCTCATTTACCTGACCTACACTAGACTGGATATTAGCTTTACAGTGAGATATCTATCCAGGTTCATGCAGGAACCCAGAGTTTTTCATTGGAAGGTAGAAAGGTGAATCTTGAAATATCTCAAGGAAACAGTGGATCTTGGTCTAGAATGCAAGAAGAACGATAATTTCTTCTTGTTTGGATATTCGGATTCAGATCATACAAGCAACATTGATGACAGAAAATCCACTTCAGGGTTTTTGTTCTTTATGGGATCTAGACCAATATCATGGGGAAGTAAGAAAATACACTTTGTTTATCACTCTTCCACAGAAGCCGAGTATCGTTCAGTAGGAGATGTTTTCTACAAAGTGATATGGCTACATCGCATACTTGAAGGAATTAGAATACCACAAGACAAACCGATCACCTTGTATGTTGACAATGAAGGTGTTCTAAATTTTTTTTACAATCTAGTTTTTCATGAAATAACAAAGCACATTGAGGTACAGGTACATTAACATGTCTTGAAACACAATATACAGCTTCAATTTTGTCCAACAGCTGAACAACATGCATATATCTTCACAAAGTCACTTGCACGTGACAAATTTGAGTTGTTCAAAGAATTCCTCTCCTCATCCCTTGAGGTAATGTAAAATTAAGGGGTGGAATGTTAGGTAAAACATATTTTACTATAGCTAATTTTACATTTACTATAGTAATATGGTAAGTAATATATAATTCTTATATGATTATTTTTATATAATCATGTATTTTTTTATTAAACATACATGAGGTTGTTGTAATTATTGTTATATTGTTTTAACAATATTTTTGTCTATATTGTTTCGTGGTTGTACCTGTGAAACTTAATTCTTTGTTTGTACTTGGCTGTGCAATATCTATAAATAATGCAGCCCATTCTTTGTAATGTTGATTTCCTACATATCAATAAAATAACGAGGCTTCTGTCCCTCTTATGAAATTACAACATATTTGTAGATGCACTTATATGAGAGTAGTGAATGTACAATGAATGTAAATTTGTGGAGCAGTTAGATACATAACAATGGAAATTATAGAGCTATCACAACATTAGGATTGCACAATCACTAACAACATAAGGATATATATCTAGATAATTTCAATTCTGTAAAAATATACGTCTTCCTCATAATGGGTAGTAAACAATGGTGACTGCCCCTTCTACAAATAAAAAAAACATTTTAATTATAAATCTTGCTTTTCCGTTCTCAAAGAATCCCTTCTTTGATACCAAATAATGAATTTGGATCAAATTTACAAATGAATAACACAAATCTTTGGTTGTGTTTCTTCATTGATTGAACGGGAATATTATACAAGCCAAATTTATAGGTGAGGTTGTTCCTAATATTTAGGGATTAACTCACAACAATAAACCATATATGTAGGTTGTTTAAACCTATGTAACAGTTCATAAATACAAATATAAGTTCTTAATAACAACTTATATATCCAAAAAATATATAAGTGATTTGTTATTACAAATCACTCACTAACTATTCAATAACTATCTAACATGAATAATTACCATAGTAAATACTAAATCCCAACAATTTATCCATCTGAAATATGTTGCCAAGAGGAATAATTTTTCCAATTTTCATGAAGTTATCTCATCATAAATGGGAGGAAATGGCAAAACAAGTGGATGCTGTTGGAAAAATATTTTTTCATAAGGACAAATTACTGATTTTTCACCAATTTTCCAGGACTAATTCCCTCCTCTTAGTAATGGGGAGGCTCCCATTAATTGAATGCAAAAAAAGAAAATAGCAGGTGGTTGTGAAGTTGGGGATCACATAGGAATACTTGACTAGACCTATGGAAAATTTATTGCACTTAGTGCAAGGGAGGAATTTTCTTAGTGAGAGGAGGTAGAGGTGAGTGAGAATGTGGAGGAGGGTTAAATTTGTGAATAGACACTTACTTATTTTCACAACATTAACTAGAGTTCCCTAAGTTCATAGGAGACAGGAAACAACATCCAATGATCACATTGCTTCATTCATCATAGCTTATGGGTGTTGGAATTTGAAAATGAAGATGTTTTAGTTTATCTATTTGTGGAATCATTACAAGAATATGTTTTTTATTAGTTACACCACTTTCCACAAATATCAATTAGAAATTAGGTAGAAAAAAAATCCAAATTTGAGGTCAGATTCAAGCCTATTGAAGATTCTCATGCCCTCTTTGCACAATGGTCTTAGCTGAAAATGGATCCCCATGAACCCATGTGATACTTTGTAGCTAAGTTCAACAAACTACTTTACAAATTACTAGAATCTATTAGGCCTATGGAAGACAATCAGATAATATTCTTCATTAATTCTTAGCTACCAGAAGCTAGTTTCATGTTTAGTTTCATGTTGAGAATAAGTCATCCCGGTACTATAGATGAGGCATAAGGGCTCATGCAGTGGATGTAAAAGATGATCTATTGATGTATTAGAAAAATTAAGAAAGGACCAAGACAAAGAGTAAATCTCAAAGCTCAAAAATCAAGTTCTAGAGCCACAAACTCTTTAGTACAAAAAATTTCCAATGATGTGCTTGCTCATCAAGAAACAAGTTTCTCAAAACGCCTTGTACAAAGACACTCTAAGGAAGAAACGTCTCAAACAAGACAAAGAATTGGTACTTAGACCTCATAGAATTTCTCATTAAAGCTATTCACTCGTAAATACAGCTTGTGGAACCTGATTAGATGATGAAGAGTGAAGAAGAATGGAAGTTTCAAAAAGTGAGGGAGAAGAATGTGAGCATGGGGATTGAATAGGTTGGATTTGTAAGATGTTGGTTTATAAGAGTATGCATCCTCTTTTGAGGATGAGTATGAATATTCCATTTAGCCAATATGAATAGTCACTCATGTGCTATTTTTAAATCGATAAAAAAACCCTTGAGAAGGAGAAATCATCCAAAGTACAAAGAAACTGAGAGAGAATGATCATTCAAACTGATGATTCTACTACTAAAAAAGGTAATAAATAAGAGAGGATACCCCCTTCCTCCATATTTGGAATCAACCAAGAAGAATTTAGAAGCCACACCTCATCACAAGGCATCTTCTAAACAAGGCAAGTCAAATACCTCTTCTCCTTCCAAGAATGATGCTTTCTAATTATATAATATCAAAAGAATAATGAATAATCTATTAGTAATCCTTCTAGATCAAATACAAGCCAATGTTTCCCTATGCTCTAGAAAACTTTTCCAAAAATTTTGACATTATTGATCATGTAAAAAATGCCAAAGTTGAGAATTATGAATCTGAATACTTAAAAACTCACCCCAAGTAGTTTGAGAAGAAGATCATGTTCATCAAAGGTGGGATTTCCAAATACAAAGTTCCATCCATTTTTAAAGGATTACTCCCCACACCCTAACCAAGCCCTCGTCAAAATATTCTAGCTTTTGCTCCTTTATCCTCTGGTAAAATTGATCCTTTTTATGTTTCTATGCTAATCAATGAGTATAGAATCAACAATTATATAATTGAATTTGATGCCTATGAAAATGTCATGCTTTCTAAGGTATCTCAAGATATTAGTTTGAGTCTCTTTCAAGAATTTTTCCATTGTTACTCAATGGAGAGTATGGAGGTTCCACTCATTAGAAGAATCAAAGATGAAATGCTGACTTTTATAGCCTTTCCGAAAAAGTGGGTCAAAACAACAATCCTAGTGGCTGACATGCCAATTACCTATAGAATGCTCCTCAGTAGAAGATTCTACCAAGAAATGGGAGGTGAGATTCAAATGGTCTAGTCTTCTACTTTAATACCAGTCAAGAATGAAATGAATAATATCCTTCTAGATCCCAAGATGAAATACATAGCTCATAAATTGAATGGTCCTAGGGCAAACATCCTCTTCCAAAGCATATAATTGGGGAAATATTATTTCAAAGAACTGGGAAGAGATATATTTAAATAAATAACTGATGGGAACTATTTCATGAGTTTTGAATAAGGAAAAGATCTACCAATTATTGAGGAAAGGCTAACAGATGTTGTCGTTGAAATTTGGAGCATGGAATTTGATAGAAGTTGTTCTTCAACTGGATTAGGTACATGTATCGTTTTATCATCACCATAGGGAGAATTATTCCTCCTAGCATACAATTTGAAATTTCAAACACCAACAACACTAATGAATATGAAGAATGATTGCTTGAATTGCAAGCTACCGAAGATATGGGAATGAAGAAGCTCATCATACAAGGAGATGTAAAGTTAATTGTGAAACAAGTAAGAGATATATTTCAGGTCAAGAACTCTCATCTTCACCAGTACAGAAATAGAGACTAAGATTACCTTGAAGAATTTGATGCATTTAACATTAGAGTAGTTCTGAGAGATAAAACTACTAGGGATGATTCTTTGGCAGCATTTTCCTCCTTGATGATCCCACATCCATATTTCAAAGGAGAAAATTTTTCACTGGAAATGATATTTTTCCCAAGTGTGCTAGACAATTCAGAAAGCTAATTTTTTTAACGATGATAATCATTTTTTTTCCTTCTTACAATGGACAAGATATTTTAGGTCTATGTATTTCAAAGGAAGTGACTCAATCCCATGGGAGTTTACCACATATAATAGTGACAATAATATAACTAATTAAATGAACAAAGATGGAGTAAATCAACTAAAAGGTAACTCAATTATGAAGGAACTAGTGTTACTGGAGGAATTATTCAAAGATAATGAAAAGTTCATCCAATAAGTTCAAGGTTCAACTAAGATATTCATTAAAATATGATAAGATAAACATCAGAAAAATTGAACAACTGAGGATGGTGAACATATACAAATGTTGTTCACTTTAGGAATAAAGAAACTTCTCAACTTTATTATAAAAGTATTCTATTATTATCACATATTAATATGACGACTTTAAATCCTTTCAACCTCACTTAAATGCAGCACTTCATCCCCTTAAATACAGATGCAAAATCATTTCAAAAAAAATAAAGATAGTACAATCCAAAGATTTCCAGGACCATCAAATCAAAGGTTGAAAAGTTTCTCAATGCTTGTATCATTTTCCCTATCCATCAGTCAACATGGATAGACAATATTGTAACAATATGAAATACGAGTGGTAAAATCCACATCTAAGTGGATTTTTGTAACTTAAAATCAAGTTTCCTTAAGAGATAACTATCCATTTTTGGTCATGGATCATATCCTACAAGCAGTGAATGGTTTAGAGATGATGTCTATTCTCGGCAGATTCTATGGATATAACCAAATTAAAGTTTCCAAATATGATCAGTTCAATAATTCCTTCACCACCCCATGGGGTGACTTTTCATACCACCGTATGCCCTTTAGCCTAATCAGTGCATGTGCTAAATTGTAGAGAGTTATGTATTTGGATTTCAATGAATTGAAGGGGAAATGCATATGGTGTATCTAAATGATCTCATAGTATATTCTAAAAATATATAAGAGCACTTACAATAAATTGAACAAGTTTTGATCGGCTGTAGAAGACACCGCATTTCCCTCAATAAAAAAGGTCATTTTTTGGGGCAACCAAAGGAAAACATTCTTGGTCACATTGTGAGTAATGAAGGCATGAAGATTGATCCAAAAAGAGTAGAATCTATCTAGAGAATTTATCTACCCACTAGTGAACCAAGTGTGCACTCTTTCTTTGGCAATACATTGAATTTCTTGAGAAGGTTTTTCCCAAAATTTAATAAGCTTACAAAGGACATAGTAAACATGATGAAGCCCAAGGTTTATTTCAAGTGGAGTAAAGGGCCAAGGAGAGGAATACTTTGAGTCTATCAAGAGTTCTATTGCAAAAGCACATAATTTTTATGTCATAATTTCAATAGAGATTCCATTCTCTATTTCTATGCTTCGAATCATACTATTTCAGTAGTCCTTGTTGAAGAAAATGATGATGAAATTTAGTCACCCATTACATTCATGCAGTGATCCTATGAAGGCACATGCACTTAACTACTCACAACATGAGAAACATGCATATGTAGTTGTTAAATATTTAAATAATTTCAAGTTTTACCTTTTGAAATTTGATATTATTGTCATGGTTCCTATTCCTACCAGTTAAGTCCATTTTGATGCAACAAGACCCTGACATGAAGAAGAGGAAATTAGGTGTCAAAGGTGTAAGAGTATGACCTTGACATAAAACCTTCTAAATTAGTGTGAGGAAATGACTTGTGTGAAATATTTCTATTGGGAGGAATGGGAATATTGCTTCTCCAATTTTTATGCATGTTTAGTTAAGAACCTCCCTCTCATGCTCTTTTTAAGCACCACCAATCCTTGGTATGCATGCAAAAAATATTTCCTAGCCTATGGGGATTTCTCATATAGGAATATATTACGAGAAAAGATGCACTCTATGCCTCAAAGTAGAATTTTATATGTCATTTGGGAGAACATGCTTTACAATAAGGGATTGGATGACACATTCCTAAGTTGCATTGAAGAAGAAAAACATAAAATTGTTTCAAGTGTTTCATATCATGATCAAGTATGTGGAGGCCATTTATAAAAAAATGGTTACTACTGATAATATCCTGAGAGGTGGCTATTCTTGGTCCTACCCTCTTCAGAGATGCATATAAATGGGTTGGAAAATGTGATGTATGTCAGCAGCTTGTGGGAAGATCAAGACTTACTACTTTTCACGTCAGGCCTGTGCTTATCAAAGAACCTTTCCAATGGTGGGGTTTGGATTTCATTAGTGTATTTAACCTGTACTTTAATACATGTCATATGTATGCCATAAATTCTACTGATTACTCCAAAAAGTGGGTGGAGGCTATTCCAACCAAACATGCCAATTCTGAAACAATGTGTAACTTCATGAAGGAAAACATTATAGTCATATTTAGGGTACCAAACAAGATAGTAGCAAAAAATTTCACTTAATTATCTTTAAGTGAATTGATGGAATTTTTATACAATTATGGTATTCCTCCATCCCACTCTACTGATTACTATTCATAAGAAAATGGCCAAGTGAAATCCAATAACTAAGAAATTGTCACTATTCTTTGAAATATAGTGGATGTCAATCAAAGAGATTGGCATAAGAAAATATATGATGCACTATGGGCCGATTGAATCACCCAGAAAAATAAATTGTCACCTCTCCTTTGTCAGATGCTATACATAATTGAAGCTCAAATCCCAATTTCTCAAGAGCTGATGTATCCATTAGTACTGAAGTGAGTTTATGACATTATGGAAAACTTGAATAAGTTGTTTAAATTAGATGAATTTGTGTCACTATACCAGGATCTATTAACTACAAATTTGTGTGTCGAAGGTAGAAAAGAAACAATTGATACATTCTAAGAAGGAGCTTGAATCTAATAAATATCATGATATATCTATTAGGTAAGTTTGACACATGACAAGATCATGAATGACTGAGAGATCTGGTCCTCACGGTCTATGATAAAAGGAGAGAATCGAAGGGAAAGCATAGAAAGTGAGCTAAGTATAAATGTGGTTAGTTCATGTCAAGATAAAGAATTTGTATGGATTTTCCACCTAAATAAGTATTGTGTTTCCATAAAGAGGAAAATATTTGAGTTGCAAACTCATAGTGGGACAAGTCATTTGATGATCTAATATGAGATGGTCAAAAGGGTGTAGTCTCTAAAGTTATCAAGTTTGTACTGGAGATAGTAACACAAGCTTGTAGCACCTTATGAAGTCATAGGTGATTTGATGTCTTTACAAGTGGAAATGACCTTTCAAGTCTGTGTATCAAGGTTTCCCTGTCCATTTTATGTGTTTCCATTATGACACGCATGTCTATGTCCTTGTACCTTTGTGCATGGTGTGTGATAGCTCAAACTTGTATTCAAAAGTCGGCTCCTAAAATGACTCTTGTGCCAAATCTAATAAGGAAAGACTGGTTTGCAAGGCCAAAAGGTGATCTGACATTATGTCTGTGCCACATGAGGAATAGCTCATGTCCCCAAGATGGAGCTATCTTGTTTTGATGTAATGATGTAGCAGATGTGAAGTCACAGTGAAGCTTGTCAAGATGACAACTAAGCCCATTTTTGAACACATATAAGCTTCCCAGTCACTATGCATCCAACTTACGACAGGTTTATCCTTTCAGCATCCTACCCTCATCCAGATTTTAGAGGAATGTGTTATACAATATTATTAAGGATTTGTTTCATTTTACATGTAAGTATGTCCGATAGTGCAAGTTGATGAAGTTATCTTATGATATTGATGACCAAGGTAACTTCTTTTGAATGGCCTATTGCAGGGGGTCTCAGGAGTACACTCTATAGGCTAATTGAGCTCTCTTTGGAATAATTCAGGATAGAGTATTCTTAGGTATGAAGGTGTGTAACATTCTTAAGAGGATGTTGAAGGTTAAAGTAAATGAATCTTGTGAAATATTGAAAGATGACCTTGTCTCATTCAAATTATAGAGCTACAATAATCTTTAATCTATGCAAGTGGTGTTATAAGCCTAAGGGTCTAAATGACAAGCTCCTAAAAGAAAGGGGATCTCTATGAAGGATTTGTTTTTTGAGTGTTATGAGTGCAAGTTGAAAATATTTTGTCAAACCAAAATATGAGGTTCAACCACAGTACATGGGATAATATCCCTCCTCAAAGACAGGTGAGGCTACCTGTTTATTGCTAATCTAAAACACAGTAAATAATATATACAATATTCACACTAATCTAACCATTGGGTCTGTTGGGATGAAATCCTGAAATCCACATTCACACGCATTCAAGGATATTGCTTTCGTAAGTGAAATAGGTTAGAAACTGTTACAGTGAAAGAAGCACGGTAGAAAAGAAATGGGAGAAACGTATTTTCTTTCGAGTAAACAAAGAGCACGAAATAATCATACGAGTTTTAGATCATAGATATAGTGTCTGAGATAATTAGAAACACTGATATTCTATGCAAAGAATAGCTTTAAGATCATGAACATAAAAACACTGTCTTAAATAAGATATATTCCACAACACAAAGTCTGCAAAACAATATCAACTTCTATTCTTCAAAATGATTGAAAGAAAACACAAAGTTTTTCTCCTTTCCAATAGCCTCTTAATGCTTCAAAAATTCTCGACCATTTTGAATGCACAAGCATCCCTTATTTATAACAAAAGAAGCTAGAGATAAAACAGGACAGATCCTGAAAAGTAGCATGCTAACTAGAGTTCAGCTTTGCATGATTCTCACGCAGGAGATCAAGTCAAAGTATGAATTAAAAATATGATAAAACGGAAATAACAAAGACATGTCAATCTAAAAAATAGAAATGACATGGGATGTTGGGAATTAATCCGAATCATCATCTTTTGCTTCTTCTTCTTTCTCCTCCTCTAGCTGAGACTAGGTTTGTTCCGAAAGAACTCCTGGAACTTCCGAATAATGCCTTGCATTTCATTTTCCTCAGGTGCAGTGGAATGATCATTCCACATTTAGACCGCAGGTCTCATGGATATCACTGGCACTGCTGGGAAGCTTTTTCAACCTTTTGACTGAGCTTTCTTAAGGCCTCCAAAGTATGTTCAATCCTCACAAACTGACCAATGACTTCAAGGTCGAATCCATCTACAGGTTCATGCTGAACAGTCTCTTGAACTTGTTTGAAGAGATCATCTGCTGATAGGGCACTTGAGTTCCCAACTGACACCTTTGGACAAATCTTTAGCAATTCTTCTTCCAGATCACTTTTCCCATCGATCAATTTATCCCTTGATTCTCTCAACTTGCTGCAGGCTTCGTTGAGGATCTTTACTCTGAACTTGATGGCCTTGATCAGCTGAAAGTGTTTATCTGTATGTGGAAGAATGCCTTCTTCTACCAAGAGATGTGCTGGTATTTGCTTTAGCACTTGGAGAGCTTCACAAGTCAAATCAAGCATGTCCAAGTTCTTCAGTGAATTCCTCATCCATCTTCTCTCCTTCCTTCTGAATCTCTGCCAAGGACTGATGAACTTTCACCACGTCTTGAACTTTTACTTCCTTCCCATCAAAATGTTGGATAAACTTTTGGATCCATTAGCTGAATCGTAGCTCAATCGTAGGCACGCGAAAACAAACTCTGGACATTGGGCAGACATGGGGAAGCTTGCTGCAAGGGGCAAGCCACTGTTAGCTAAAGCCACCATCCATGGGGTTTGAGAAGAACTCATCACCCTATTCCAAAAGTCATCCATATCTATGTTGCCCATTTCAGTATCCCTGATATCATAATTACAGTCGACATATGACGGGGATTCTGGTTTCTTAAATTTAGATTTCATCCTGCTAGATTTTTCGGCCTTCTCCTGTGATGAACCAGGATCCGACATGAAGAATATTGGAAGGAGAAAGGCTCGAAACTCGCTGGAGATGCTGTGCACACTGAAAAACCTGATTGACTGAATGCGTCGGAAGGAGAAAAGAACCCGACACGTAGAAGAAGATATCAGAAAACTTTGAGAACCCGACAGGTCTGATATGTCGGAATCTTGGCGAAACCCGACACTTGCTTTCAATGGCGGAAACAGGAGAAAACCCGACACCCACTTTTGATGACGGAACTTAGGAGATGCCCGACACTTAGTGTTGAGGTCGGAATGTTGAGAAACCCCGTCACTTCGAGCTTCCAAGGTTCTTCGGACTTTTGAATCTGCAACACAACCTTCAAAATCCGGGAAACAAAAACAGAGTCTTTCCTTTGAATTTCTACATACACAACTTCCTTTCTTTTTTGTTATTCATATTCCATACATCATGCATAGTAATTAAGATTTGGAAGGAACAGCACCAATTGATAATCCCAAAAAGAGAATAAACCCTAGAAAACCCAAAACCCTTTCCAAAACAACACAGAAAGAAGAAGGAAGAAAAACCCTCAACAACTGGCAAGAAATTGGAAAGAAAATACACGCAGTCGATCCAGAAAAGTCAAGAATAAAGAAGGAAAGAAGAATACCTTCGATTCGAGACAGGTAAAATCGAAAACAAACGATCCAGTCTGGTAACGCGAGTTTGCGGGTTTTGGGAGCGGAAGAGCATGCGAAAAATCCACGAATTAAAAATATGAACGGTAAGAATGACGTGGAAATCCGCGTATTTATAAGAAAATCAGTAATAAATACACTTCAGCTCGGCACGTGCCAACTCACCGACCACTCGGCATGAATGCCACGTCAGTATGTTGGAGGAGTCCGAAAACCCGACACGAGGAGATTTAGTGCATTTCGGGTTTCGGGCTTCGGAAAACATGGAGCACCCAACATGTTTTGAATCATGAATGTTCCGATGCATTGAACTTCCGAAAACCTGATTACAAAGGATTGAGCGGACTTCGGGAATCGGAGAACATGGCGCATAAAACATGTTTTGGAACATGAATGTCCCGATGCTTTAGAGTTCCGAAAACCCGAATACAAAGGATTGTCTTAACACAAGGCGGGTCTCGGGTTTCGGAAGTCACGCGACACAAAGCATGTTTTAACTCAAGTATGTTCCGATGAGTTGAATTTCCGAAAACCCGATTACAAAGGATTTTCTTAATTGCAAGGCGGGTTTCAGGTTTCAGAGGTCATAAGACATAAAGCATGTTAAAACTTATGTCAAGCTGTTAGTAACACCCGAAAACCCGATTTTCTCTAAAAGAGGTCATAATGCAAAATCACTTCAAAAATTTTGTAGGGGTTATCCGATCGTTTCGTTGTGAACTCAAAACGGGGATAACAGCTGGCTCCAGTTGGGGACTTTCTTTGTAATACCAAAGGAAGAGAACTCAGAATCTCTGGTCTCGCGGACCAGGGCCTTATCCAATGGGCTACGGGGTCAAGGAGAAAACCAAAACAAAACAAAACGAAGAAAGAAAGAAAGAAAACCAAAAGCAAACACACAACAAAAGCAAAATATGTACAATGCAAGAGAGCATCTTGCATTAATGGTGGAACAGCTTTAGATGTTGTCCACTGAAAGGCAAAGGGAGTAACCCTCCATCAAGATATGATAGAAGGAAACTATTTTCACCATTCAACTCGTGGATCTTGAAAGGTCCTTTCCATAAAGAATCAAACTTTCCATGCATTCCTTTCTGTTCTCTTCTTTTATCCCAAAGCAACACCAAGTCTCCAATCTGGAAGTCACGTTGCTTTGATTTTTTATCAAAAATCTTCTTCACCCTGCTCTGATGATCTGCTATACGATCAACCACCTTAATTCGCTCTTCTTCTAGCTTGGTTAGGTACATAACCCTCTTTTCGATAGAATTCTGAAAAGCTACATCTTCAACCGCTTTCGCCAACTGTAAGGCCGGCAATTCTACTGAGATAGGAATTTCAGCATCAATCCCGTATAGCAATTGAAAAGGGGACATCCCTATGGCTCGCTTTGGAGTGATCCGATCAGCCCACAACGCATCATACAATGCTTTGTGCCAATTCCTCTGATTTTCGTCTACTAATTTCCTGATTATAGTAACCAGATTCTTATTGCTGGACTCAGCTTGCCCATTACCCTGGGGATAATAGTCAGATGAATGAGCCAAAGTAATGCCGAATCCATAGCAAAACTCAGTTAACTCATGTGACGAGAAATTGGAAGCATTATCCGCTACAATCTTATGAGGTACACCGAATCTGACAATTATGTTTTCCTTAAGGAATTTGCAAACAGCTTCAGAAGTTGCTTGCTTGATTGGCGCAGCCTCTACCCACTTGGTAAAATAATCTGTAGCAGTTAGCACATAGTTGTGTCCAGCACTGGAAGCAGGATTCAATGTTCCGATAAAATCAATCCCCCATTGGCGAAAAGGTTCTTCAATCACCACAGGCTTCAGAGGAAGAGCTGCTAACTTGGGACGACCAACAAAATGTTGACAAGCTTCACATTTAGACACCCATTCTGCTGAATCCCGGAAAAGAGTAGGCCAATAATACCTAGCCCGTAAGATCTTATACGCTGTTACAGAAGACGAAAAATGTCCTCCGCATGCTAGGCTATGAAAGGATTCTAATAACTTTTCCTGTTGCGATTTATCAACACAACGCAAGAAGACACCATCGATACCTTTCTTGTATATTGCATTATTCCACAAAAGGTATTTCGCAGATCTCAACTTGACGGTCCTCTTCTCTTTTTGATTTAAATGCGGAGGGCATTCACCATAAGTTAAGAAGAAAGCAATGTCCGTGTACCATTCATCGGTCGTACTGACAAAAAGCACCGTAGGCAGTTCGGAAGAAGTATCTTGATTCTTTTCACACTCTGTTTCAGCATGATTCTCTGCAATCAATTGACACAGGCCCCTTCCTCGTACCAACTTGGTAGGTTTGATGTCCAAGTCGTACTCCTGAACCTTAGCTATCCAAGTACCTCTTTGGCTTCCCAGCTCTTGTTGAGTTAGAATGGATTTAACAGCAGTATCAGGAACGAGAACACGAGTATGAGAATTCAGCACATAGTACCTGAAATGCTTCACCGCTCGCACCACCGCATAAGCATGTTTTTCAATCTGCGACATCTTCAATTCATGCTCTTTCAACGGACAGCTCATGAATGCGATAGGAGCTTCAATGCCTTCTCCATTTTCCTGCATCAGGATCGCTGACACTGTGTGGGCAGAAGCATAGCTATACATGATGAAATCTTTCTTGAAGTCTGGACATACTAAGACAGGAGCACTAGCAACTGCCTTTTTTATTTCTTCAAATGCCAGCTTCCCTTCTGTACTCCATCTGAAATGGAACTTTGCTTTTCATCATTCCAAGGATATCCTTGGTCTTGTCAGCAAAATCAGGTACAAATCTTCTCAAGAAATTAACCTTTCCGAAGAAAGAATGAACTCCTGTTTTACTTGTGGGCAAGGTAAGGCTCTGAATAGCCTTTACCCTTTCTGGGTCAATTTTAGTTCCTTCTCTAGTCACAATATGACCCAGCAGCTTTCCTTCTGTTACCCCGAACATGGATTTCTTAGGATTCAATGAAATTCCGTGACGTCTGCATCTCTGAAGTACCTGTTCTAAATGACCATAATGATCACTTCCGCTTTTTAGAAAAGACAGTCAAGTCATCCAAATACACGACTATGACCTTACCCATCAGATCTCTGAATGCTAGGTCCATAGCCCTCTGAAAAGTAGCTCCGGCATTGATCAGGCCGAATGGCATCCTCCTGTAAGCAAAGGTACCCCATGGGGTCGTGAAAGCTGTCTTGTGTTGATCCTCTGTGGTTACTTCGACTTGATTATATCCCGAAAACCCGTCGAGCATGGATAACATTTCTGATCCAGTAACAGTTTGCAATACCTGATCCATGATCGGCAAGGGATAATTATCCTTCAGCGAGGACTGATTCAAGTTCTGAGAAGTCAACACAAATCCGGATCTCGCCATTCTTCTTTCTGACAGGAACAATGTTTGCAATCCAAGTGGAGTGATGGATTGGGAAAATAATTCTAGCATCTAACATCTTCTGAATTTCTGCCAGGATAGTCCCTGAAATCTTCGGATTGTAATGTCTTTGCTTCTGTCTATACGGCTTCACATCAGGCTTCAGAGGAATACTATGCTGAACATCCTTGGGCTTGAAAGATTTCAAATCTGCATAGGACCAGGCCAACACATCGATGTATTTCTTCAAAAGCGAAGTGAATCTTTCCTTCTCTTCAGGAGAACAGCATTTACCGATATTCACCATCCGAGGTTGATCAGATGAACCTAGATTGATTTGATCCACTTCAGAGGAAGAAGCTCCTTCAACCTGCCTTTTGTTTTGGATGAAGCGATCATGCTTGTCAAACAGACCCTCCAGAGAAACCAGACCTTTTGGTATCTTGTTGCCTTTCAGCTGGATAAATTCACCATCAACCTCTTGATATGGATCTAAAATAGTTTCACGAAAGGCTGATTCTGAACCTTCAAAATACAGTTCACTGAAATTGTCAGCCTTTTCCAGGAAAGCCAACACCTGTTGATCATCATTGAATACCTGCCAGTGAGTTGCATTATCTGGGATGCTAGGGCGGTACACAATCTCGATAGAGTATGTGTCTTGCTTGAACTGAGGATGAGGAAGAAGAAGAGATGCAGATACGGCCAAAGAATCAGCCTTGTCATTATAATCTCTTAAAACTGCCTTAATAGAAAATGCATCAAAGCATTCTATACTATCCCACACTTTGTTCCTATAATGCCTCAACCGATCATTTTTCACCTGATATATACCCCTGACCTGATTAACAATCAGCTCCGCATCTCCCTGAACCTTGAGATTCCTGATTCCCTTCTGTCTGGCCAATTCTAATCCTAATAACAGGGCTTCATATTCGGCCGTGTTGTTAGTATTATCAAATTGCAACTTATAAGCTGATGGAAAAATCTCGGAGCTAGGAGATATGAGAACAACACCAGCGCCTGATCCAGAGGTTGAGCAGCTACCATCAAATTCGAGCGTCCAAATTACATTGGGATCTTCCTCTTCCACATCTACAATGGGTATCTCTGAAGCCATGAAATAATTCCCAAAGCTAGCATCTTCGAAAAGGATCTGAGCTTTAGGATCATCTGATTTGGTCACCAAATACTTTGCCTGCGGTTCAGGATGAAGAACCTGTTGAACCCCTTTGACTGGGATCTTGGCTTTGGTCCAATCCATACTAATCTCTCCTCCGACATCTTTACAAAATCCTCTACCCAAGAGAATACCATAAGCCGCAGGAATATCAGCAACCAGAATAGTCATTTTCACTCTCTTCTCAGGAAAAGCAACAAATGCGAACTGTGCGTCCTTAATTTGACCAATCAGAGGGACTTGTTTAGTTTCCATGGAATAGCACCGTCCATATGATTTAGTCAAAGTAAGCCCAAGGGCATGGGCCACTTTTGCGGGCATAACATTATCAGAGGCCCCTGAATCAATGATGCAATTGCTGAGTTTAAACCCATTTATAAGTAGAGACAAATAAAATGGTTCAATCTTTCCTGAGGAAGAAGCAGAGGTCAGATTATTCTGAGGTGTGGGTTGAGTAGGATTTGAAAGGAGACCTTTAGCAGGTGATGGAACGGCCACTTTACTTCTGATGAACTTGGCCAGCTTTTCAAATTGTTCGGGATTCGACTGAAGGTATTCTGCTTCTGACATTTGAATTTTGGTTCTCTTTGCATGATCAATAATATCGAAAGCAGTGTAAGAAGGAATGATAGTAGGCTCAGTTCTAATTATATGAGCTTGTGCTGGGGCACTGACCTTAGGAGAAGGAGAATAAGGAGCAGCTGTCTTTTTAGTAACCTCTCTTTCAGTTTGCGCCGAAATAGGGGTACCCCTTTTGACTATGGATACAGGAGGTTCCTTATTCTTCTCCTTAGTATTTTCCAGAGGCTTTCTGGGAACCTGAGATTGGGACCGAGTGAAAACAGCAAATGATTGACCATCTGGCTCACATTCATCTTCATCATATTCCAAATAACCAATGCTGGAGTCGCCAGCTGACTCATCATAAGACTCATCAGCATATCCTGAAGCTTCGAAATCCTCAGGAGAATCTTGTTCTTCTGGTTCATCATCTTCTTCAATTAGTTCCACTGCTGCATTAACAGGCGGAGCTTCAATTGCTAATCTCGGTTGAGCAGGAGCTAACCGTGGCCTATCTCTGGCAGGTACACCATTGTTATTAAAATTCCGCCTAGGGATATCCCGGTACGGAACATTGCTCCCCTGCTGAGACACTTGCTTCTTTAAAGCAATCAAATCATTAGCCATTTTTTGAAACATAGGGTCAGTATTACCTTGAGAAGAACCTTGATTTTTGATTTTGGGTATATCTTTCTTGATCCTTCCGGCTAAGATGAGATCATCCTCTATTTCAGTAGCCGTTGACTGAGCAGTAGCCAAATCTGGGATAACCGACCTTCGTAATAAAAAACTTATATCAGGAGGTTGAGCATTGATGAAGAAGCACTTTTGGTTTTCCAGAGTTGGTACAGCTATAACTGGAATTTTCCGGATCAGCTTATTGAACTTAGCCACGAATTCCCGCATAGGTTCATGCGATTCCTTCTTCATATGAGTAAGCTGAGCTAACAATGCATGAGAATCTTTGGCTGGTTTGAAACGTGCTTCAAACTTGGTCCGCATGGTAGCCCAATTTGGAATGCATGCATTCGGGAGGTGATAAAACCATTCAGCTGCTACTCCCTGCAATGTTTCAACGAAGAGTCGAACAGAGACATCTTCGTGGGCTACTCCGAGGACACCGCATGCAACAAAGAAAGACGCAATATGCTCATCAGGATGCTGCTTCCCATCCCCATTGAACTTGGGAATGTTTTTACGTGATCCACGTGGTAACTCATGCAATGGAGGAGTCAAAGTAAGAGGACCAATGACTGCACCCCAAGGCACAGGTTGAACCGCCATCCTTCTGAAAAGAGTGCGTACAGGGATCCGGGTATCAGACAAGAGTAGTGCACGACAAGTTGCAGATGCTTCCCATTCTTCAGGGATCCGATTTCTCCGAACAGGTGAAGAACTTCTGGCTCGGTTAGAGACAACGCTGTTGGGAGAAAGGCTGAAATTATGCTGTTGCAGTAACTCAAAGAGTGGATCAATTTCACCTTGAGCTCGGCGAGACCGAGTGAAGATCCTCCTGGCCAGCTTGAACTGAAAGGAGATCTTATTAAAAATAAGGCAAATATGGAGTCGCCAGACACCGAGAGGATAAGCTTTATACTATTGATCCGTATTTCCCCAGCGGAGTCGCCAAAAACTGTTGGTTGGATATTTTGTCAAACCAAAATATGAGGTTCAACCACAGTACATGGGATTAAATCCCTCCTCAAAGACAGGTGAGGCTGCCTGTTTATTGCTAATCTAAAACACAGTAAATAATATATACAATATTCACACTAATCTAACCATTGGGGGTTGGGATGAAATCCCGAAATCCACATTCACACGATTCAAGGATATTGCTTTCGTAAGTGAAATAGGTTAGAAACTGTTACAGTGAAAGAAGCACGGTAGAAAAGAAATGGGAGAAACGTATTTTCTTTCGAGTAAACACAGAGCACGAAATAATCATACGAGTTTTAGATCACAGATATAGTGTCCGAGATAATTAGAAACACTGAGATTCTATGCAAAGAATAGCTTTAAGATCATGAACATAAGAACACTGTCTTAAATAAGATATATTTCACAACACAAAGTCTGCAAAACAATATCAACTTCTATTCTTCAAAATGATTGAAAGAAAACACAAAGTTTTTCTCCTTTCCAATAGCCTCTTAATGCTTCAAAAATTCTTGACCCTTTTGAATGCACAGGCATCCCTTATTTATAACAAAAGAAGCTAGAGATAAAACAGGACAGATCCTGAAAAGTAGCATGCTAACTAGAGTTCAGCTTTGCATGATTCTCACACAGGAGATCAAGTCAAAGTATGAATTAAAAATATGACAAAACGGAAATAAGAAAAGACATGTCAATCTAAAAATAGAAATGACATGGGACGTTGGGAACTTAATCCGAATCATCATCTTTTTCTTCTTCTTCTTTCTCCTCCTCCAGCTGAGACTGTTTGTTCCGGAACTCCTGGAACTTCCGAATAATGCCTTGCATTTCATTTTCCTCAGGTGCAGTGGAATGATCATTCCACATTTCACAGGTCTCATGGATATCACTGGCACTGCCGGGAAGCTTTTTCAACCTTTTCTGAGCTTTCTTAAGGCCTCCAACGTATGTTCAATCCTCACAAACTGACCAATGACTTCAAGGTCGAATCCATCTACAGGTTCATGCTGAACAGTCTCTTGAACTTGTTTGAAGAGATCATCTGCTGATAGGGCACTTGAGTTCCCAACTGACACCTTTGGACAAATCTTTAGCAATTCTTCTTCCAGATCACTTTTCCCATCGATCAATTTATCCCTTGATTCTCTCAACTTGCTGCAGGCTTCGTTGAGGATCTTTACTCTGAACTTGATGGCCTTGATCAGCTGAAAGTGTTTATCTGTATGTGGAAGAACGCCTTCTTCTACCAAGAGATGTGCTGGTATTTGCTTTAGCAGAAGCTTCACAAGTCAAATCAAGCTGTCCAAGTTCTTCAGTGGTTACTGTCCCAGGCCTTCTGAAGCCAAGGACTTGATGTCTAGGGCCCCATACTCTTCCAAATTTGGTAGTTTCAGGAGATCATCAAAATAAGCCCCATCTAGTTTGATAACTACTTCACCAGCCTGATTCCTTACGGAACGAGAAGCTGAGTCGTAGCTGGATGCACACGCCAAAACAAACTCTGGACATTGGGCAGACATGGGGAAGCCTGCTGCAAGGGGCAAGCCACTGTTAGCTAAAGCCACCATCCATGGGGTTTGAGAAGAACTCATCACCCTATTCCAAAAGTCGTCCATATCTATGTTGCCCATTTCAGTATCCCTGATATCATAATTACAGTCGATATATGACGGGGATTCTGGTTTCTTAAATTTGTATTTCATCCTGCTAGATTTTTCGGCCTTCTCCTGTGATGAACCAGGATCCGACATGAAGAATATTGGAAGGAGAAAGGCTCGGAACTCCGGAGATGCTGTGCACACTGAAAAACCTGATTGACTGAATGCGTCGGAAGAAGAAAAGAACCCGACACGCAGAAGAAGATATCGGAAAACTTTGAGAACCCGACAGGTCTGATATGTCGGAATCTTGGCGAAACCCGACACTTGCTTTCAATGGCGGAAACAGGAGAAAACCCGGCACCCACTTTCGATGACGGAACTTAGGAGATGCCCGACACTTAGTGTTGAGGTCGGAATGTTGAGAAACCCCGTCACTTCGAGCTTCCAAGGTTCTTCGGACTTTTGAATCTGCAACACAACCTTCAAAATCTGGGAAACAAAAACAAAGTCTTTCCTTTGAATTTCTACATACACAACTTCCTTTCTTTTTTGTTATTCATATTCCATACATCATGCATAGTAATTAAGATTTGGAAGGAACAACACCAATTGATAGTCTCAAAAAGAAAATAAACCCTAAAAACCCAAAACCCTTTCCAAAACAACACAGAAAGAAGAAGGAAGAAAAACCCTCAACAACTGGCAAGAAATTGGAAAGAAAATACACGCAGTCGATCCAGAAAAATCAAGAATAAAGAAGGAAAGAAAAATACCTTCGATTCGAGACAGGTAAAATCGAAAACAAACGATCCAGTCTGGTAACGCGAGTTTGCGGGTTTTGGGAGCGGAAGAGCATGCGAAAAATCCACGAATTAAAAATATGAACGGTAAGAATGACGTGGAAATCCGCGTATTTATAAGAAAATCAGTAATAAATACACTTCAGCTCGGCACGTGCCAACTCACCGACCACTCGGCATGAATGCCACGTCAGCATGTTGGAGGAGTCCAAAAACCCGACACGAGGAGATTTAGTGCATTTCGGGTTTCGGGCTTCGGAAAACATGGAGCACAAAACATGTTTTGAATCATGAATGTTCCGATGCATTGAACTTCCGAAAACCCGATTACAAAGGATTGAGCGGACTTCGGGAATCGGAGAACATGGCGCATAAAACATGTTTTGGAACATGAATGTCCCGATGCTTTAGAGTTCCGAAAACCCGAATACAAAGGATTGTCTTAACACAAGGCGGGTCTCGGATTTCGGAAGTCACGCGACACAAAGCATGTTTTAACTCAAGTATGTTCCGATGAGTTGAATTTCTGAAAACCCGATTACAAAGGATTTTCTCATTGCAAGGCGGGTTTCGGATTTCGGAGGTCATAAGACATAAAGCATGTTAAAACTTATGTCAAGCTGTTAGTAACACCCGAAAACCCGATTTTCTTTAAAAGAGGTCATAATGCAAAATCACTTCAAAAATTTTGTAGGGGTTATCCGATCGTTTCGTTGTGAACTCAAAACGGGGCAAATTAGTTCTCAATAATGGTTTCATTACTTGCATAAGGTGATTTAGAGTCCAACTCATGTAATATTTGACCCCAAAAGACTTTCCTAATCTTCCCTGGTGAAAACATTAGTTCCGGTGTCCCATATGGACATCCAAGGGAAAATCTACTTTCCTTATCTACCTAAGTTACACTCTAGACACTCAGGTGTCCCTTTTTACCATAAGGCACAAGGGGGAGACCAAAGTGTGACCTAACTCTCCTCCCAAAGTCACACTTTTGACTCCCATGTGTCCCCTCTATCCCTATGGTGCAAGGGGGACACCAAAGTGTGACCTAACTCTCCTCCCAAAGTCACACTTTTGACTTCCATGTGTTCCCTCTATCCCTATGGTGCAAGGCGAACACCAAAGTGGACCTCCCTCTTTCTCCTAGGTCACACTTTGGACACATAAGTGTCCCCTATGTCCCCAATGAAAAAAATTAGACATAAAACTATGACCCACTCATCCATGTAGCCCCCAAACACCATGTAACCACCTCCAGCTCCTTCGGTGCCATTTCCCAACCCCCGCATCTCATCCACCTCACACAACAAGATGTCACTTTTCACCATCTAGTGCAAGTCACACTTTTGTGTGTCCAATTTCCCCTCTATCCCTATTCCACCATGCGTAAGCTCACATCCACTCCAATCAAACCCTGATTAAGTAGTGTAGTTACAGGTGAGTTAAAAAACATAATTAAATCTCATTAAATCTCCATTTATCAAACAGATAGGCATTTTTATAGAAAAGTGACACTGAAACATCCTACAATTTTTTTTTTCGAGACATGCTTCCAATGTTTTTTCCAAACATCCATAGCCACCAAAACAAAGATCTATTCATATCTCCTCATCTAGGCACCTATTTTCCATAAAGTTTTTACTGTGATCGCCTCTCTAAAATGGATATGGGAGACTGTCAAAGTAAATCCATTGATTCCCTAGATTTTTTTTATAGCAAAACACTTAAAATATCATACCCTAACACTTTTTTTCTTTTTTATGGAGATCCAACATGTGGAAAACCATGAAATTCAGAGTAGAAGGTCCTAGTGCAAAACATAAAATTTTGACAGTGGTTTCATTGCAACCCGAAACCTATAAGTGCACTTTCTAAAAATATCAAGTATTCCGAGAAGCGCATGGCTAAAAAATAGTAAGTTCTAAAAATAGTGAATCCTTTGCATTCGTAGTATCCAAAATGAGCAAGAAACATCTGAAAGGGAGAATTTGGAAAAATTGCTGAAAATGGCAAGTATCCAAAATAATGGGTATCTAAAAATAGAAAGTATCTAAAATAGAAAAACCTCAACATTTACAGTAATTTAAATGAGCTAGACACATTAGAGAGAGAAAACAATGGAAACTTACTAAAATAGTAGTCCTGGATAGGACCTGCTAAAAATAGAAAGTTTAGGATTTGAGTTCAGAAAATTTGTGGTGAATCCTATTATGCTTGTCTCGGTACTTTTTGGAGCTATGAAGTTTAAATACTCAGGTGTGAAACACATTTCAACTCTAATCATCGACTATCCTAGTGTGGGAGACATTGATGTCACTCACATGGATCTCAAAGACTTGAAAACTAGGATGTTTGGCAGACCTCGTGAATCAGTAGAAGAGAATATATTATCAATAAGATGCCACCCATTTTCCATTCAGAGCATTGAATTGGTATTTTCCTACACACAACACTATGAAGTTGAATCTAAGATAGTGTGGGTAGATGACAATTAAATCCTTGCAGTCCTCACTCCTAAGGGCATCTGGCAATGTTTACAGATTCCCACTAGTAGTAACATGGTCATCATCACCAAGTAATTTTCATCACATGACTAGGAAAATACTAATTCAAATTTGCAAGGCCTTGTGCTCAGTTCATGGCTCAGGAAGGAATAAACCTTCTCGTGTTCCCAAGAACTTATCCAAAATTGAATTCCATGAAGGTTATTTTGATGCCATCAATCTAATGAGAATGGTGATGGGTGAGGAAATGAAAAAATAATTCCAGAAATGGATGGCTCAGTTCATCCTTGTTAGTAATTAAGGGAACCAAGTAATGGATTGAGGGAATATTATCAATGATAACATTCATCAACAATTTCTTTAGTTTCCTTCCACCAGGAAGTTCATCATGACTTCCTACTTGGTATATGCTCTTACCTACATCAGACCCTTTAAGGGCATGATTTCTGCTCTCAGTGTATCCCAAAAATCACCTACCTATGAGAAATACTTGCAGCTCACTCATAGACAAATCAACCATCATTTTTCCAAGGTGAATGATGCATTTACCATGTTCATCATCTGAATTCACAAGGTAATTCTAGAGATGAGGATCTCATGTAAAACAACTACTATGATTGAGAAATACGTGAGCTATTTCAACCAGTTCTCAACCTTTACCTACATAAGGGTTTCAGGCTTTGATCTTGCTCCTTGTAGGCTATCTAGGCACCCTAGTGATAAAATTGTAACATTTGATTATGCAGGAAAATTTATAATGTTCATACCAGATGTAGAAACAATAAAAAGAAGGGTGTGTCTTTCCCCATATCTTTTGGAATCTATTCATGTAATAATTTTACAGATGCATCATATATTGAAGCTTATTTTTCTTCCCTTAATCTATATTGCTATGCATCTAGGTCTGATTTTGATATCATGAGAAACCCTGAAACTTTCACCTTCCCTAGATTGCACTACACACATCAAATTGAGGACTATTGGGCTAGTTATATTGATGAATTTGAATTAAGAAAGAGGTACCATATGCGAATGACAGTTGATCAGATGAGGGGCCTCTACTTTTATTGGTTCATAGAGGATGATAAATCATACTTGTTGGATCTCAAGTATCAAGTAGTGAAAAATTCACCCCTTCCTCTGATTTGATGGAATACAAAAGAATCAAGTGACATCAAGGAGAGAACTAAAGCATTAATTCAAAGGTGAAGAGAATGCTTCATGATAAAAAATAATTATTTTCATCAAGTCCAGTGGCCTCCTGAATCTATCTGTTAGGAATTAGTGAACAAATATGTGGAAACAATTCCTCGAATCACAACATTAGGAAACTATTTAGTAGAATTATACTTGTAAAAATATAACAACATACATAAGCAATGCACAAAAGAAGACAAGACAAGATTTAACATGGTTCACCTAATGTGGCTGCGTCCACCAAGAACTTGCTCAGATTTTATTATCAATAAGAGTAAAACAACTCTCACATTCTTCTCTCAACTATGAACTCACAACAAAATTCCAAAGATGTTAAACCACAATTGACACCCAATTGCTTAACCTTGATCACTCTTGATCACCTCTTGATCACTAAGACTCAAGACCTCTCGAACACTCAAGATATCTTCAAGATACCTTAACACCTCTATTTATAGGATTACAATCCTTTTAAGAAGTCCTAAAGTTGACCCTAGAAGTTTGAAAGTCATGATCTTTCATCTTCCCATGGCTAGAAAAATTGTCACGACGTTAACAGTCAATTAACAACATGTTAACAACAACGGCACAACAACGTCATAGCAGACGACTACAGAATGATCCTGAAGTCTCCAAACTTAACCGTTCAAACTCTAACACTTCAATACTGATTCGAGAATTCCAAAAATAGCCTCCACACCCCAACAATCTCCCACTTGGAGACTGTTTCCACTGAAAAAAGTTCTTAACCCTTCATTATCAACCATGAAGGTGAATCAAAGTTCAACACAACTTCAACTTCTCCCTTGTGACCATCTTTCTCATCATATCTACAAGATTCTGACTGGTATGAATATTTTTCAACTTCAACTTATCTTCTTGCAAAGTTTTCCTGATGAAATGGTATCTCATTTGAATGTGCTTCATCCTAGAGTGGAAAGTGGAGTTCTTCGCTAAATGAATATCACTCTAACTATCACTGTGTAGTATCCCAACTTCTTGCTTATGACCCAAATCATAAAGAAAATGTTGTAGCCAAATCATCTCCTTGCTTGCCTCTATGGCAGAAACATACTCAGCCTCTGTGGTTGACAAAGCCACAACCTTTTGTAACTATGAAATCCAACTCACCGATGTATCACCAACCATAAATACATAACCTAGCATGTTCCTCCTACTGTCCAAATCTCCTGCCATGTTTGAATCTACATAGCCATGTAATGTAGTTTCTGATCCATCGAAACACAATACTACTCCCATGGTCCCTCTCAAATACCGAAGGATCCACTTTACCACGTGTTAGTGCTCTCTACCTAGATCACTCATAAACCTGCTCACTTCTACCACTGCATGTGCAATGTCAGGCCTAGTGCATACCATAGCATACATCAAGCTACCAACTGTTGATGAGTATGGTACCCTAGACATTTGGATTCTATCCTCCTCAATCTTGGGACTCTGCTCCTTTGATAATTTAAAGTGACCTGCCAAAGGAGTACCAACCAGTTTAACATCTTGCATACTAAACCTCTCCAAGAACTTCTTTATGTACTCTTCTTGAGATAATACCAGCTTTCTCTCCTTCCTATTCTGATTTATTCTCATACCAAGGATTTGTTTTTCAGCCCCCAAATCCTTCATAGCAAAGGAGTCACCTAGCTACTTCTTGAGTACCTTTATTTCTTACATGTTATTCCCTGCAACAAGCATATCATCCAGATACATGCATAAAATATTATAACTACCATCAAGAAAATTCTTTATGTACGCCCAATGGTCTAAGTGACACCTCGAGTAACCCTGCTCCTGCATAAAACTGTCAAACTTCATGTACCACTGCCATGGAGCTTGTTTCGGGCCATACAAGCTCTTCTTTAATTTACACACTAACCTCTCCTCCCCTTTGACCTCATAACCTTGTGGTTGTTGCATATACAATTTCTCCTCCAACTCTCCATGAAGGAATGTATTCTTCACATCTAACTGCTCTAAGTGTAGGTCTTCTACTGCTACTAAACCAAGAACAATCCTAATAGAAGTCATTTTAACAACAGGAGAAAAAATATCATCAAAGTATATACCTTTCTTATTTGCAAACCCCTTGACCACCAATCAGGCCTTGTATCTTTTCCTACCTCAATCTTCCTCTTTGATTCTATACACCCACTTGTTCTGCAATGCTCTCTTTCCCTCGGGTAGCTCCACCAGATCCGAATTCTAGTTCTTCATCCATGGTCTTCTCCCACTTCTTCTTGGCATTCACCTACATGACTCCCTCAAAGCACTCTAGCTCTCCACTGTCAGTGAGCAATAAATAATTCAAAGATGGATTAAATCATTTAGGTTCCCTTATTACCCTAGAAGACCTTCTCACCTTAGGAGTTTGGGGTTCTTGATGAGTAGGTGCCTGAACTGGCTGTGCCGGAACATGCTACACCTAAACCAACCCCTTGGACACCTTGTTGTCTGCAATGTTATCTAACACTTTGTATTCTTTATTTGATTCCTCTTTATGTTCTTACAACTGATCTTTATACATGACTTTTTCATTAAAGAAAATATCTCTAGACCAAAATATTTTCTTATCTTTAAGACTCCAAACATGGAAACCAAATTCATCTTAACCATATCCAAGAAAGGTGCATTTCTCATACTTATCCTCTAACTTGGTCCTATCATCTTTATCAATGTGAAAAAATATCTCACATTCAAATACTCTAAGAAATGAGTAATTAATTTTCTTACCAGACCAATCCTCCTTAGGTATACCTTCGTCCAAGGCCATAGAGGGTCCTCTATTAATCAGATAAATAGTTGTGTTTACCACTTCTACCCAAAACATGAGTGGCAGCCCCGCATGTTCATTCTCTCTGACACTCCATTTTCCTATGGATATTTGGAATAGTTCTTTGCCTATGGATCTCATTTATAGAACAATAATCAAGAAATTTGTTGTTGCAATACTCCCCTCCATTATCCAATCTGATACATTTCAACTTGAGACTTGTTTCATTATCAACCAAGGCTTTCCATCTTTTGAAAGTTTCAAACACATCAGATTTCTTTCTACTGCAATATACCCAAAAAAAATTAGTTGCATCATCAATGAAAGTGACATAATAACATGAACCACCAATAGAGTTTACCTTAACTAGCCCCCATACATCTGTATGCACTAACTCCAACTTACCCTCCTTCCTGGTAAGTCCAACCTTGAGGAATCTCACCCGCTTATGTTTCCCATAAACACAGTCCTCACAGAAGTCCAAATCTAACTCCTTTAATATGGGTAACCTATCCTTTATAATCCACATGCCCTTTTGACTCATATGACTGAGTCTTTGGTGCCACAAATTTGCATCTCCATCTGCAGCAAATAAATTACAATAATTAGCACCATTGGTTAAATACAAAGTACCAATTTTCTTACCTCTTACAATGAAAAGATCTCCCTTGGTAACCTTCCAAGAATTTGTTGTAAAACTAACTGTACAGCCATCACTACCTAGCTGACCCGTTGATATCAAGTTTCACCTCAACTTAGGCACATGCCTGACATCCTTAAGTATCCATGTGTTCCCATTCTGCATTTTCACCCAAACATAATGTTTCCCTCCTATGTTGCATGTCTCATCATCACCAAGATATACATGTCCAAAATCACCTTAAACAAAATTAGCAAAGTAATTTTTATGTGGGGTGGCATGGAAAGAATCCCTTGAATCTAACACTCAAGATTCAACAATATTATCGAAAGAAAGAATTAAGGCATCTTAACAAACATCACCTGCTACCAAATTTACCTCTTTAGTTTCCTCCTTGTTCTTCTTATCCCAAAGAGCCCAGCAATCTTTCTTAGCATGACCAACCCTCCCACAGTGCCAAAATTCTAACTTACTCTTGAACTTTGACCTTCCGCGATCATTCAACTTCCCACGGTTATCTTTCCCTCTATTCTTTTGTCTCCCTCTACTCTCCACCATCAAAGTGTTTCTAGAAGTAGAAGAATATTCAATACTCTTCCTTCGCATTTCCTCACTTAGAATCACACATATTACATCCTCAAACTTCAGCTTTGAATTATTAGAGACTTAATTACTTACATCCATAACCAAGTTGTCCCATCTATCTAGTAAGGAGCACAAAATCAACAAAGTCCTGACCTCATCATCAAAGTAAATTTTAACCAAGTTTAACATACTCACAATCGTATTAAATTCATTCAAATGATCAGCAACAAAACCATTCTCAGATATCTTCATATTAAATAACTTTTTCATCAAAAATATTTTATTAGAGGCAGAGGGTTTTTCATGTAACTTCCCCAACGCACTCATGAGACCTTCCGTGGTCTTCTCCTATGATATGTTGAAAGCAACCGAAGATTCAAGGCATAACTGAATTTCCCTGAGCGCCTTTCTATCCAACAACTCGCAATCCTCACCCGACATAGTTGTAGGTTTCTTTGTTTTTCCAGCCAAAGGAACATGGAGGTCCTTCTGATACAAGTAATCCTCCATTTCCATCTTCCACAAACCAAAGTTCTGCCCATTGAACTTCTCAACCCTCAATCTACCCTCATTCGCCATAGCTCCCACTCAAGCTAAACTTTCCCTGTGATTTACAACTTCAACAAAAAACCACCAAAGCTCTGATACCAGTTGTTATGAATTAGAGAACAAATATGTGGAAACAATTCCTCAAATCATAGTAGTAGGAAACTATATAGCAAAATTATACTTGCAGAAATATAACAACATAAATAAATAATGCAAAAAAGAAGAAAAGACAAGATTTAATGTGATTCACCCAATGTGGGCTACGTCCACCAAGAACTTTCTCATATTTTATTATCAACAAGAGTAAAAAAAATCTCACAGTCTTCTCTCACTTATGAACTCACAACATAATTCCAAAGATGCTAAACCACAATTGACACCCAATTTCTTAACCTTGATCACTCTTGATCACCTCTTGATCACTAAGACTTGAGATCTCTTAAACACTCAAGATATATTCAAGATACCCTAACACCTTTATTTATAGGATTACACTCCTTTTAAGAAGTCCTAAAGTTGACCCTAACAGTTTGAAAGTCATGATCTTTCATCTTCCCATAACTAGAAAAATTGTCACGATGTTGACAGCCAATTATCAACATATTAATAGTAACGGCACAAACAACGTCATAGCAGACGACTGTAGAATGCTCCAGAAGTCTCCAAACTTAACCATTCAAACTCCAACACTTCAATATTGATTCGAGAAGACCAAAAATAGGCTTCACACCCCAACAACATCGTCCATTTTTATAGGAACCTAAAATTTCTCTTACCAAATGCTTTACTAATGAGGCATGCAGGTACCTATATTTATTTAATTTATATTTTATAGGTCTATGACCACTTCATTTCGAATTATTTTTCTGCTCTCCTAGTTCAAGAAGAAAGAATAATGGATAACCTTTGAATCTAAATAGAATGCCTCTCAAATATTGTTCTCCCAAAAATAAAAAATATGTTAATCAAGATAACAACAATACTAACCAACAATCAAAATTTAAATCTAAGTTCAAGACTAACTCTAAAAATTCTATACAGAATAAAAATAATTTCAAGGTTAAGTTTGATGGTACTTGTACCTTTTGTGGAAAGTTTGGTTATAAAAAAATTGAATCGTATAGAAATTTTCAAAGTAAGAACAATAAGAAGAATAATAAGAACAAGAATGAAGAAAATGTTGTTGAGAAAACTATTTCTTTATGACAATGTGTTTGATAATGTTATTTTTACATGTTTAATGTGTTTGTGATTGCATGTTTCATGGATATATGTTTGAAACCTGTTTTCCTCTTCTTCTCATAATTTTCTACAGATTTAGCATAAATGTTTTAAGAATGTATATGCTTTAGAGATACCATTTTCTAAAGAAACCATTGTTTGTATTGACCTCATATTTTTCTCGTGTTTTCTCCTAAGATAGAAATCCTGGAGGTTCTTAATCCTTCTTTGGAAAATTTGGAAACAAATTTTCAAGAGAAGGTTCATCCTTCTTAAATTTTGATGGATTTGTATATTGAGGGGGAGTCATCTCAAAATGCGTCTATGTCTAACACTCCTAAAAATGGGCTCAAATTTGTGTTTTATTCCTCTTCCTAATAACTTAAGGAAGATAACTCGCAGGCATTCTTCTTATCATGTTTTTTTGTAATTGTGATTTTTGAAGAAGCTTGTCTTGTTATGATTTGAAACCTCTTTTCATCTTGTTTTTAATCTCAATCGTTCTCTCCAAACCAAATTTGAGAATGTTGCATCAAGTTTTGTGCAAAATATATGTTTATTCTTTTATAACTCTAATTGTTAGTTTTCTAGGCACGAGAAAGAGAGAAATAATTTTGTATCTTGAAAAATATAAGGTTTCATGATCTAAAATTGAACTATAAGATTATTTTTCATCCTCCTACATCTTTCCTCTTTTGATATCTCAGCTGTAATTTCACTAGATGCTCTAGACAATAAGCTTTTGCTAAAACATGGTGTGTTTAGTTGTGCGCAAGCTGAAGTTTGCTTGGAAATATGCATTTTTCTTCCATTACATAATTATTTACATGTTCTTAAACATTTAGGATCACTTCATCATAAAAATTTAATTAGAAATGAAGGAGTCATTACAGCTTTGTATTCTAAGCCTATTTTCTTCTTTCAAGCTCATGCGTTGTAAAATCTGTCTTGTTAATAATAATTTGTAAAAAAAAAATTATTAGATTAGGAAAAAATAGGGATCGGTTCCCAGGGGCCAAAATAAAAGAGAGGAACACAACTAGAAACACAAACAGAAAAAAAACCAAAGAAAGGGGTCCCAAAAAGATGAGTTAAACAGGCTTAACTCTTACATTGCATGATCTGGACCCCAGAGAGGACAAAAAAGACCAAAAAGTAACATAGACACCACAGTTTGCCAGTAGTCTGCACACAGTTCAGAGAACAAAAAACCTCCGAAACAAACAAAAAAACCCCTGGAGGCCCTAAGCCCACAGCAGCCATTTTGGACTCCAGAACCATCCAACACCTACTCCTCCTCTAAGCTACTTATGCAAAGGTTGAGTCTCCTCCTTTTCTTTTCCCCTTCAATCCCCTCCACTCTGTCAAGTAGAACTTTAACCTGAATCTCCAACTTCTTCATTATGTGTTTTATCTGGACCTGATCCACAACCATATTCTTCAAAATGTTGATGATGTTCAGAATGGACTCCCTTTACCCCTCATTCGTGTCCTCCATGGATTTTAGGACCCCTTCTAAATACAACATCTTCGTGCTCCATTCTTCAAATACATTGGGGTCTCCCACACATTCATTCTTCCTCAAAGCACTGGCTTCCCCAACACCATCCTCATTTTTGTCTTTATCTTTCTCATTCCCCCAGAGGATACCCTTACCCGACTTTCATTTTAGTTAGACACTCCGCAAGAGTAATATCATCTTCCTCAGCTTTCTCCTCCAGGACCGTTGTCAAAGGATAGTCCAGAACCGGCTTGCCATTCTCAACCAAAAGAAGAATCAGGCCCTCATGGAGGGGTAACTCAACTTTCTCATTTTGGAAAGCCATCAACAAATTCGAAAGAGAGGTGGCCAGAAAAAAGGGAATACTAACCATAAACTTGTGATGGAACATGTTGAGGAAGGTCATGTGATGGGTATATATTTTTCTATACTTACCCTCCAGCATTAATATATTTCATGACTTGAAGGCAAACACCCTTCTAGATCCCAGGAATGCATGAATGCACAATGCCATCCGTGAAGAAGTAACATTTCTCCTTACCAACGAAAAATTGATCAATCTCGAGGTCTCTACGGGTTCTATCCTTGTAGATCTTTAACCCTTCCATCTTCATATCAGTCACCTTGGCAATATTGGACTCTGAGACCTCAACCTCCACACCCACAAATAGTAAAAGACCCCCTCTTTCCAAGATTTTCCGAAGTCCTTTGACAGAGATGGGTCATGACCATGTAATTTAGCAATATAATTGCTGAATCCTCCAACTTTAAGCTTGTTCCAAAGATCCTAGTTACTCTCTTCCATGTTTTGATTGGTGGGTTCCACTCGAATCCTGTCTCCACCCATCTACACGTTGCCAAAGTTGTCCATCCTAGCAAACTCTTTCCATAATTTGCCCTATCAAAGATCAAATAGAAACAATGATTTTTGTAAAAGCTAGCATGGTACCTAGAATAATTTCCCCCGTTCCTACCGGCATCATTTATCCTAGTGCCTTCTATCCTTAATGATATCATCATTAATATTAGAGGGTAATCTCTCTCCTTTGCACCAAATTTTGTACTCATTACTAAGGACTCCCACATTGGCTATCTTGTTCACGCATTTATTTCCCTACCTCAAGGTATGATTGATAGATATCTTATCAAAATACTTTAGCAATTCCTTGATATCTTGAATTATGTTTTTTAATGACCAATTGATCTTACTCCTATTGAGGAGAGCATTTATAATAATTAAGGAATCACCTTCAATATGGATGTCCTTAAGGCCTTTTTCCTTCAGCAACCAAAATACCCCATAGGAGGGCTCTAACTTCAGCCGTGTTATTACTCTGCTTTCCCAAGGGACCCGTATAGGCATGAACAACCAATCACCCTCACTATTCCTTAAGATACACCCTCCCCCAAGCTTGACCAGGATTCCCCTTTTAAGCCCCATCAAAATTGATCTTGATCGTATTTCCCATAGGTCTAATCTAGTAAAAATTCTTACCAAGGCTTTTGATCTTGATCGAACTATAGGCGAACTTATCTAGCACTTCCTACTCCAATTTCAGGCAAGGATTTTTTGTTTTACCTTTAAACAGTTTGATATTTTCCTTTATGGCAGCTAGTATTTTCCTTTTAGCCACCATAATCAGAGGTTTCTGATCTCTAAAAACACTATCATTCTCTTATTTTCCACAAACCCCATAAGAGATGAGGCAGAGTAATCTTCTAAGCTCAGGCCAGATAAGGGAACCTAAAAGGGCTCTCCCATTGAGTACAACAATCCTCCATATTTGAAGGCATAATACCATGCATGTTGAAAAGTTCCAAAATCAGTGAGAATGCACCTTTAGAGAAAGGGAAATGTAAATAAAGATGATGCACATTCTCTTCCCCTCTCTGACAAAGAATGCACCTATTTAGGGATCTGCATTCCTCTTTTTATAAGATTTTCAACCGACAAGATTCTATTTTGAACTACCAGCCAATAAAAAATATTGATCTTAGGGATCAATTCCTTGATCCATAACTTACCCCAATACTCTTTTTGAAAATATTTCTTGAAGTGTAAGCTATAGGAAGTTTTAACAGAATAGTTTCCAGAGTCTTTCTCTTTCCAAATGATGGAATCCTCCTTATTTTGGAAGATGGGGATGTGGAATTCCCTAAGTTTCTTATTGAGATCTTGAAAAGTTTTGATATCACCATCATAATCCGAAGGAGGGAAAATGGTTTCCCATTGGACCTTATCATCATGACTCCAAAAATATCTTATCCAGATTTTACCATTCTCCTTATAGAATTGAGCCACCTCCTTCCATATATCCTAATCAGCTAAAGGGGAATCTTCAATCCAACTATCCCACCAAAATCTGTTCATGTTCCTCTTTCCAATCTCCCATAAGGATCCCTTTGAGAGGATATATTTATATTCCAAGAGAGAATTCCAAAAGAAGGATCCTCTAGGGAGATTTTCATGAAAGAAGAACGAATCAATTCTTCCTAAATTCTGCAGATATTTCTTTTTTATTATATCAATCCATAGTCCTTCCTCTCTAGAAATTCTCTAGCAAACTTTAGCAACCAAAGCTTTTTTCATGATAGGTATACTTTTCAAACCCATACCACCACACATCTTTGGCCTAGTGACCTTCTCCCAGGCCACCAGAGGGAATTTAAACTTTTCTGAGGCCCCAGCCAAGAGAAATGTCTTTTGATTTTTTTCCAGAGCATCAATAATTTTGGCCGGGAGTTTAAAGAGAGACATAATGTAAATGGGGACACCTTGAAGAGAGCTCGTAAGGAGTTGAATCTTTCCAGCTTGTGAGAGAAGGATACCTTTCCAAGAGGAAATTTTCTTGTTAACTCTTTCTAACATGGCATTCCAAATAGGGGATGTCAGGTATTTTGTAGATAAGAGGCATTCCTAAGTAAGAGTTTGGAAAACACTTGATTTTACAACCCAGAATGCAAGCTAGCCTTAATTGGACCTGTTTATCCACATTAATAAAGTAAACAACACTTTTGAGAAAATTAACTATCTACCCCAAGACCAACTCATAGTCCTTTAGAGCAAGTTTGAAGTCGGTGGCTTCTTGGATAGAGGCCTTTCCCATAAAGAAGTTATCATCTACAAATTGGTTGAGGTAGATCAGAGGGAGACCATTAGAAATCTTGATTCCCTGAATACTCGTAGACAGCAAAGCCTACTTACAAATTCTAGTCAAAGATTCAGCCATTATAACATAGAGGAAAGAAGATAGGGGATCACCTTGTCTCAAGCCTCTGTTAGCTTTGAAGAATCCCTCCAAGATGCCATTAACCAAGACAAAATAACTAGTAGTAGATATGTAGGTCATAATCATTCTAACCAGATAATTATCAAAGCCCACTTTATTCATGATGGGACCAAGGAAATACCAAGTAATCTTATCATAGGCCTTTTGCATATCTAACTTAAGGAACATAGCTGATCTATAGAATTAACAATGGAGTGGATGGATTATTGAATCACCATAATACTGTTAGTAATCTACCTACCCAGGACAAAAGAACCTTGATTTTCAGAGATAAAATGGGAGAGAACCAATCTGATTCTACCAGCTAAGATTTTAGTCAAGATTTTATAGCTCATGTTACAAAGACTGATCAGTCTAAAATATTTGACTTCATTGGCCCCAGAAATTTTTAGAGTAAGGACCAAGAAAGTAATATTAAGCTAGTTGAGAAGCTTCCCGTTATTGAAGAAATCTTGGACCATTTCAATGACTTCTTTCTTAATCAGCTCCCAAAATTTTTGGTAAAAAGAAAGTCTAAAAACCATCACGCCCAAGTGACTTGTCCCATTTCCGTATCAAAGACCACAAGTCTGATTTCCTCCTCATAAGGGATCCTTAAGAACTCGTGATTTTCTTCAGGGGAGATGACTTTCTAGAATAGGTTCAGGATATTGTTTTGATTCTACTCCTCAATCCCCTGACCTTGCTGAAAAAAGATCCTTGAAATAGTTTATAATGACTTGATTTATTTCCTTTCTCTCCAAAAGGATCTCACCATTATCATTCTTAATTTTATTTATCTTGAGAAGGTTTTGTCCAAGAGGTGGCTGAGAAGTGGAAGAAATTGGTATTCTTGTCCCACTCCCTAAGCCATTTCACCCTCGAGTTCTGCTTCCAATAGACTTCTTCCTTAGCCAAGATGTCATGATACTCACCCAAAATATTTTTTTCTTGCTCCTTTAGAACTGGATTAAGACCATCAAGATCGATAAGTTCCTCAATATTCCTTAAATCTTCAGCCACTCTACTTGTTTCATGGAAACTTTTACCAAAGACCTCTTTGTTCCACTTTTTGAGATAACATTTGAGATGCTTTAATTTGTAACTGAGTCGGTAACTGGCCACCCCAAAGACCCTGATATTCCACCACTCTTTTATTCTATTAAGAGAGGTTAGGGTGGTCTAATCAAATCTTTTCAAATCTGAAGGGTCTAGCTTTCTTGGCCAGATTTAGACCTAGATTAGGGAGGATAGGATTATGATCAGAGCCAATTCTTGGGAGAGTCTTCAGAGAGTAAATTTGATTGATCATACAGAGATGACTTACAACAAACCTATCAAGTCTGATTTGGATAAGCTCCATCCCAACTCTTCTATTAGCCCAAGTGAACTTAGAACCTTCCAAATCCAAATCCACTAGACCATTATTAGTTAAGGAACTCAGAAAGGTCCTCCATAATCTCAGTAAAGGAAGTGATGCCCCCTTTTTTTACCCTGGAGAAAGGGGGTGTTGAAATCTCCTCCAATAATCCAGTCTTTATCTTTGAATAAATTCCTGAAATTAGAGAGATCTTGCCACCATGTTCTTCTCTCACTTACTAGATGAGGAGCATAAATTTTCGAGACATACCAGGATTTCTTTGAGGTCAGATTCATAAAGCACATTACCACATGCCCCAAAACATAAAGTATAGGAATACCTTGCATAATGCTAGGATCCCAAAGTGTGAATACTCCTCCAGAGGCTCCCAATGAACTACACCCTTCCCAACAGCTATATTTCCAAATAGACCTTCCCACTTCTTTAAATATTTCCATACTCATTTTAGTTTCTTGAATCATGAAAAAATCTAGTTTATTTTTTAATCTAAGATCCTTCGCTATTCTCTGTTTGATGGGGTTATTCAACCCCCTAATTTTCTAGGAGAGAAGAATCATTTAACATTTCTTAATACGAGGGAACAAATTCCCCAAAGTTTCTTGAATACTTTCATCCACTTCCTTTCTTGAACTTGTCTCCCTTACTTCCTTATTACTTTTCCTACCCTTTTGGATGGAATCTTTATCGAAATCAGCTCTTGAGCTACTATGAGTGACAGGTTTGGATTTACTCATAGGTTTTTTTGGTGATCCTATCACCTCATAGGTGTCAGCTACAAAATATGTTAGGATCCCAAACCCATTTGACATTGTTAAATATTATTCTTTTCTTTGTCCAAAGGAGCTCTTTCCTATAGACGATAATTTGTCCAACGATAATCCATCAGCAACTTGTAGAGCAAGTTTGTTGCCTTCCATATCTTTTCTTTCCCTGTCCTTGAAATATTGGATTTCTTCTTCCCAACACCTGAATGAACAGGCTCATCATCCTTTGATTTAGTTTCTTTATTGGTACTTCTTTGTTCTTGAGTACTAGTCCCCTCTCCTTCCTCTCTAGTTTTGATAAGTAGATTCAAGGGCTTTGCTTCAGGGTTTGTCTGGAGAACCTCTTGTTCCTTGATTTCAACAACCATTCCATTCTTCCCAATCCTTTTCCATTCCTTAACCTATTTTTCAGTCACTATCTTTTGAGGCATGACTTTTACTTCAAACTTCTTCTTTTTGAGATCTGGACAAGAGCATTGTTCATGACCCACCAACTTGTAATTTTTACAAGCAAAGGGGGTAGGATCATAATCAAAATGTTGTACCCAATCACCCTCAGTGGTCATAAGCTTAATATTACTTTCCAAACATGACTCTTGACACATATTCACACTGAATCTGGCATGAGTGAGTCTAGTTTTTTTCTGTAGTTACCAGATCCAGAGCAATAGGTTTTCCCAGACTTTTCATAATACCAAAAAGGACCTCCATGTCCTAGAATTCCAATGGTAAGCCCGAAAATTTGACCCATGTCGAAAACTCTGTAACAAGATTCCCATAAGGATTGAAAGTTGGCTCCCCATTTTTGAACAGTTATATGAGATTTTCCAATGAACCATGGTCCTTCTACCAAAATTTTCACCACATGATCCTTACTGGGCAGAATAGCTAAGAAGTACCCATTAGCGTAAGTTGAGACCTCAATGGTGCCATTAGCCACCTAACATCTCTTTTCCCAACCTCTAAAAATAATCTATATTTGGTCTAGAGCCCATACATTTTGCAAAGAGTGCCCCTTCCATGGAAACTTTTGTTCTATCCAAAAAAGAGGCAGGAATTTTGAGGGATAGATTACCTTTTTCTTTATCTGGTTCTAGATTCTTCGAGACACCTGGATCCTAATTTTCCCCTCAAAAAAAGTTCTACCCACATGCTTGGTTTTCCATCCTTTTCCCTTTTTCCAATGGGCTCCACGATCATGTGATCCTTCACCAAGTTCTACTCCCGTTCTCCCCGTAGATTTGGCTCCAAAGATTCCCGCTCACTTTCAAATTTTGAAAAATCCTGCTCCCACTCCCACTCCCACTCTGTCATTTCAAAATAAGCACATTAAGTGACATTTCATTAAGGAGTTAATTTTCGCTATTTTTTCCTATTCACTTAAGTGACATATCGTCTAACATTATAATGATTTTTTTCAATTAATAATAAAATTATCACTTTTGTTTCCTAGGAATATGAAAGGTCGCAAGTGATGAGGGGAAGTGAAAATTCATGTGGGGGGTAGATGAAAATACTTTGTGTAAAGCTATAAATTGGAATGGCTTCTCCATTCTAAAGGGTTATCAATTGTGAGTTTCTTGTAGATAGATTTGTAGTAATAAATACAAGCAAGAGATCACATTCTTCTATTTTTGTCTTTGCCTATGTTTCCTCTATTTCTTTACATGCTCAACTTTGTAAACATGATGATATTTTAAAACTAAGAAACATTTTGGTTCCTTTTATAAATGAATCAATAGAATTTATGCATGTGATTTGTTAGTCTTATCTTGTTTTCAAGGTTGAATTCTTCTAATTGAGTGTATATTTTCTCTAGTTATCGCTATGAAAATATGTAAGTGAAAATTCAAAAAGTTAACCCTCCTCCACATTCTTACTCCCCTCTACCTCCTCTCACTAACTAAATTCCTCCCTTGCACTAAGTGCAAGAAATTTGCTACATGTTTAGTGGAGTATTATTGTTTGATCATAGGCTTCATGGCCACTCTCTAATTTGTTTTCTACATTCAATAAATGGGATCCTCCCCATTACCAAGAGGAGAGACTTAGTCCTAGAGTGTTGATGAAAACTCATTAATTTATTCTTGCGACAAATTATTTTACCAACAGAGGGGACAAATGGGACACTTATGAAACCTGGGAGTAAAAACTACAACTTGGGGAGAAGAGTGAGGTCAAAATTTGGTGTCCCCATTTTCCCTCACATCCCCTGGGGGATATAAGGGAAACCTAGGTGTCCAAAGTGTGACTTAGCTAGATAATGAAAGCAAATTTTTCCTCAAATGTCAAAATTGGGACACTTAAACTGAGTTTTTCACAAAAGAATCTTAGGAAAGTGTTTTGGGGTCAAAAATTATATTATTTTTACTCCAAAACACCTATTTAGAGGAATGGAACCATTATTGAGACCTAATTATTCCTTAAAATAAAACATTAGGGCCTATTCCATCTTGGAATAAGAGGGGCAGCTGTAAAGTTCTAAACTCTCTCAAGAAATATTTGAGCCTTAGATAAAATTTGATGTTTCCACCTTATATAGGATTCTAATAGATTTTATATGCCTATTTTTTTTCTTCTTAACTCCTTCTAGAACTCCTAGAATCATCCAAAGAAGTTAGGTTTCACTGAGGAGATTTCATTCCCTATACCCTGAATTACCCGATGTCAAACATATTTTTCTTGAATCAAATGTTATTTGCTAAACTGTCCTAAATTTATAGAAACCTTCAATATCCTCCAAAATCACTCTCATACGATTTATATTTTCCTTGAATTCTTTTAAAGGTTGTTCAATTAGCTGCAAAATGACCAAAATGGCCTTTTTAGGCCTATTGGGGAATTTTCCTTTCATAAAAAATGAATGATTTCATCAATCACATTAGGAACTCTTCCCTACACACTGAAACACACTTAATAATATTGTTGTTTATTTCCTATGATCCTGGATGAGGGTAGGACTAAAGGAAAGCTGACCAAAGGAAGGATACATAATGATAACAGTTGTAAAACACATTTTTAAATGGTGCTTGGATCAAAATCTTGATTAGATCAATCAAGGAGAGAAAATCATCCAAATCATGTGGGACTTGATTTTCTTAAAGGTGTTGTTTAGAGGAAGGATTGATCAAATTTTTTTGAATATATCTCATTGGGATTTGTGGGAAATTGTAAAACATGTTTTAGTTGTATGGTGAGTTTTTTAATGGTGTTTTCAAGCCAAAAATGACCAAATAATAAGGAATGAATGTATTCACAACAAAAAAATATTGATAAGTAAAAATTAATTCGTTTTGGATGAGATATCATGGGAAAAGTCTCATGGGGATTGACCTTGGGATTTTGAAGATATGAACATTTGAATTTCTGGAAGAACCATGGGAAACAAGGGTTCTTATAGTACAAAGTTTCAAATGGAAAGATTAAAAAACAAATTATTTGCATTCCTCGTGTCTTATCAGCTTAAAGGAGTTTTAATGGAGGAAATGCATGCCTAATTTCAAATAATTTGGCCCACAGAAGCGCAAGATATGAGAAAAAGGATTTTTTACAAAATTCGGGCATCAAGATGAATTTTCATGGCTTCCATAGCTTTCATGGAGTGAAGGAGAGTGTAATTTTTGATATAAAATTGAGTTTAGGTTATTTAATTTATTTTTTCCTTGGATTTTGGAGGGAGAAAAGAATTTTAAATTCATAACGAACCATGAGCGCACTTTTTTTTGGGAGAGGGAGCTTGACGCTCTAAAAAAGCATTTTAGATTCCCAAGTGGAACTAAAACACACTTTGAAGCTTCATAAGAAACCTTGAGTGCATTTTGAACCTCCATAAAGAACCTTGGGTGAAAATTTGGTTCCCAAATGGAACCTTAAGTGAAAAAGTGTAAGTCAATAAGAAAATGTTGGAAATTAGGACACTGAGAGGGGGGAAAATCAATGTTAATTCAAATTTTGTAGTACAATTTAACACCAAACAAATTGTTTGAAATTAATATGAGATGGCCACAACACAATTCACATGAATTCAACAAGAACACCATATAGAGAGACAAATTTTTAAGTGGGAAACCAAAGATGGGAGGAAACCCACTGAACTAATGCACTAAGCTCATAAAGGTTACACGTTTTTTGAGCACTCACTCAACATGAAGCACCAACTTCAAGAATCAAGTACCTGCTTCACTGATTGCAACCTACAACTTGCAGGAAAGAACCTACTTTCATAATTTTTTGAGCTTCAACTCAAAATTTATAATAAGTTTTGATCACTCACTTCATAAGGTTACTAAAACAAAAAAATTTGATCCTAAAATTTCCCATAGAATCTCTTACACCATCTCCTAATTTTCAATATATTCAACACATTATCATCTCTCTCACACTCTCAACCTTGCACTCAGCTCTTATCAACTTCAACAACATTTACAAGCACAAAAATTATATTTTTTAAGACAACATAGACACCTAATAATGAATTTTTCACTACACCTTCAAAAGACTCTTCACTTTTCTCACTTCATGACTCATACAAGGGATATGAATAAGTTTCAAATAAAATTACCTCTAAAGTCATTGATGAATATGACAGGGATCAATTATGTTCTCTAAAACTATAGACATATTCAAGATGATTTAAAGACCAATAATGACACATGGAGTTCTCTAAACTTCCTGTACAACTATCCTCAACTGAGAAACTTCTCTTCGGACATATGTTCTCTGATTTGTAATAGATGCTCATAAATCTTCCATATTCTCTACAGAGTAAATTTGTATTGTAGCTTAAATAAAACTCTTCCAAGTGATAATAGTAAGTAAAAATGTTACAAATGCCTCTAAGGATTCCTTATAACCCCTTAATCAACCTCATTTTTTGTCATTGAGATTTCAAGATTCATTTGAACCTATGGAAGAAGGCTAAACTTAAATAATCAAAGTGATAATACTAATGAACTCTTCTCAAACATTCATACAAGTGAATTATTTCTATATGAAGGACAACATCAACACTCAGATCTTGGACACTATCAAGGAAGGGTACAAAGAACCATTCATATCTCTTCTTCCATAGTTAAGATCTTACTGTCATGGAAAATATTCAACACAAATAGAGATAGACTTGTCAAGACATGAGGAGAAAGAGTTTGAGTATTTTCACATCTTCGAGAGACTATTTATGAGCTTTGGATTAGACACACCCATTAAGAGAACAAGATCTTGTAACTCTTCTTCATGAATAATGCACTGAAACAAGGACATGAACTATTTTGTAAATACTGTGAACATCTTAAAGGATTTAACAAATTCAAATTCATTCTCAATCAACCATGTCTTCAGAGTCATATTACAAGATGGAGAAAGGAATTTTCATAGCTCTTAGATCCATATATGGCCTGATATCATGTCAACAATATCAAACTTACTTGATCTTCCAAAACCATACACAGTGAGGGTTTTAAGTCTCAAAACACTAGTCATGTATTTGAAGACATTTAACACATTAATATTTATTTTTGAGTCAATACATTTGTAGGATCAATTAACTAGAGCTACATACTTTATGGAAGGGCATATTAAAATGAAAGTAATAAAATAAAAATTCCATGGTTATAAGGTCAATGAGGTCAATTTGAGTATGAAAGAGAGGGTCTTAGGTGTGAGAGTTTGAAATTTAAAAAAAAAATGGAGTTTCCCTCCTAAATGTAAATTCAAACCTTAATGAATGTAATGAGAAAATATGGCTTCTTAAGATTAAAAAGGGGATGTATTAAAGTGCAAGAAGGTATATAGGTTTTTAGGAATGATGAAAGAGGTCCTATAATGAATAGGAGTCAATAAAAATTGAAAAAAAAGATATAAAAATGCCCATAATGTGTTAACATGAGGTGAAGATTCATTAAGGAGTTAATTAGGATTCTTGGAAGTTACACTTAAAAGGTAGAATTCGAAAGAATGGATATCATTATCCTCCTAAGATAAAATGAAGACTATTCCTCGATGAGAGAGGCCTGAGGAATGACAAAGAAGGAAGATAAAACTGAAATTTTGTAAGAAAAATATAATAGAACTTTGTTTTCTTATATAGAAACAATTGCATTTTGTATGGTATATGAGTTTGTGTGGAACACTAGTGTTTATATCATTAAATGTAGGCATTTTACAATCCAATGAGGAGGTTTGAATGTTAATGAAATGTTTTCTATGATGAATTATTGCATGTGCTCAAGATTTGTGGATTTTGGAGAGTTTATACTCTGTTTTGTGTTATGAAGTAAGCTTGGGCTGTGCATTAGATGCATATAACTGAGAATAATTTTAAAGGTCTTGAAAATAGGATGGTTAGATTTTATAATGCTTAAGATACATTGATAAGAACTAGGGTGAATATAATCATTGTTTTTATTTAGTGACAAAATGCATTGCTTGAATGTAACTGTGCACCTACAAGACACTAGGTAAAGCTGAGTGCAAAGAGGTTTCACATGAATATAAAATTTTTCTAGTAAAATAAAAATGTGAGGGACCTTAAAACAAACATCTGATTAAAATTTTGAGTATTGAATTGAATTTTTGAGGAAGTCATATGTAAAATAAGTAATTCGGGTTTCTAGGAAGCCTATCTTAGTGTTTAGTTATTGCTTTGAGTTTTAGGGCTCAAATCAATGAATTAAATCCTGAAAAACTGGTAAGAATGATGTTGGAATAGTCCTTAAATGGATTCAATTTTTTATGTGTTTTCATTGGTGGATTTTACAGTTATTTATGACAGTTCGTGAAGAGGATAGAGCACATAGTATACGGGTTAATTAGAGAGGCCATTTAACAAAGAAAGTAACATTTAAACATGGAGTTAAAACTTGGAACTTCACCCATAGATATAACTCCTTAATGGGTGCTAGAAAAATTCTTATTTTTATTTTTAATCCATCTGCAAAGAAAGTTATGAGAGGAAGAAGACTGTTCCAGCCTAGTTGTGACTTAATAAGCCTAGAGAAGGAAAGTTATATAGAGAAAGCAAATGTTGGATTTGAGTTCTAAATTTTTTCATACACCTTGAGGATGATAAAGGGTATTGGAAGGATTTAAAATATTTATTCAGGTATCTCTAGGAGTCTCCAACCAGGGAGCTATAAAAATAAATGTCTTAAGGGCCAAGAAAGGTATTTTAGAGAAAGAAGAGTGGAAGATTAAGTTTTGGGTATTTTTGCATCATGTTATGATTGTTATAATTTTTTTTTGAGATGATGGAGCAGGTTATATAGGTGAAAGAGGACCAACAAAGGATAATGAACTAAAATTTTCTTGGTTGGAGGGAAGAAGCAAGTTAGAAATGTGAAGAGCAAATCAAGGAAGGTAAGTAGAAAAGAGAGTTTTGTGAAAGGTGGTCATTTGGTGATTAAATTGATGTAATGCAGGATGTATGAGGTATATGAGATAGGGGGTATGAGATTAGGTGAGCCATTGAAGGTGATTTTAGAACAAATATTGCAATCTTAAGCCATTTTGGGCTTAGGAATGATCCTCAAATGCATAGATTAGCTAGAGTAGTTGTTTGAAACCCTCTTGAATAGTTGGATTACATGGTTGTTTAGTGTATCTTTCTCTCTGCATCATTTTGGTATTAGAGCGTGAGAATCCTAGTTGAGGTTTCTTAATTGATGAATGAATTCCATTATATGGCTAACAATGTTGTGTAAGTGTGTGTAGTGAATGGAGTGACAGGTGAAGAGTGAGAAGAAGTGAAGTGTGAAGGTGAAAGAGAGTGTGAAGACACCAAAGGATAAAGTTGCAATCATTGGTGAGGTGTGAAGGAATAGGAAAGGTGAAAAATAATTTTCAGAGAGAGAAGATGGACCAAGAAGAGGAAATAAGAGAGTTAGTGAAGTTGTTTAGCCATAAGAGAAGACAAGAAGAGTTGGAGAGAAATAAAAGAGATGAATTGAAGAAGAAAGAAAAACATAGAAAGCATCAGGAATGGGAAGAGAAAGAAATGATAGCGTTGATGAAAGCCATAGAGAAGTTGAGATAATTAATGATGAAAGAAAGCTATGGGATTGAGTTTTTCATGAAAAAGAAAGCCAAATGGCATATAATTCAGATTATGAGAAGAAATCAGAGATTTTAGTTGATAAAGATGATCAAGAATGAAGAGAGGAAGCTAAGACAAGAAGAAAAGAAAGACAAAATGGTAAGAAAAGAAGATTATGAAGAAAATAGCCATGTATAGCTCTTGAAACTAGTCCAAAATCATGGTTACATAGTACCTAAATGGATGAGAAAGCATGCAATAGAGAAGGAAGATGAGAAGCCAAAGAAAATAAATGCAAGAACAAGTGAATAGAGCCAAGAAAAGAGATAGAATTCAGACTTCTTGAGGGTACAAGTAAAGAAAAAGGAACCAAGGATGGTTTGGAAAAGAAAGAATATAAGTATGGAGTAGGTAAGAGTGAAAGAATCGAAGAAGAAAGAGGATGAGGCCATATTAGACAATCATGTTTCAAAGATTAAAGAAGAAATGAAAGCCAAAGGTGAAGATAAGATAAGAAAATTTGATGATTTATGGATTGATTTTTGATACTTAATTGGGTGAATTCCTTTAAATTGTTCAAGAAGACTCTATTTTCACATTTAAGAGTGATAATCATGGTGATGAGAAAATCTATAATGAATTTTTGATAGATGATATGGGTGATATCTTGCAAATTTTACTAGATGATATGGCTGAAGGAAGGAAAGTTATGGGTGCAGCTAAGAAAGAGTTGGTTTCATGGGCATGTAATGGTAAAAAAAAACACAAGGAAGATTAAAATATAGAATTATAGCATCTTGGAATTAAGGTAAAGATGAATGAACAAGTAAATGGGTAAGGAAAAATAAATTTTGACAAGGAAAATTATGACTACATGATGGAGATGGACTGTATTTAGATGAGGAGCAGCATAAAATATGAAGAACAATGTATTTTTTTTGTTTTGTTGATTGTGTATGTAGGTAAAAAGAGTGGAGATTTGAATATGATGCAAGTGAATATTAATATCACAAAGAAAAGAAGCCAAGTGAAGTAAAATGACATGAAAAGGAACACTATATGAGACCCATGTGGTTATGAATTGAGCAAGGACACTGGGAGAAAAGAAAGAAGACTAAGGACCAACAAAGAAGATGAAGACATGACCAAGAAAGAAAAGTATATGAAGGATTTTATCCACCTTGGGAGTATGATGCAGGGGCATATTCAATTATTAGTAATCAAAGAAAAATTCCATTGGTATAAGGTTAATGAGGTCAATTTGAGTATGACAGAGAGGGTCTTAGGTGTGAGAGTTTGAAATTTCAAAAAAAATGGAGTTTCCTTCCTAAATGTAAGTTCAAACCTTAATGAATGTAATGAGAAAATATCTCTTCTTAAGATTAAAAAGGGGGTGGATTGAGGTGTAAGCAAGTATATAGGTGTTTAGGCATGATGAAAGAGGTCCTAGAATGAATAGGAGTCAATATAAATTGAAAAAAAGATACAAACATGCCCATAATGTGTTAAGAGGAGGTGAAGAGTCATCAAGGAGTTAGTTAGGATTCTTAGAAGTTACACTTAAAAGGTAGAATTCGAATGAATGGATATCATTATCCTCTTTGGAGAAAAGGAAGAGGATGCCTCGAGGAGAGAGGCCTGAGGAATGACAAAGAAGGAAGATAAAAATAATTTTTTTAAAGAAAAATGTAATAGAACTATGTGTTGGCGTAGTAGATGGTTAAAATGATGAGATCCCTCTCCACCACCAGTTTGATATTTTGGTGTGACAAAAAATCGTACATTGTATCAGATCCAGGGAGATAAGCGCGCCCAACCTGAAGTAGTATTGGGATGGGTGACCTCCCAGGAAGTCCTGGTGTCATTGCATCTTAATGTTGTTGGACCTGATTGGGTGTATACGTGATGGGTGTAAATCTGACATGGTTGCATTACGACTCCATCATGCGGGGGGGGGGGGTGTTGGCATAGCATCTCCCTCTCCACCACCAGTTCAAGATTTTGGTGTGATGAAAAATCATATAGTTTGTTTTCTTATATCAAAAGGGTTGCATTTTGTATGGTATATGAGTTTGTGTGGAAAATTAGTGTTGATAGCATTGCACGTAGGCAATTTCCCATTCTAATAAGGAGGTGTGAATTTTAATGAAGTTTTTTCTATGATGAATTATTGCATATGTTTAAGATTTGTGTATTTTGGAGAATTTGTTCTCTATTTTGGGCTATGAAGTAAGCTTAGACTGTGTGTTGGAAATTTTGTGTTAGTTTTGTTAGTGATGTAAACCCCATTGATGGAAAATGAGTCCCTTCAAAACACACTTATGTTAATGAGTCACTTCAAGATGGAAATTAACACTTATATTGGTGTAATATAATATAACAGAGTCACTTCATTTTACCCATGTTTAACTCTCTCTGTGCGTATCTCTCCTATCTTTTCCTCTTAGGTCTCTCTATTTTTCTTGGTCCACAGGCACTTGTATTTATCACCTTCCTACACTGCCAACTTGCCTTTCTGTGCCCTCAGATCCATTGCCAAGTGTTGAATGTGGTCCCTCAGCGAGCATGTTTCCTCAGGCCTGAGCTCTCCACTCCATCTCATGATGGTCTTCTAGAAGATTCCTTTGCTAGCATGCCCTTTCTTGGGCCACCTATTACCAGGCTGGCATGTTATCCGCCCACAATCGATCATGATTTTCACGTGTTCTTCCTTTGTTGCTTGAATTGGCTAAGTCCTGAACCTCATTTCGTGTGCCACACGCTATATGCTTCCTTGAGCATTTTCTCTTACGTGCTTTTACCTTGCGCGCCATCCTATAACTAGGGTCCCATGTGCCCACACACCTTCATACTTAGTCAATATTTCAGGGACCCAACATCACCCCACACTACGCCTGTTCTCCACCCTCAGAAACATTCTACTTGACCAAGGTGCAAGTTGGTTCAAAGGAACCAAGATGAGATGGATAAACATACTTTTCCTTTTCCTTGTGTTTCCCTTTCGCGTTGTTGTTTTGTTTTGCACCTCGGGCACTGGTAACCTTATTGAAATTTTTGGAGAATTTATGAGTGTGTAGAGGACCGTGCATCATTTAAGTGTGGGGTGGAGAAAAGTGAAGAAGCGTGTGATTAAAAGTACCAAGGAAGTTGTGTTGAAGAGCCTTGTTGAGTAGCCTGGTTAAAAGAGAGATGAAGAGAAAAGAGAGAATGGTTGGTGCCAGGGTAAAGCTACTCATAGATCCCACGTATAAAGAAAAATGAAGTGCATTTAAAGCAACACGAGGTAGGTGAAAGAAAGAATCTGGACAGAAGAAGTGCCTTTGGTGCGGGCTAAGCGTGCGTAAGAGTCTCAAACCAGGTTGGTTTAGTTGCATGCCAGAAGGCTGGAGGAGTTTTCACATAGGAAGGGCGCGTGAGTAAAGGCGCTAAAGATGGGTTTTTTTTTTTAAAAATACGCATTAAATGAAAAAAGTATCAGGTAGGTAAAGTAGCATTTAATGACCAGAAAAAGGAAAAATTATAAATAGAGGGTCGGGGCACTCTCATTTTACTTTGTGAAAATGAAGAGTTAGAGATATAAGTTAGGACTTTTTCAAATTCAATTAGAGAGAAGATCTGTGTGATCAAACAAGTAAAGAGCCAGTTTTAGATCACAAACTAGAAGGAAGGAATTACACGGGCTTGGAATGAGGTGAAAAGATGTTGTTCTATGAAGAATTTATTGAAGTTAGGGTTCAGCAAACTAGGGCATGGGTTTAGGATATTTGTATCATAGATATGAGATTAAAGGTTGGGAGAAGCAAAGCAGAGTAACAAGGATAGGACTGGAGTAATACAATTGCCTCGACCATGGCACTGAAGAAAGGGAAGGGCAAAGTGAAGGCTAAACAACCAGAACCCGAGGTGGAAACAAACGAAGAATGGTATGCAGAAATGTAGTACCCTGACGGAGTGATGATGGGAAAGGAATGGGAATCCCATTTGAGAAACATACTAGTCAATGACTATAATCACTGCACCATCACTATAGAGAAAGAAATGACATTAGAACTAGTACGCCTAACCAATAAGTGAACACCTAAAGGGTGGCCTATCTACAATGATGATGTGAGTCAAGCTAGCAAAGGTAAGGTTGTTGCAACTCTACGAGTTACCTTATTTTGGGAAGCCAGATCGCTTGTACCAGTGGTTGATGTCTCGGGTGCACGAGGACTACTTACACTTTGCTGGGTGCAAGATGCGCGTAACTCCCTAGTTGATTGCACAGTTTACAGGCCTCATATGCAAGGGAGATAGCTTGGAAGATGACCTTGGCAACAAGGAAGCTATTCAGGAGACCATCACATAGTATGCCTACAAGAAAGGGTCACGGTATTATGACATCTCAGACATCAAGGACCTAGTTATGAAGATCACTACGCACCTGGTAATGAAATTGAATGGCCAAGAAAGGTGGATGTAAGTCAACAAGCCATGGCTGCATGTTTGTAGGAAGATTGCAGAGGGGACTATTTACAACTTGTCCGCATACATTGCCGAGGAAATTGTAAAGTGCGCAAAGGAAGGGGACATGATCCTCTTTGGCAATGTCTTGATCACCATAGTATTTACATAATTTGGAGTGCCGGATGCACTAGATAAGTTTGTGTGGGAGTACCCAGTTAAAGACCCTTCGCCCGCGAAGAGGTTTGAAAAGTTTGCATGTGATATAATGACAGCTCCCCACAAAGCACGGCTCAAAAAATGGTATACGTGCTTGAGAAATACATTCGAGGCAGAGTGGAGGATCCCCGAACAACTCCCAGTAGCCACACAAGGAGAATCTGAGTTCACAGTGTACCAATAGTATTGCTTGGGTAGGTTCAAACTTGTTGATGAATCATGGAGCCCTTGGTGCAAGCTCCCTTTCACGTTCACTGCCCAGTACTTCCAAGCGGGAGTGAACAAATGTAAAGAATAAAAAATGCTAAGGCTGGAGATAGGAAAATTGGACTAGGAACATAGGGATATAAGGAAGAAACTGAACTATCTCGGATGTAAGCATGTGTACGTGGAGAAGTACGTGTCACACGAGATCCACATGACTAGACCAATAACACTTCCTATTCTTGGAGGATCCGTGCCATGCGTATATGTACGCATAAGACCAAAATTTGAAAATGGCACGTACTTGGTGGATGAAATCTCCATACTTGTAGACCCCCTGGGAATGAAGAAGCCAGTATCTAAAAAGAGGGGTAGAGGAGAGGAAGGAGCACCAACTGTACCAACTGCTCAGAAAGTGAGCATGCCTTCTACGAGTGCCAAGCCAAGCACCTATTATCGGAGGAAGAAGTCCCCAGTAAAGGAGAAGACACCGGAAGTAGGGGTGCTCGAACAACACACCACCTTGGAGGAGTCACAAGAGTAAGAAGAGAAGGTAGGATCTCCTGACTAGAAGCAACCTCTCGGGAAGAAGCAGAAGGTAGATGAAGAAGTTGACTCAGAGGCGACTGACAGCTTGGAGAGATATACGGGATAAGGAGAGGATGAGAGTGAAGGAGGTGGCGACGAGGAGAAAGAGCTAGAAAAAGGCAAGGAACCTTTGGAACCTTGCATAGTTAGTGTCTATGACTCGAAGGAGGAGAGTGGAGAAGAGAAGCAAGAGTTCATATTCGTGTAGTGGAAAGACGCACAAGGAGATGAAGGCACTAAAGATACAAGGGCAAATGAGAGGGATGCCAAGGCACAGAGAGCCACATATTTTACCAAGGAGTAGATAACCGAAGTGGCAGAGCAAGAAGTGAAGAAGATGCTCGAGATCCTTGTAGACCAGGAATTAGAGCGGAGCACAGACATAGTGCTAAAGGGAGGGAAGAGAGCGGCGAAAAGGGACATGACAGCCTAGGAGGCCCTGCTCTGACAGTTAGCTTCCCCAAAGGCGTGCACTTGGGTAGAAAAGATTTGGATGCAAAACAGAGGTAGATAATGGGCTACGTGGATGACTCAAGGAAGGTGCTACATGCACGATTCTAGAGCACGGTACCCACTAAAAGACTTATAGCCATGGGATCGTTCGAGAAGGAGGGTGTGTACCCCATGACCAAGAAGATACTTTCTTAGGCATTTGAATCCCATGTCGACGAGCCAGAATTTGAAGTCTTCCCAAAGGTGCATATCATGCTGCTAGAGTCTAAGGGAGATAACCCCTTAGTAAATCCCCAGGAGTTCACAGACAAGAAAGTATGTAATGCTCTAAACAAGGTTGCGGTGGAAACGGAGGCAAGACTATTCATGCGAAATCACAGCATAAGGGCTTTAGAGGGAAAACTTTCCAAGAAGGAGGAAGAGTTGGCTAAGGTGGCCAGAAGCTTGAAACAAGAGGAATTAATTAGTGCACAGCTAAGGTGCGATCTCAAGGATGAAAAGGAAAAGGTGCAAGAGGTCTACAAGAAAGTAGTCTTGATAAAAAGTGCCATCATCTTGAAACACCTGGATCTAACACATATCCCCCAGAGGTATGCATTAACACTGGAATTCCTAGAAGAGTTAATGCGCATCCTCACCATGGAGAGGTGACCGTTGGCATTAGAATCTACAGATTAAGTAGCTGCGCACCTAAAGGAGGAGGACCGGTTGAAAGTGATAGCACTGGTTGCCAAGTATAACAAGGTGCTCATAGATGTAAAGGTTGCTTCCCAATCTACTGAGGCCGCATATGACACATGCATGGATAGAGATAAGGTGGTGAGATCCTTGGCTGCGACACTCAAAGAAAGGTTGAAAGAGTTCCTGGAGAAGAATAAAGGAAACAGGGTGGAGCGGGATGGAGTCCTGGCAGAAGTAGAAAGAAGATCCGAGGAGATTGAGGCACTATGGGGCTCAACCAAGACACGAATGAAGGAACTATATCCTCAAATTACTAGGAGAATGGACAAGCTCCCAGACCTGGGTAAAGATATGGAATAAATTTTGGACACTTTGGGTGGCTAGGGAGCTGGCCTAAGTTTTGATGAGGTAAACCTCTTGGTTGGAGACCTTTGTTAGAAGGTGCAAAACGAGGTCGATACCTGGAATAAGTTGGAGGAAGTCTTGTAGAAGGACTTCCCCAGCCTTTTGGTTTGATGTTCCCCCCCCATTCTTCATTGTTTCCCCTATTCTTTCATTCCTTATTCATCTTTGTAGTATTTATCTATATCTTGGTTCCATTGAAATAACTTGCACCTTGGTCAAGTAGAATGTTTCTAAGGGTGGAGAACAGGCATAGTGTGGGGTGATGTTGGGCCCCTGAAATATTGAATAATTATGAAGGCGCGTGGGTGCATAGGACCCCAGTTACAAGATGGCACATAAGGAAAATACATGTAAAAGAAATGGCTCAAGGAAGCATATAGTGCGTGCAGCAAGCGAAAGGAGGTTCAGGACTTAGCCAATTCAAGCAACAAAGGTGGAACATGTGAAAAGCATGATCGGTTACACGTGGATAACATGCCAACCTGGCAATAGGTGGTCCAGGAAAGAGCATGACAGCAAAGGAATCTTCTTGAAGACCATCATGAGATGGAGTGGAGAGCTCAGGCCTGAGGAAACATGCTCGTTGAAGGAACACATTTGACACTTGGAGACAGATCTGAGGGTGTAGCAAGGTGAGTTGGCAATGCGGGAAGGTGATAAATACAAGTGCCTGTGGAACAAGAAGAAGAGAGAGACTTAAGAGGAAAAGATATGAGAGATACGCACAGAGAGAGTTAAACATGGGTAAAACTCTATAGAATTACTACGAGTGGGGCTATGATGTAGAAATGAATGTATTGAGCTTAGCATTGTAATTTTCTTTATTTTTTTGCATAGTTGTAATACAATGAAGTTACCCATTGCAATTAGATATGAATATCAGTGGGTTCCATGTATATTTCATTCATAGAAGTTCTCTTTTCTTTCATGCTATGAATGAATGGTTGTAGCTTTCTTTCTGTTATATTATATGTTATGGAGTCTTTTAAAACACACAGTTTGAAGAAACTACAAGGATCTGGAGGCTGTCCTGAGCCCTGTAATCCTTGTATGTCTAAATTTCTTTCCTGAATACTCCTATACTAATCATTGATGAATGCTTCCCACTAAAAACTCACATAAAAGAGAGACTCGGCACCCGCACGTGCTTCGAGTGAGCACTTAGCTTTTGCTGGGTGATAGGCCGGCGTGCATGGGATTCCTTCCTCTTATAATGGGAGTAAAATTGACTACATCTTAGGGAAAGTTAGTATATGTGATTGATGGAGAGGAACCAGAGAGTTTAAATGTTAGCCATTATGTGGGGACGTACGAAGTAGTACGCAGTGCAGATGCTCATGCACGTTCCTACCATGAGCCTTTAAAGACAAAGAAGGTTAACATCAGTTCAGGAGAAGAACCTAAGGAAGCTATGATTATGGATTATTGGACAGAGATGGAAGTATGAAGGATCATTGATCTGTTGCGTGAATTCGAGGATTTATTTCTATGCGGGTACCATGAGTTAAAAGGTGTCCACCATTCCTTGAGGGAAATGAGGATAAAACTGAAGGAAGGTGCGCACCCGGTTAGAAAAAGGCCCTACCGGATGAATCCTAACTTACGCATGAAGGTTAAGGAGGAAATAGATAAGATGATAGCTTCTGGGATCATTGAGGCAGTAGAAGAATCAGAATGGATAAGTTTGATGGTAATTAGCATCAAGCAGGATGGACGGATTAGAATTTGTGTGGATTATAGGGAATTGAATGCAATTTGTGTCATTGATCCATTTCCGACCCCCTTCACTGAAGAGATTCTGGAAGGAGTCACTGGGTGTGAAATCTATTCCTTTACTGATGGATTTTTAGGATACCACCAAGTCTAGATTACAAAGGAGGACCAGGAGAAGATAACTTTCGCCACCAAGTGGGGAAGTTTTGCATATATGGTCATGCCCTTTGGGTTGAAAAATGTGCCTGCTATCTTTTCGCGCATAGTGGTGCAAGCATTCCAAGACTTCATTCATAATTTTCTTCAGGTTTACTTGGATGATTGGACAATATATGATCTAGTTAAAGACCATTGTGACAACTTGAGATTAATGTTTGAAAGGTGTAGGTAGTTGAGGATATCCCTCAACATTAAGAAGTGTGTGTTTGCTACACCCTTTGGGACTTTATTGGGGCATATCATATGTAAGGAGGGCTTACTGGTAGATCCTGCTAAGGTTGCAGTTATTGTGGTGTTAAGGGAACCTACTAGCCAGAGCGCAGTGCGCGGATTCCTTGGGCATATGGGATATTACAGAAAATTCATTAAGGGGTATGCCAAGATCGCTGCGCCTTTAGAGGAGTTGCTTAGACACAAAAGTACCTTCGATTGGGGAAAGGTGCAATAGAGGGAATTTGATATATTAAAAGATAGGCTTTACCGCGCCTATTTTGGGATTTCCCTCTTGGGACAAGCCTTTCCATGTCCATGTAGATGCCTCAGGAACCACCATTGGAGCAGTAATTACACAACCAGGTGAGGGGATTGTTGACCATCCTCTCTGTTTCGCGAGTAGGAAGTTAACACCAGCAGAGAAGATTTATACCACAACTGAGCACGAGGCATTGTCAATGATCTATGCGCTTTTCAAATTTTGATAGTATCTATTGGCAACACCTTTTGTATTCTACACCGACCACATGGCATTAAAGTATTTAGTAAACAAGCCCATTCTTCAATGGTGCATATGTCGATGGGTGTTGTTGTTTCAAGAGTTTGAGTTCACCGTTGTAGTGAAGCTTGGAAAAAGGAATTGTGGATCTGATCATCTATCAAGAATTGATTCCGGAGAGGAGGCGCAAAGTATTGAGGAAACAATGCCAGATGCGTAGCTTTTTAGATTGTGGCGCGTGCCCTCGGATTTGGAACAGATTGCTGTATTTTTAAAATAAGGTGTGGCATTGGATGGAATGAAGGCATTGGAGAAAAAGTAGTTGGCCATACGCGTCACGCCCTACATGTTGATTTGTGGAGATTTATACAAATTGGGACGTGATGAAGTTTTGTGCAGGTGTGTGTTAGAACATGAGTGCCTGGCCATAATGGAGAAGCACATGGAGGAAGTGTGGGTGGGCATTACGCAGGTGATGCTAGCACGCGCAATATTTTAAAGGCAAGTTTATGGTGGGAAACCTTGTACGGGGATTGTAGAGATTATTGTAAATCATGTGACCACTATCAGCACATTGGAAAACTAGGAAGGAGAGATGAAATTCCTTTGCATCCTATTCCTAGCACAGAGCCTTTTGAAAAGTGGGTGATAGACTTTGTAGGACCTATTACACCGGCGCATGTAGGATTGGGTCACATTATGTCATCACTTGCATAGATTATCTCACAAGGTGGGCGGAAGCAGCCCCAACTAAAGATATCATGGAAGCAATGGCAACAAGGTTCCTATGTGAGAACATTATCACAAGGTATGGATGCCCTTTAAGTTTGACCAGTGATAGGGGTACACATTTTCTAAATGAGACCATGAGGGTCCTACTATCTGAGTTCATGGTGGCTCATCATAAGACTATGCCCTATCACCCACAAGCAAATGGAACCGAGGAAGTATTCAACAAAATACTAAGTCATACCTTGACCAAAATCTGTAATGTTGGAAGACAGTATTGTGATGACAAGGTATCAACAGTTTTATGGGCTTACAGGACTACGGATAAAATACTAAATAAAGCCACACCTTTGCAATTGGTGTTTGGTTCGGAAGCTATTTTTCCAGTTGAATTTATGTTACCTTCTTTGCGAATAGCGTGCACAGGAGGATTAGCCGATGAACAAGTGTTAGAAGAAAGAATTGATTAACTAATGAAACTAGATGAGAGATGATCAGTTGCTCGTTGTAGCCAAACAACAAGAATGGAAAAGTAAAAGGCTTGGCATGATCGCCATATTAGAAACAAAAAGTTTGAGGTTGCGCAAATGGTGTTACTGTATGATTCTAAATTTCTGCGCCATCCTGGGAAGTCAAAATTCCATTGGTTAGGTCCCTACACACTCTCGTACATCCTTGATTCGGGCGCGTGCCAGTTACAAGCGCTCGACGGAACGGATTTTCCTATACACTTTAATGGTAGTGGGATGAAACCCTACTATAAATAAGTCTTCTTGGTGTTTGTAAATAAGGTAGTTTTTCCAGTTAATCTAGAATTTTCCTTTATGCATTTTTTGTTCCTTGTGTTTCCCTTTTGTGTTGTTGTTTTGTTTTGCACCTCGGGCACTGGTAACCTTATTGCTATTATTTTTTGGAGAATTTATGAGTGCGTAGAGGACCACGTATCGTTTAAGTGTGGGGTGGAGAAAAGTGAAGAAGAACGTGTTTTAAAAGTACCAAGGAAGTTGTGTTGAAGAGCCTTGTTGAGTAGCCCAGTTAGAAGAGAGATAAGAGAGAAAGGTTGGTGCCAGGGTAAAGGTACTCATAGATCCCATGTACAAAGGAAAATGAAGTGCATTTAAAGCAACACAAGGTAGGCGAAAGCAAGAATCTGGATAGAAGAAGTGCCTTCGGCGCGGGTTGAGCGTGGGTAAGATTATCCTATCAGGTTAGTTTGGTTGCGTGCCAGAAGGTTGGAGGAGTTTTCTCGTAGGAAGGGTGCGTGAGTAAAGGTGCTGAAGACGGGTTTTTTTTAAAAATCCGCATCAAATGAACAAAGTACAGGGTAGGTAAAGTAGCATTTAATGACTGGAAAAAGGAAAAACTATAAATAGAGGGTTGGGGAACTCTCATTTTACTTTGCGAAAATGAAGAGTTGGAGATATAAGCTAAGACTTTTTTAGATTCGATTAGAGAGAAGATCTGTGTGATCAAACAAGTAAAGAGACAGTTTGAGATTGTGAACCAGAAGGAAGAAATTACACGGGATTGGAACAAAGTGAAAAGATGTTATGTGAAGAATTTATCAAAGTTAGGGTTCAACAAACTAGGGAATGGGTTTAGGAGATTTTTATCACGGATCTGAGATCGAAGGTTGGGAGAAGGAAAGTAGAGTAACAAGGAGAGGACTGGAGTAATACAATTACCTCGACCATGGCACCGAAGAAAGGGAAGGGAAAAGAAAAGGCTAAACAACCAAAACCCGAGGTGGAAACAAACGAAGAATGGTAAGCAAAAATGCAGTACCCTGATGGAGTGATGATGGGAAAGGAATAGGAATCCCATTTGAGAAACATACCAGTCAGTGACTATAATCACCGTACTAGCACTATAGAGAAAGAAATGACATTAGAACTGGTACGCCATACCAACAAGAAAACACCTAAAGGGTTGCCTATATACAATGATGACGTGAAGGTCAAACTGGTGAAGGCATGGTTGTTGCAAATCTACGAGTTGCCTTATTTTGGGAAGCTATATCGCTTGTACCATTGGTTGATGTCTCGGGTGCACGAGGACTACTTCCACTTTGCTGGGTGCAAGATGCGCATAACTCCCCAGATGATTGCACAATTTACAGGCCTCATATTTGAGGGAGATAGCCTAGAAGATGACCTTGGCAATAAGGAAGCTATTCAAGAGACCATCACAGAGTATGCTTGCAAGAAAGGGTCACAGTATTATTACATTTTAGACATCAAGGACCTAGTTATGAAGATGTCCATGCATTTGGTAATGAAACTAAATGGCCAAGAAAGGTGGATGCAAGTCAACAAGCCATGGTTGCATGTCTGCAGGAAGATTGCAGAGGGGACTATTTACAACTCTTCTACATACATTACCGAGGAAATTGTAAAGTGCGCAAAGGAAGGGGACATGATCCTCTTTGGCAATGTTTTGCTCACCATAGTATTTACAGAAGTTGGAGTGCTGGATGCACCAGATAAGTTTGTGTGGGAGTACCCAGCCGAAGACCCTTCACCCGCGAAGAGGTTTGAAAAGTATGCATGTGATACAATGATGGATCCCCACAAATCCCGTCTCGAAAAATGGATCCACACAAGGAGAAGCTGAGTTCGCCGTGTACTAGCACTATTTCTTGGTCAGGTTCAAACTTGTTCATGAATCATGGAGCCCTTGGTGCAAGCTCCCTTTCACGTTCACTGCCCAGTTCTTCCAAGTAGGAGTGAACAGATTTAAAGAATCGAAAAAGCTAAGGCTAGAGCTAGGAAAATTGGACCAATAACACAGGGATATGAGGAAGAAACTGAACTATCCCGGAGGTAAGCGTGCATATGTGGAGAAGTATGTGTCACATGAGATCCACATGACTAGACCAATAACACTTCCTATTGTTGGAGGATCCGTGATGTGCGTATACGTACGCATAAGGCCGAAATTCTAAAACAACGCGTACTTGATGGATGAAATCTCCATACCTGAAGAACCTTGGGAATGAATAAGCCAGTGTCTAAGAAGAGGGGCAGAGGAGAGGAAGGAGCACTAAGTGTACTAACTACTTAGACAGTGAGCATGCCTTCTATGAGTGCTAAGCCAAGCACCTATGTTCGGAGGAGGAAGTCCCCAGTAAAGGAGAAGACGCTAGAAGTAGGGGCACCCAAAAAACCCACCACCTTGGAGGAGTCACAAGAGGAAGAAGAGAAGGCAGGATCTCCTAACCAGAAGTAACCTCTCAGGAAGAAGTAGAAGGTAGATGAAGAAGCTGACTCGGAGGTGACCGACAGCTTGGACAGATATTTGGGAGAAGGAGAGGATGAGTGTGAAGGAGGTGGTGACGAGGAGAAAGAGCCAAAAAAAGGCAAGGAACCTTTGGAACCTCACATAGTTAGTGTCTATGACTTGGAGGAGGAGAGTGGAGAAGAGAAGTAAGAGTTCATATTCACGTGGCAGAAAGGTGCACAAGGAGATGAAAGCACTGAAGATACAAGGGAAGATGAGAGGGATGTCGAGGGACAGAGAGCCATAGATTTTACCAAGGAGTAGATAACCGAAGTGGCAGAGTGAGAAGAAAAGAATATTCTCGAGATCCTTGTAGAACAGGAATTAGAGCAGAGCGCAGACATAGCGCTAAAGGAAGGGAGGGAAGAGAGCAGTGAAAAGGGACATGACAGCCTAGGAGGCCCTGCTCTAACAATCAGCTTCCCCAAAGGTGCACGCTCGGGTAGAAGAGCTCTATATGTAGAACAAAGGTAGATAATGGGCTACATGGATGACTCAAGGAAGGTGCTACGCACATGATTCCAGAACACGGTATCCACCGAAAGACTTATAGCCATGGGATCATTCGAGAAGGAGGGCACATACCCCAGGACCAAGAAGATGCTTTCTTGGGAATTTGAATCCCATGTCAACGAGTTGGACTTTGAAGTCTGCCAAAAGGTGCTTATCACACTGCTAGAGTCTAAGGGAGAAAACCTCTTAGTAAATGCCTAGGAGCTCACAAACGAGAAAGTATGTAATGCTCTAAACAAGGTCGTGGTGTAAACGGATGCAAGACTTTTCGGAACGACAACATAAGGGCTTTAGAGGGAAAGCTGGCCAAGAAGGAGGAAGATTTGACTAAGGTGGCCAGAAGCTTGAAACAGGAGGAATTAATTAGCTCACAGCTAAGGCGCGAGCTCAAGGAGGAAAAGGAAAAGGTACAAGAGGTCTAAAAGAAAGTAGACTCGATAAAAAGTGCCATCATCTTGAAACACCCGGATCTAACACCTATCCCCCAGAGGTATGCATTGATGCTGGAATGCTTAGAAGACTTAACGTGTGTCCTCACCATGGAGAGGCAACCCTTGGCATTGGAATCTATGGAGGAAGTAGCCGTGCGCTTGAAGGAGGAGGGCTAGTTGAAAGTGATAGCACTGTTGCCAAGTATAACAAGAATCTCACGGATGTAAATGTTGCTTCCCAATCTGTAGAGGCTGCATATGACACATGTGTGTATAAAGATAAGGTGGCAAGATCCTTGGTCACCATGCTCGAAGTAGAGCTGAAAGAGTTCCAGGAGAAGAAGGTGGAGTGGGATAGATTCCTGACAGAAGTAGAAAGAAGATCCGAGGAGATTGAGGCACTAAGGGGCTCAACCAAGACATGACTAAAGGAACTATATCCTCAAATTACCAGGAGAATGGACAAGCTCGCAGACCTAGGTAAATATATGGAGCAAATTGTGGACACTTTGGGTGACCAGGGAGCTGGCCTAATTTTTTATGAGGTAAACCTCCTAGTTGGCGACCTTTGTCACAAGGCGCAGAACGAGGTCGATACATGGAATAAGTTGGAGGTAGTCTTGCGGAAGGACTTCGCTAGCCTTTTGGGTTAATGTTCCTCCCTATTCTTCATTCTTTCCCCTATTCTTTCATTCCTTATTCATCTTTGTAATAGTTATCTACATCTAGTTCCATTGAACCAACTTGCACCTTGGTCAAGTAGAATGTTTCCGAGGGCGGAGAACAGGCGTAGTGTGGGGTGATGTTGGGCCCTTGAAATATTGAATAACTATGAAGGCGCGTGGGCACGTGGGACCCTACTTACAGGATGGTGTGCAAGGCAAAAGCATGCAAAAGAAAAGGCTCAAGGAAGCATATAGCGTGCGCGGCATGTGAAAGGAGGTTCAAGACTTAGCCAATTCAAGAAACAAAGGTAGAACAGGTGAAAAGCGTTATTGGTTGCACGTAGATAACATGCCAGCTTGGCAACAGGTGGCCCAGGAAAGAGAATGCCAACAAAGGAATCTTCTAGAAGACCATCATGAGATGGAGTGGAGAGCTTAGGCCTGAAGAAACATTCTCGCTGAAGGACCACATTTGACACTTGGCGGCGGATTTGAGGGCGTGGCAAGGCGAGTTAGTAGCATGGGAAGGTTATAAATAGAAGTGCCTGTGGACCAAGAAGAAGAGAGAGACCTAAGAGGAAAAGATAGGAGAGATACACATAGAGAGAGTTAAACATGGGTAAAACTCTACAGGATTACTATGAGTGGGGCTATGATATATAAATGAATGTATTGAGCTTAGCATTGTAATTTTCTTTCTGTTTTTGCATAGTTGTCCAAGCCTAGTGATGTGCATGACTGCAGTTTTCCCGTTATGGCTCTTTATAATGATGAATACAAAGAAGTTACCCATTGTAATTAGATATGAATATCAGTGGGTTCCATGTATATTTCGTTCATAGAAGTTCTCTTTTCTTTCATGCTATAAATGAATGGTTGTAGCTTTCTTTTTGTTATATTATATGTTATGGAGTCTTTTAAAACACACAGTCTGAAGAAACTACAAGGATCTGGAGGTCGTCCTGAGCCCTGTAATCCTTGTATGTCTAAACTTCTTTTCTGAATACTCCTATACTAATCATTGATGAATGCTTCCCACTAAAAACTCACATAAAAGAGAGACTCGGCACCTGTGCATGCCTCAGGTGAGTGCGCAGCTTCTGTTGGATGATAGGTCGGCATGCATGGGATTCATTCCTCTTATAATGGGAGTAAAATTGACTACATCTTAGCTAAAGTTAGTATATGTGATTGATGGAGAGGAACTTGAGATTTTAAATATTAGCCATTATGTGGGGACGCGCGAAGTAGTAGGCAGTGCAGATCACTGCGCCTTTAGAGGAGCTACTTAGACACAAAAGTACCTTCGATTGGGGAAAGGCACAGCAGAGGGTGTTTGATACATTAAAAGATAGGCTTATTACCGTGCCTATTTTGTAATTTTCCTCTTGGGACAAGACTTTCCATGTCCATGTAGATGCCTCAAGAACCGCAATTGGAGTAGTACTTACACAACCAGGTGAGGGGATTGTTGACCATCCTCTCTATTTCATGAGCATAAAGTTAACACCAGCAGAGAAGAATTATACCAAAACTAAGCACGAGGCATTTTCAATGATCTATGTGCTTTTCAAATTTCAACAATATCTACTGGCAACACCTTTTGTATTCTACACTGACCACATGGCATTAAAGTATTTAGTAAACAAGCCCATTCTTCAAGGGCACATATGTCGATGGGTGTTGTTGTTTCAAGAATTTGAGTTCACTGTTGTAGTGAAGCCCGGGAAAAGTAATTGTGGACCTGATCATCTGTCAAGAATTGATTCTGGAGAGGATGTGCAAAGTATTGAGGAAACAATGGCAGACGCACAAATTTTTAGATTGTTGCACGCGCCATCGAAGTTGGAAGAGATTGCTATATTTTTAAAATAAGGTGTGGTGCTAGATTGAATGAAGGCATTAGAGAAAAAGTAGTTGGCCATATGCGTCATGCCCTACATGTTGATTTGTGGAGATTTATACAAATTGGGATGTGATGAAGTTTTGTGCAGGTGTGTGTTAGAACATGAGTGCCTGGCCATAATGGAGAAGCACACGGAGGAAGTTTGGGTGGGCATTACGTAGGTGATGCCACCATGCGCAAGATTTTAATGGCAGGTTTATGGTGGGAAATCTTGTACGGGGATTGTAGAGATTATTGTAAAGCATGTGACCACTGTCAGTGCATTGGCAAACTAGGAAGGAGAGATGAAATGCCTTTGTGTCCTATTCCTAGTGCGGAGCCTTTTGAAAAGTGGGTGATAGACTTTGTAGGACCTATTACACCAGCATCGCGTAGGACTGGGTCACATTATGTCATCACTTACATAGATTATCTCACAAGATGGGTGGAAGCAGTCCCAACTAAAGATTGCACGGTAGCAATGACAGAAAGGTTCCTATGGGAGAACATTATCACAAGGTATGGATGCCCTTTAAGTTTGACCAGTGATAGGGGTACACATTTTCTAAACGAGACCATGAGGATCCTACTATTTGAGTTCATGGTGGCTCATCATAAGACTATGCCCTGTCACCCTCAAGGAAATGGAACCGTGGAAGCATTCAACAAAATACTAAGTCATACCTTGATCAAAATCTGTGATGTTGGAAGACAGAATTGGGATGACAAGGTATCAGTAGTTTTATGGGCTTACAGGACTATGTATAAAAGACTAAATAAAGCCACACCTTTTCAATTGGTGTTTGGCATGGAAGCTATTTTTCTGGTTGAATTTATGTTACCTTCTCTGTGAATAGTGCGCACAGGAGGATTGGTCAATGAACAAGTACTGGAAGAAAGAATTGATGAACTAATGAAACTAGATAAGAGATGATCACTTGCCCGTTGGAGCCAAATAATGGAAAAGGAAAAGCAAAAGGCTTGGCATGATCACCATATTAGAAACAAAAAGTTTATGGTTGGGTAGATGGTGTTACTGTATGATTCTAATTTCTATGCCATCCTGGGAAGTTGAAAGTCCATTGGTTAGGTCCCTACACAATCTCGTACATCCTTGATTTAGGCACGTGCTAGTTACAAGTGCTCAATGGAACGGAGTTTCCTATACACTTCAATGATAGTACGCTGAAGCCCTACTTTAAATAAGTCTTCTTGGTGTTTGTAAATAAGGCAGGTTTTCCAGTTAATCTAAAATTTTCTTTTATGCATTTTCTTTTCCTTGTGTTTCCCTTTCGCGTTGTTGTTTGGTTTTGCACCTCGGGCACCAGTAACCTTATTGCTATTATTTTTTGGAGAATTTATGAGTGCGCAAAGGACCGCACATTGTTTAAGTGTGGGGTGGAGAAAAGTGAAGAAGCATGTGTTTTAAAAGTACCAAGGAAGTTGTGTTGAAGAGCCTTTTTAAGTAGCCCGATTAGAAGAGAGAAGAGAGAATGGTTAGTGCCAGGGTAAAGCTACTCATAGATCCCACATACAAAGGAAAATGAAGCACATTTAAAGCAACATGAGGTAGGAAAAAGTAAGAATCTGGATAGAAGAAGTGCCTTCGGTGCGGGTTGAGCATGCGTAAGAGTCTCCTGTCAGGATGGTTTGGTTGTGCGCTAGAAGGTTGGAGGAGTTTTCACGCAGGAAGGGCGTGTGAATAAAGGCGTTGAAGATGGGTTTTGTTTTTAAAAAAACCGCATTAAATGAAGAAAGTAAATGGTAGGTAAAGTAGCATTTAATGACCAAAAAAAGGAAAAACTATAAATAGAGGGTCGGGGCACTCTCATTTTACTTTGCGAAAACGAAGAGTTGGAGATATAAGTGAAAGATATAAGCTAGGAATTTTTCAGATTCAATCAGAGAGAAGATCTGTGTGATCAAACATGTAAAGATCCAGTTTGAGATTGTGAACCAGAAGGAAGGAATTACATGGGCTTGGAACAAAGTGAAAAGATGTTGTTTTGTGAAGAATTTATCGAGGTTAGGGTTCAACAAACTAGGGCACATGTTTAGGACATTTGTATCACGGATCTGAGATCGAAGGTTGGGAGAAGGAAAGTAGAGTAACAAGGAGAGGAATGGAGTAATACAATTACCTCGACCATGGCACTAAAGAAAGGGAAGGGCAAAGCGAAGGCTAAACAACTAGAACCCGAGGTGGAAACAAATGAAGAATGGTATGCAGAAATACAGTACCCTGACGGAGTGATGATGGGAAAGGAATGGGAATCCCATTTGAGAAACATACCATTCAGTGACTATAATCACCGCACCAACACTATATGAGAATTTTTTCTTCTACTTCCCAGTAGAGTTATTTGGGTGGCTTTCAGCCTATGAATCTAGATCAAGTTGGCGTTATGGATCGCGGATATGGACCAAAGAAGACTACCAAAGGTTACAGGATGTAGATTTGACATGGACCCGTGTTGTAGATCACTAGTGGGGAAGAGTACTAGCTAGCTACACTCTGGAATATGTCATTTCCACGTATTCTTGTCCAGAGGTTTTTGAGTTTGAGTTTCTACGAGAACCTAGGGGATTGTTTTTACGTGTTATCCCTCTAGCTATGTAGATATTGATGGTTACCATGAGTCTAGAAGCACTCCCAATGGCCGGATAAACCGTTCTAAGCACTGAGTAAGGAAGCTTGGGTGGAGGAAGATGGCAGATGACATGACAGAAAAGGAGAGGGATGAAATATTGCTCAAGTATGGTCAAGCACGTGAAAGGGAGATTACTAGATGATGTGAAGCTACTAGTGTGATGGATCTATGGAAGTAGACGTTGCGGGAAGGAATTGAGGTTCACGCAAAGGATGTGGAGCCTGAGCAGTCTATGCTACCTCATCTTGGAAAGTGCGTGAGGGAGACTCCTTTGGCTTCTGGTGAGATTTTTTCACATGGAGAAAGGAGAGTCGTTGGCGCATATCTGAACCCACCCCAGTGACCGAGCCCTAGCGCTTGGTTTTCCCGAACCAGGAAGAAGTATTGAACCAGTTGAAACGAGTGGAATAAATAGATCTGTGCCTAGGAGATATAATTTTACATTCCCTTATTCTATGGCTGCACATATTCTAGTATTTGGAGGATTTTTTGGACAAGGAGCAAGTATACAAACTTTTGGTCTCACATCAGGGGGTGACACGAGACAAAGTAGCGGTGGTGGGGCACCATCACAGACCGTTAGCGCACAGTTCAATGGGACTGTGGGGGCACTTGAAACATCTCCTATAGGCCCTATTAGACCCAGTGGTCTTGGTGGATCTGTTGGCTCTAGAGGTATAGGACCCAGTGGACCTGGTGGATCAGGCGGTGGAGGAAACACCGAAGGGAACCAAGGCTCTAGTTTAGGACAAGGGCCCCAGTCACCACCTCAAGTTTTCTTTGAAATGTCTTTGTACTTACCAAATTATAGGGGCATTGAGGATGCTACAGAACATGTTCACAAGTGTGAATTGTTATGGCGCGCAAAAGGTATCACAACCCCAGAATGAAAGGATAGTAAATTTGTAACCATGTTGTAAGGGCGTGCACATATCTGGTATAGAAAGTATGATCCTCATCAAATAATGGTGGATTACACTGCCTTAAAGAATGCATTCCTAGCAGAGTTCCACATTACTGAGTTCGAGCAAAAAAAGCATTAGCACTTTGAAGGAGATACAACAAGGAATGGAAAAGAGTGTGCGGGAATATGATGCGTGCTTTAAGACTCTTTTGTCTAAATTATCATATGATATACATCCTTCTCAGCATGCACAGTGGTTTGTTGCAGGATTGATCACCCCTTTTAGAAGGGCCATGTCTCATAAGACTTTCATAGATCCACGTGAAGCATTGGAGGCTGTGTTGTGCACCGAAGCCGTTGGTAGTATCCATACTGGCGTTAGCCGATTCTTGGAGGCTCAGATTGATGATATGGCTAAACAATTGGAAAAGCTATCTGTGAACTCGGTCCATGAGACTTGTAGTGGTCTGTGGTGCACAAATTGTGAGATAGAGGGGCACGTTAAGGATAATTTCCCCCAGAGGATGATACACGTTGTAACATTAGATTGTGAAATCTGTCATGGGGACCATGATGCCAGTATATGTTCCTTGCTACAGTGCACGATTAGAAAGAATGTATCCTGTTATTACAAGATTTGCACCTCCACAACCCATGATACTAAATATTGTAGGCTTATTGATCAGATATATGAGGCCATTGATCATGGGGTGCGACAAACCAGCATTTCCAGTAGTTCTAAAAATGATGATCACCATTATGAGGGGCGCACAGATGGAGGCACGCAAGGAAAAGGTTTTCGAGGAGGATTTTGTGGACGAGGTAACTGCGGAGGAAGGAGTGAGTTCCCGCGAGGGACATGTTTCAACTATGGATCTACAGAACATTACAAGCGTGAGTGCCTAGACTTGTTGCAGTGCTCATGGTGCAGAAAGAAGCATACGTATGAGGAGTTCCCGAAGCTATATGAGCATATGAATCAGTAGCACCGGAATGACAAAGGCGTTGCAATGGTCAGCATCAAGAAGGTAGTCATATAATGGATGCCTTGAGTAACACAGGATGAAAGTTAGGAGCCTGTTTTGGTAACAACAAGGGAAAAAGCCGTGCGCGTAAGAGAGATACCAAGACAAAAGAGCCTTATTTCAAGAGAAGAGGTCATTCATGGAAAGTACCCAGACCCCGCGCATCAGAAGGAGATATATCAGGACACCATGGATGTTATTTGAAGCTTGCAAGGGGAGATCCAGTGTCTAAAGGAGCAATCTAGGAGGGAGGAACAAGGAAGTAGGATCAAGGCGCATAAAGATGACCTGGATGAGGTCAAAGAAGTGCACAAAATGCTAAGGCAGGAGAACATCATTCCTTTGCTAGGATCCTGGTTGAGGGAGAAGGTACCACGTGCAGGAGAAGAGCACGAGAGGCAAGTCTTACATGCAAACCTTCCCCCTCACATCCTTGACTATGACAAGAATATTACATTGAATGCAGTTGTGGATGGATGGCTCCTCAGTAATACACTCATTGACACTGGCGCGGAGGTTAATGTTTTAACTTTTGATACATGGCATCAGATGGGGAGACCTTCATTGTAGCCATCTTCAAATGTATTGTATATGGAAAACAATACTAAGGCAATGCCCATCGGTGTCTTGAAAGATACATCTATTACTATCCAGGGAGCCAAGTTTACTGGGGACTTTGAAGTCTTGGTGCTCGTCGAGGTGGAAAATTTCCTAACACTACTTGGGTGCCCTTGGTGTTACAAGAACAATGTGGACCTCTGGTTCAACAAAGGGTACATCAGTTTTGAGAACAAAGAGGAGCAGGTCATTATACCCCTGGTTGATGGGAAGTCAACACCCTACATTGAATTGTTGGGAGAAGAGGTTTTCAACAAGATTTATGTGTGCTCAATTAGAGACCCTGAGATGGTACACCCTATTAATGGGGTTATCCAGTTTGAGGATGCTCAGTCAGTGAGTGATACCACCAGCCTGGCATGTGATAATTGGGCACATGGGACTTACAAATTAATGGGATGGCAGTTGAGAGGATTGGTGACCAAGGTAACTATGGCACACATGATTTGGTGCCTTGGGGGGAAAGAACTACCCAAGTACTCCGGAGGAGCCTTCCCAGAGGTATTTCTGCAGGAGATAAAATCTCAGTGGAAAAACAAAAAGGAACGAAGGGAGATGCTGAGTTACGTATTGCTTAGCACAGCAGCTCGTTGGTGGGCCACGCATCAGGAGAGCCTTTTAGAATGGCGCCAGGTAAGAATTGCTCTCTCTATCAAATTTTCTGGAAGTAATATACCCACCATCATCAAGGAGTACCATGGGAAGGAGCCCGCCTCTTTTCATATCCAGGAGTGTGAATGGGTCTAGAGAGAAGGTGCAGAGGCCTTGCCACCATCCCTCTGGGTGCACAAGTTGTATTCTACACTGTAGGGTTGTGCGCGTGCATGGTACATTCATTTAGAGACATGCCGTCAAAAAAGGAATTGGCAAGAGCTTGCAACTGATCTTATTCAAGCCTTTGAGTATTGGAGTACCAAACAATCGGTTGATAAGGCCTTGCAAGGTATCAAGCACCTTACAATGGAGGATAGTGCCAGAAAGGAAGATAGGCTATTGGAACTACTAGGCTAACTAGGATTGGAGGTGTGTTTTGAAGAGATTGAAGAAACAGAAAGTTACATCTTGAGGCGCGTGTGTTTGGAATTGTAATGAAGTTTTTTCTTATGATGAATTTATTGCATGTGCTCAAGATTTGTGTATTTTGGAGAGTTTGTGCTCTGTTTTGGGCTATGAAGTAAGCTTGAGCTGTGTGTTGGAAATTTTGGGTTAGTTTTGTCAGTGATGCAAAACCCATTGATGGAAAATGAGTTCATGTAGTCATGTGAGTCCCCATATGATGTTGTTTAAGTATCAGGCATGTTGATCAAGTGGTTTGTTGAGTTGTCATGGTGTCATAGAGTATTGTTGAGTATGCTTAGTCATGGTTTGAGTCTTCCTAAGTGTGTTGATGAGTTTTATAAGGTCAAAATTGGTCCTAATGATGTGTTTCAGGTTTATATGGATCTGTATGAGGTCGTTAGGGTCATTTCATGGGTTGTTAGTGTTGAGTCAGGTCAGTCTAGGCTTGTTTCTAGTGATGGAACATGAAAAATGAGTTAGAGTAGTGAGATTTAGAGCTGATCAGTCATAACTGAGCATGTTAAAAGTGTTATGATAGTGTACATGAGGTGTATGATGATTTTCAGGTCTGAATTCATAGGTTAGATGCATGTATGAGGTCATTGGGAAGTAAACAATTGATAACATGCATTTTAACATGAGTAAGTCACTGTGTCTAGAGAGTTTCAGGAATATATAAGTTATTTGGTGATTATGGATAGGTAGAGGATATTGTCATAGTGCTTCATGCCAAGTTTCAAGTCATTCTGAAGACGGAATTGCAATTTATGCAAGTTTTGGAAAAACTAGGTAAGAAATAGTGTGTTTTTGTGATAAACGTTGACCTTCTGATGCTCATTGTGGACTGTATGATTTTCATGGGGACCTGATATCTTTGGAATATCATTTTAGGTCAGTTATTAAGGTTTCCAAAAATAATGAGATTGTTTGATCATCACGTTTTTATAAACGATTGTTAAGAAGATAAAGTGGTTTAAAACCCTAACTAAACCCTAGCTAGTAGTAGCTTGCAGAAAAGTGAGTATATCATCCCAATTTTGATTTATTCATAAAAAATTATGATTAGATGTTGTAGAGGACTCTTCCAAATTTCCATAAATGTAGTACATAGATTGTGGTCATATGTGGGCCCCACCTAAAAATGGTAGTTTCTTAAGAGTTTCAGACTAAGTAAAAGTTCTCCAAAGAAGGTAATGGATACATTGGCATTGTGCAATTTTGTGAGTTTTTATTGATGTCCATGGAGGTTTTAGGACATTTTCATGCATGTACATGGTCATTTGATTTCAATTTAGGTTGATTAGTCAAAGGGTAGTTTTGAGGCCATAAAAAGTAGTGCTAAATAAAATGGCCATAACTTGAGCTATAGGTGGAGTTTGAAGGTGATTCAATTTATGTTGGAAATATAATTCAGATATATTTCCAGTGATATGTGGTTCTTAAATTTGGTAAGAGTCTACGTAGAAGAGATCTGAATGAACACAATATAAAAGTAATATATTCAGGATGCATATAAAGAACATTACAGAGGTTATTATATAGCCATATCAATAGGAAAATAACTTCCTATAAAATAGAAAGTGATACAAACAAATAACCCGTTAAATATTTTACGGGTATAACAAAACTGTATGAATATAACGTTGTTAAATAAATATGTTATAATAATATAGCCATATAACCGTAACAATACGGTAAAATCACTACACCGTAATTAAGATTTACTCTACAGTAAATATGTGGTAACATATACTTATTTAATGGAGCAGTATGAATTCCTAACATTCCCCCTTTAGTGTGAAACATGAGAGAAAAACAATCGCACTTCCTTCGCAGCTTGGTGCCCGTGCATGGTCATGATCTTGGCTCTCTGATGGTTTTGAAAAGGTTGACCAACAACCTCGGTATGAGCCCCTACTCATCTTGTATGAACCCATGTTTGTTAAATACAGACCCCTATCCACCAAAAAGGAACCCATGTTCTAGGTATGAGCCCCAACTCATCCTCTTCAAGAAACATGATGTTGTTTTTTCCTCGATGCTTTCATCTTTCCACAATATATTCACATCAAGGAATTAACATAGGAAAAATTGATCATCAAATTGAACAAGAAAGTTGAATGAAAATGGAACATTGATGTCATGTCCCCCCCCACAATGTGAAATTTCCACTTATTGAAAACTAGAACACTAAAATATTACACAAAACTGGAAATCAAACACTGAACTAAAAAAAATTATGCCACAACCTCATTTTGTGGCCTCGTCGTTTGTGGCTAGCAAGAGGACACTGCTTGTCTTCCATCCTCTTGTGCCTCCATCCTCCAGACAGGTGTTGTTAACGCAGCGAATTCGGCTTTTGAAGATCAATGATTTCCAGGACTTTGGGTAACACTGATGATGCGTCCGTAAGTCAATTCTTTTTATTTTTACAATATTTTGGCTCTTCTAATTATACTAACGAAATAATAATATTATTTACAAGACAAACTATTTGAAGAATTTTGACACTTTTTAATTTTTGGACTCGATAACATTTTTGATATACGGACTTAAAATGACATACATTTAACAAAAACAACCAAAATTATGTGGTGCAAATAACACAACAAAGAATATTGACACAAAAGACTCTTTTGACATATACTTTTGACTCTAAGAAGGCAATGACCACATTGAAGAATCTATTATTCAATGACACTTAACATTACAAAATACTTGTGAAAGACATATACCTATCATACATATATATACTGGTGACTTTTCCTAAACTGACTGAACCTACACTTACAAAGACCAATAAAGTATTTTTTATTAACACTAAAACTTATGAAACAAAATGTTAATCAACTCACTATACTTACAAGCTATCCTTTTGGGTGAATCGATTCATATGGATCCCATTCACAACCTCACATGGCTACGTGCATGCAAAATAACTAGTTTTTGCACAATTGTCCAGTATAATAGCGAGCACAAGAAAATTCCAGTATATACAATGAGAGGTATTTTGAATATCCGAGGAATGAACAATAAAATTCTAGCGCGAGCTGTCAAAAGCATAAATATCACGTCCCTATCACGGTGGACAATTTGTAGATAGTTGGGAATGAAAAACTGATGCATAGATCTACGGATCTTCTATAATGCAAAGAATATAATGCTCATGTGAAATGCTTTCCTTAGTCGAATTCAACGCTGGGCAGGTGAATCCTTATTTGTGAAGGAAAAAAACTCATAGAAACCAAATGCCACATGTAAAACACAAATCTGAGTCAATTTTCAGGCTTAGATTATGTATGATAGACTTCTAGAAGGTTAACGACATCTACATGGATATGGATCCAAAAACCTCTTCTTCTATATTGATACTACCCGACGCATCAGAAAAACACACTGTGATATTACAGCAACTAGATCAGAGGCGAGTCGATAGTATTAGGTCGTGGCCAACACTCAAACGCAGATCCAATATAGACAGGTCCAAAGTGCCTGATAAAATGGCCCGAGAGAAAATAGAAACATGTACAAAGCTCGATCCACGTCTATGCAAAATGGAGAGATGGGAGATCCAAATAAATTGGCCGATTGGCTTGTATGGCGAGCTTGTGCGTATGTAATATCTATGACATGGCGAGCCTTTAAAAAGACAGAAACCTATTCTAATATTGCAAGAAATGTTTATAGAAATTTATTTCTGAGTAATGAATTTCATATACAGGTAAATGAGATGAATACTAGAGTTTCCCAATTCAATCCTTATATTCTCATATCAGTCTGATACCAAATCTTAAATTTGGTCAAAGTCTACGAAGCAGATAGCTGAATGAACACAATATAAAAGTAATATTTTTCAAGATGCATATAGAGAAAATTAGAGAGGCTATTATATAGCCATATCAATAGGAAAAAAACTTCCTATAAAATAGGAAGTGATATAAACAAATAAACTTTTAAAAATTTTACAGGGGTAACAAAACTCTAGGAATATATTATTATTAAAACAATATATTATAATAATATAATTGTATAACCGTAACCACACGATAAAATCGCTACACCATAATTAAGATTTAATCTACGGTAAATATGTTGTATGGAGAACTATGGATTCCTAACAGTGTTTTTCCTCATGATGAGGTCATTTGATTGGGTTTCTAGGTCGTTCTTTGGACATGACGTTTTTTGGCAGTTCTAGACATGATATGTTTTGATGAATGTTTGATATTGTTTGAGGAATAAAAATGGATTGGGTGATGCTTTATATCACTTGGAAAGTGAATAAGGATTAATGTGGAATCCGATGAATCCATTTTTAGGTCTTTCATGTATGTAAAAATGATTTTATGAGCTAACCTTTGGAAACAATGTTTTTGGCAGGTTGATCTAGTGAAGGAAAAAGTAGTTGTGGTTTGAAGATATAGATGTTTAGTGGCTTATAAATTTCTTAAAAGTGTCCTACATGTTCTTCCATTTTCATAAAGTGGCTACATGGAATGGTTTTCTCTTGCTAACGTGTTTTGGTGATCAAATGAAGTTTTCATGGTGTTTAAGGGTGTAGAAAACAACAATTTTGAGAAATACAAAGGAGCATTGGGCCCATTAAATGAAATAAATTGATTGGTTGAGATAAATTATGACGATGTATGAATTTTTAATGATATTTTAAAGATGTATGAAGACTTATGGGGTCATGAATATATGCTGATTTTATGTAAGGGCATTTTTAAGAGTGTGCCCATGGGGTTTTGTGCCAATTTTGGCACATGTAATGAGGTTTTCAGACAAGATGACCTATTTGGTCAAATGTAACTGATGTAATGATGTACATGCAATTTATAATCATTTATGGGTCGAATTTATCATGAGGGGACCTACGTCCTTTGGGTTAGAGTGAATATTTACTTATACAAGTGAATTTTAAGCTCATTTTGTGAGCTAATCTTGCATGGGGGAGTGGTGTGACCTAGAGGAGAGTTATTTATAGGTAAAAAATAATTGATTTGATGGAATATTAGATGTGTTTCAGATTTAGGAAGATATGACATCATGAGAGAAATAGGTTAGAGGAAAGACAAGTTTAATAAGACAAAAAAAGAACAAGATTGAAGATCTAGGGTTTGAGAAAAGTTTGCGAGTTGAAATTATGCTTTCCATCAATTATGGTAGTAGAAAAATTAGAGATAATATATTTTCAGGTGGATGAGTTGGTGCTTGGTCATATTTAGGGGGGGTGTATCCTCCTTGTGGAGTGGGTGCTTTACTAAATTAGGGATTGGCGCTCCTTGTAGAGTTGGTGCTCTACTAAACTAGGGGTTGGTGATCCTTGTGGGGTTTTTTCCTCACTAAATCAATGGTTAATGATCCTTTTTAAGTTGGTGCTTCACTACAAATATTTTCTTTATGTAATATAAGCATAGTTTCAGTGGGGTTTTTTCCCCATGAGGGTTTCCCCACTTACATATGGCATTCTTGTGTTGTGTACTTTCTTACATGCTCTTGTGATTGACGTTACATATCTAATGCACACATATGGTCATGGATGGTTAATGGATGAATGAATAAATAATTTTATGTGATGGTAAATGAATTGAAAATAAATTTGTAGGACTAATTCACCTCGCCCCCCCATCTTAGTCCATTGTGCTTCCAACAATTGGTATCAGAGCAGGTCCTTGAGAAGAAATTCTAACATCTTGGAGGATATCCCTAGAAGCACAATATGCTTAAGAAAATTAGAAAATAGAATCAAGAATTGAATTCCATGGCTAAGATGGATGAAGAAACCATAAAAGATCTCAAGAGTTAGTTGGAGAAGGCCATTTTAAATTTGAGAACAAAGGAAGAGGAATGTGAAAGACTAAGAAACAAGCCCTATGAGGTGTGTGTGCATGGAAAAATTGAATTCAAAGAGGTGGTATTTAATCTACAAGAATATTTAGCATTCCATATGAAGGATAACATCAGATTGAATATTGAAATAAAAGATTTGACAACTGCTCGTAATGCTAAGGAAGAAGAATGTGATAAGTTCAAAGAAGAAATCCAAACCCTAAAGATGAAAGAAGATATAAAGCCTATTCTTGCAGATCTAACAACTGATCCTAGTTCCAAAGCAAGTGAATATGGTGGTTTTCATGGGAAGAAGATTCATTCTAGGCCTAATCCAATTAGATATCCAAATGTAATAAGGTATGCAAAATTTCATGGTTATTGTTATGCTTGCAATGGTTATGGTCATAGAGAAAGGGATTGTAGGAATTTTTTCAGCTGTATGTACTCTTAGAGAAATGATAAAGATCATGTAAGTGATCATTAAAGTGGTAAACATGAGGTTATTTTCTACAAGTTTCATCTCAAAGGTCGTGTTGCAAAGTTTTATTCACATTATTCATCAAGGAAAGTAAAGAGGGTTGTGTCTCCCAAGGTGAAAGATGTATAGATGCCAAAATCAATCATAGAAGGATTTTCTTTAGTTAAGATGAATGTTAATCCCAAAGAAGGATGCCAAGAGGACAAATCAATCAGATGAATTCAATAAGGTTGATTCAATAATTGAAGTGAAGCACTCTTATGTGTTTGAGAAGCTGTGAAATCTTAGTGTGTGGGACACCACAAAATTTTCAAGTTATGTCAAAGTGATATCTCCATGTATCTTTGAGCTCCCATGTTCGTAGGTGTCTGAGTTTGTCAAGTTGTCTTTTCTTCCAAAAGTGTGTCTTATTGTACTCTGTCATTTGTTTTGGGTGTGTGAATGTCATCCAGTGTTTGTGAGTCATGAAGAATTGTCCCTATTCAGAATGTCATGGTGTTTGATGGTCTTAAAGCTTGTTGTCATCATGTTAGAGTCTAAAAAGTCCATGTTTTTGAGATTCTATAAAGATGTACAATGATCTTGTAAGGAGTACTCAGTAAATTTTTGTTTCTCTGTCATGCACATGATAAGGTGTTCATCATGTTATCTATTGGATCTTAGTATGATTATGTATCTTGTACATGTAGTGGTCCTGTGATTATCTAAAGTAAGGTCTTAGATGGGAAATTCTTATATCTCAAGGTCTATGAGTTTTTTATTTCTTCAAATGATGTATCAAGGTCTATGTGGCTTCAAGAGTATATTATTGTGATAATCAATGTATATATATTGTGAAAGTGTGAAGGTATTGTCAAAGTGATGCGATCTTAAGTAAGTTAGTCCAAGTAAATAATGAAGAAAAATGGTCTCAGTCCTCTCTCAAAGTCCTAAGTTTGTGTTTTAATGTAAGGTGTGTCCTGGAGCTATGTAAAGTGATGTAAATGTGTCATATAATTTGTGTTATGTCTTAAGTCATCAAATTTGATTGCATTTTCTAAGTATTTGAATCCTTGTAAGTAGTGTTGATCAAGTCCATGTTGAAACCTAGCTGTGGAATATCATAAGGTTAAGTTCATAAAGTTAAAATTCTTCAATTGTCTTAAGTCCTTGTAGCTCCAGGTACTGGAGTTGTTATGAAGTCTAAATGTGACAAGTTTATTGTGTCATGATAAGGTGTTCTTGTCATTCAAAATGAGTGATGGGTCTTGATGTCTCCCCTCATCAAGTTAAGTGATCTAAATTCCATGTGTATCATGAATAAGCATTGTTTTGGTACCTTTTCATGATGTCATGGATTCTATTGAAACTTGAGGTCTGAGTACTAGGTCTATGACTTGGTGCAAGTATTTGTAAGGATCTCATTATTAGTCTTCTGAGTCTTAATTGTTTATATCTCTGTTTCAAAACAAATGATGGTATGTTATGAGTAAGACATGTTAATAGTGGTCTATGAATCTGTCTGGTGACCTATATTATTGAAAGTAGAATTCAAGTTGGGTTACAAGTCTGTAAAAGACTGTGAAAGTAAGATACAAGTGCTTGTAAGTTGTAAGATTTCATTCAAAGTGTCTTATGAACAGTATCAAGATGTTATTGTAGACATTCAAAATTTACACACTCATTTCTTCACTATACTATTATTTCTTACATAAATCCATACACTCACCACATCATTCATACGAAAACCATACACACCATTTAATCACACCACATTATTTATCAAAATCATTTATCCTAAGTCTAATATTCCATGATACTTTACCTTCATATAAATCCCTTATCACATCACTTTTACACATGTAAAATCCTATTTTTCCCCTATCCTAAATAAGACCTAATCACCTAGATTAACTTAACCATTTTCTAAACCACCCAAATCAACTTAAATCTACTTATTTATTTCTTAAAAATCCATCTAAAACCATTTAAAACCTATTTCTAACTCCCTTACCTCAAAAAACAAACTTATCATAATCATTAAATCCATTAAAATCCTAAATATTGTTCCTCTCATTATATTCACTCCTAAATATTCTTCTATAGTTGTTAAATACTATTTTATCCTCTCTTAAACCATCCTTAACCACCTAGAATCTTTTTAAAACAAAAATTAAATTAAAAATCAAATCATATCTAACTAAATCCAAATCAAATCATATCTAAACCTATTCAAATCAAATCAAATATAGCCTTATTTGGAAGCAATTTCAACCACTCTCCACCACAAACCCCCTACAAACTAAATTAGATAAGGCCAAAAATGAAATCTATAACCTCTCAACCATGTAACAACATTCCCAACCCGTATAACCACTTGCAAACATAATTAGATAAATCCAAAACAAAATCATTAATTACCTAATCGTCCAAAAATATCCTTAATCCATATAATCATTTTTCAACATACAAATTGCTCGATTTGGGAGGTTGTTTCAACAAATTTCTTATATTTACCGGATCGCCGGTGATTCTCTCTTGTTGATAGAAACTTTATAAATATGAATTATGTGCCTTAATTCTGGGTTAATAAACAATCAGAGTTGATAGTCACCCGGACTTAGCCTTCAACATGACATTCTTCAAAGCATCCTTAAGGCCATATCATTATTTTATCTCTTTCTTCATCACCGTATTTCTTTTATATCACTTGGAGGCCATTAACACATCATGGAGCTCAACTTGGTGCATCACTCTACAACACGGTTTGAATCTTCTTTTAGTTCCACATCAATCTCCAGGTAGCTCTTATTTATTTATTCACCTCTTTTACATCATCTCTAAAAATTTATCACTCTGCAACATCAGTTTAAATCATCAAACATTTTGATTTTATTAAACTATTCAAAATCACCAGAATCACCAGTAATTAGCCAAATCGCCAGTGATTCCTGTCAGTTTTACCTTTTGGAAATCTTTATCAGTTTTCCAATATTTTATCTATGATATCAAATTGGTTTCTTCTAACATGTTTTTAAGCGAGGATTACCTCTAGCTAGAAATTGGTGGTCCCCCCTCCCAGGACATCCAAACATCTAATGGCTAAGCAGAATCTTCTGACACATCTACAACCTTCTCCCATCTGGTAAACATCATCCTTTCAGTCTTATTAGTTAATTGGAATTAGGTAAGTACCTTTCATTTATATAATTGTCTTAATCATTTATCATTTAACAAATTTTATCAATCCTATCTCGACCCTTTATCAAATTGTACATATTCTGTAGTAATTTCCAATAATTCCCCCAATCATCGACGATCGTCCTTAATCACCGAAGATTCCCCCAATCCCGATGATCCCTATTTGTTAGGTAATTTATCACAACAACTTGTCTTTCTAATATCCATAGCTCAATCCTGACCATTACTCTACCTTTACAAGTCTCCATTAAGTCCCATCAAGCTCCTATGAACCATTTGTAGTGCTTTATCATTTATTTAGATCAAACAAATTATCCTGCTTGCCTTTGTGAGTGCATATCCTTCTACATCATTGCTACTTTGAGCCATATTGAGATTCCTAGACTCCCCTTGGATCAGGTATCGCCATCAGACCAACATATAGCCCTGGACCACGTCAATCCCTTCTCCTTTTCATTGTTGGTTATATCGTCTACTTTATTATTTCACATTATCATTATCAGATTAATTTCTTGAACACGGATTGACATCCTTGTAAGGAAGATAAATGAATTTTGGGGATTGGACTTTGGAAAAAAATCCACCATATATCTATCTAATCCCATTTTGTTTAGTGTCTGTGAGTGCGGTTTTCTTTGTAGGAAAGGAACTTGTATATAATTGTTATGGAGCACAACATCAATCAACATTGAGCATTGTCATCCATCATCTACGGGTATCGCTAAACCCCGTGTCCTCTGAGGTCTATATATTTCTATTTTCTTACTTAGTTAATTCAAGTTGAAGGAGTAGAAATATCTTTGAACATTCTGGCATGCCCGGTGGGACCCCCCTAAGTCCCTTCTTTCATCATTTCATCATTTCATTCAATTAAAATATCATTATTTTTCATTTTCTATTTTTCTGCTCAGTAATTGCTAACAATTTGGTCAATAGCCATCGATCGGGTGAATCATCAACAATTCAGTCAATCGTTGATGATTCTTCTAAATAATTTTGATTACTTTGCATTCTGCTTCCTAATCACTGTTTTCTGTTTTGTTTTTCTGTTTCTGCTCAACTTGGTTTGCAGGTTGTTATCACTGGAGGATTTATTTTTGGATTGCTTATTGCTAAAGCTAAAAAGTGGAAATAATTGCAATTTTTTAAAAAAAGGAAGCGTTTATCACGGTAAGTCCTAAAACCTTCTTTTTCTTTCAGTATCACATTATTTTCTTGTTCTCATCAAAAATAACATTTCGTTTTGGGTCTTAAAATGAACCATTGCATCCTTCTTGGTCACATAGTTTTAATTAGTGAAGATTAATCGATTGAATTCACTTTATTTTCCCCCACACACAACCAAATCACTTAAAACATCAAAATCACATTAATATAATTCCCACCTAGGTGATAGCTATTTGGATTTCATCACCCAATAGGGAAACCAACTTGGTGTTCTATCCGAGTATAAAAACATGTTTTTCGGTATATTGGCAAAGTACCCAACTCCATTATTGATGTGGGACTGTGAAGTGAGGGGGTAGGCCCCAATACCAAGCTCATATCAGTAGTAGTACATAGTTGAACCTCACCTACCTTTGGGTATATCGAGGACTCTGCCCTTAAACATACCTGAAACTAGCCATAGCTGGCCATTTCCTAGGACCCATCAGCCATTTTACACATTTCACTTTTTCATAATTAAATCAAGAAAATATAAAAAATTCATTCTACCTATTTTTTCTTGTTGTTTGTAATCAACCCACTTAGTTACTTTTTTAAGGTGATTGTGTGTTTGTTTACTATGGTACTTACTAGATAGAAATCTCGTAAGCAAACTTCAGGAAACATGTCTACATCATTACCTGCACCATTATGTACACCGTTACAATAACATATCCCATTATCTACTCCATTTTCTACAACTCTATCCATTTCCTTATCTACACCATTATAACAACAAAACCCATTTCATCAACCAATTACATCCAATCCTCTTACTAATGATCAATGAGCTTGGAATGAAATAGAGGAAAAATATAATGAAGAAATGTGACAACATCTCTTACATTTTACATGTCAATTTCATAGTCAAATCTTCCATGGATCTGGGCAAGAGGAAACTGAAGAACCATATTCTCCTAGCTCTCAATTAGAATCATCTGAACCTCCTTTTTTTGATAGGGGGACCCTATTTTTGAAGAGATGTTAGATTCAAATCTTGTTTCCCTTAACACTTATCTTACAGCTAGGGTGTCCAACTCCAACCAAAATATTCCTCACCCTTTGTCCACCATTTCACAACTCAATGATTTAAATTAACAACCATTTATCCAAAAAATAAATTCATATCCACCCATAAGTCAATCGGAAACATAATATATTGAGCCTTCCATTCCTATCAGTCAACCCAAAACATCTATTGATGTGTCGTTTATTCTTGTTCTTAGTCTGCATATGATTTCTTCTCAAGACACAAATACCTAAAAACATACATCTTCACCTGAGCCTTCCACTAGTTCAAAACCTCCACAAAACAAATCCAATATTTCATTATCTACCCCTCCGTCATCCTCAGTTACCCAGACACCTCTAATCAGTTTTGTTTCCGTTTCTATTGTCGTATCTCAACTAGTTAGCAATACCGTTCAAAACATTACTATGTCTATTCCTTCATCCATTCCCTTAATCAATACTAGTACTATTACCATCAATCATCCTATTTCAGTCCAATATTCTATACCCCTTGTCTCACAATATATTCCACAACCATCATAACCATTAATTTCCATACCACAATCTATTCCTATTCAAAACATTCCACAACAAGCACCATCTTCTGTTACCTCTGAAATGCATTTTTAACAACCACAACCTTATTCACAACATTTTATCACCACATCTATCCCACATCCTTATCATTATATTCAACCTTCATAACCATTAGTGTCTCAACCTACTTATAACATTCCAAAAAAAATTCCAATTCAAAAAAACATCCTGGACCAATAAAATATTCCTCAACAAAGCTTTCCAATTCAACAAAACATCTCGTACTACCAAAATATTCCCCAATAAAACATTCCACTTCAACAAAACATTCCTTATTAAACAAATCTCCCTACCAATATCCCTCAACAAAACATTCTATATTAGAAAAATACCCCTCAATAAAACATCCCTGCAAACATTCCTCAACAGAACATTTCTTAGCAGAACATTCCTCAGCAAAACATTCCTCAGCAGTATTAGACATACCCACAACCTAGCTAGTTTTCATTTCAACCTGGATCATCCTCGCAACAACCAACACAACTTGATCCTCTTCAAGCCCTCATGAACCGCATATCCAATCTTGAAGCCACTTCATCAAGACCCGAGAATGTGCTCTCTTACGATCAAATTTGCAATGAGCCCTTTCACCCCTCAGTGTCATATAAAGCATATCCACCTCATTGGGAAATTTCAAAGTTTATCAAATTCTATAGTAAGGAAGATCCTCAATAGCACATTCGTTCATTTTTCCATGCTTTTTATTTAATAACCCATGACCAAGATCTCATCCTGAGGACTTTTCCCATGTCCCTTATCGGTCTTGCCTTGGATTGGTATAATAACATCCCTCAGTATTCCCTTTTCTCATTCACACAACTTGTGCAAATTTTCCTAAAACACTTCTCCATAAACATAGCTCATAAAATCACTATCAATGATTTGTATGCCATCAAGCAATTTAAGGATGAGTCCATTTCTGACTTTGTTGCTCACTGGAGGGGTATAACTAATAAAATATCCTTCTCATTACCATAAACTGAATTGCTTGAATTTTTCTATCACTCATGTGCCAAAAAAAATTCATCAACATTACAAATCCAATATTTTTAAACATTTGATGAAGCTTTTAGTATGGCTCGTAAGTATGAACTGCGAGTCCTAGAAGACGGTTGAGTTAAACTTCATCCTAAGAAACCATGAACCGAATTCCCATCTGAGTAATCTTCCAATCCTGAAAAACCCAAATCATTCGCTAAAATTGTAGTAGTTGAATCCACTCCTAAGGAAAATCCCACTACTGAACGTTCCCATCAGCAACGTAATTATACAAGCATAAGGGAGACTTACAATGTAGTCTTTGACAAGTTGCTCGCTCCAAACATGATATCTCACCCACCCATATGACCTATTGATACATATGTATCTAAACCCTCTTGGTATCAAGATAATGATTATTATAAATACCATAGGGTTAAGGGACATGAAATCAAATGGTTTTTCATGTTCCGTAATGTCCTTCAAGATTTTATTGACAGGGGTGAACTTCACTTAGACAATCTAAATGCACCCCCAAATCAAAATTTTGACATATTTAAAGAACCCTTTCCAAATCACCCTCGTCTACCAATCAACAACAAACAAATTTCGTTCACACTCACCAAACTATCAACACCATCACTAAAACAATACCTATTATTAAATCTACACCAACATCTACTAAACTTACATCAACATCTATTGAACCAATATCAACACCTGTAAACACCTATAATTTAGCCTAAAAAATTTAAATACTTAAATTGTGCTAATTATCCTCTTTACCGCAAATTGGCAACATATCGTCAATAGTGCTCATCTTCTCTCCTATAATCATTAATTAGTTACATTACATTAATTAATTAAGTCTTCTATTCAACAAATACCCTAATTAACGACCTTCCGTTAATTAATCGTTCCTTCTATCTAGACTAATTAATTAATATTAATTAATTAACTTCCCCTTTCATTAAATCAATAAATCATTATTTAGTTGATTTAATTCCCTTCTATAGTCTAAATCATGTTAATATTCCTCTAAAAATCTTTTATAAGCTTGCACACCTATTAATTAATCTCTTTGGTTAATTACTAAACTCCATTTATCCCCATGAGTCACTAAACGACAAATTAAAATCTCCTAAAGTTAACTCAACCCTTTCTAACCCCCCTTTATCCACAACTAACTCAACATCTCTACTATCCCATATACAAAGGGATGTAGAGATTCCTCTATCCATTGGGCTATATAAAGAGCACTCCTCCTACCTTTACACCTACACCTACTCCTTGAAAAACAAAAGTGAGCATATAGTAAATACAGTATAGCCATTTTGTCATCTTTGAGAATTTCTTCATTAGAGTGGAGCTAAAAATCATCCTTTTGCATTCCAACAATCAAGTTAGTGTTGTGAAAAAAAGGGAGTTAATCAAGAAAGGCCTAATAAGCCATGACTTGATGAACCTCTATATTTGATCATCTTGGATCAAACAACTACTAATCTCCTTTTGATAGTTAAAAATATCTACATAGGTCTAGTTTTATTAATTTAGCTTTCTAAAAGAGTAGAGTAGTAATGTTAATATGTTAGCTTGAGGTTTTGCTTTCAAGATTCTAATGCATAGTATTGATGATTATTACTTGTTTAGCTCTTAACATGATGGTGTTTTGATTTCGATTTAGTTTTGTTGTAGGACTACTAGGTGTTAGTTATAATTTTCTTAACTTAGCTGAACTAAACCATGCACACATTTGGCACGCCTGGTGGGACAGATCCTTTGTCCCTTAGCATTTTAGTTCATATTGTGTTGTTTTTGGCTAACCCCTTTCTATGCACATATGTAAGGTGATTTTTATGATTTTTGATAAAAATGCATGTGTGAGATCTTATTAAGAGCTTTCATTTTGATGGGTTGTTATCAATTTTGAACTAACATGCTAGAATTTGGAACATTTATGTCATTTGGTTGTATTTTGAAATAATAACTAGGTACATTTTATTTATAGGAGACACATAGGTACACCAAGCCACGCATAGGAATGCTAACCCATCGTGCACACACACACACACGCACATGCACTGCTATCATATTGTACCTTTGCTGCAGTCAAAAACCTTGTCAAGGTGGCCCAGGTGCCCATATCCTAGCGTATACACCCATAACCTAGTGTACCTTCCTCTCTATTAGCACACATGCTCTGTGTTTTCAATGCTGGTGCATGCACCTATATTATAGTGCATACGTCTTTCGGCCAACGCACATACCCTATGTAGTTTTCCTAGTTGTTTGTTTTACCCTGTTGGTGCACATGCCTATACCTTGGCGCATACACCCACATATTAGTGCATATGCCTCTCGGGTAGAGCAACTACATTGTGGATATGAATAACACAGAGGAGTGTATCTTCCCTAACCCATGCGCACATGCCTAAACCTACGCATAGGTGCTTCAGTTTGAATTAACCTGCATATTTTAGTTTCCTCAAATCTTGTATGTTAAAGTGATAACTTCTTTGCAGGTTTTATCTGACTAATGCTTATTTCTATAGGGTATGTTTACATGATTTTTCTAGATTAGATAGACTTTGCATGCTTTCTTGTAAGATTAAGGTCGTGTATGCTCTTCCCTCACATTTTTTGGGGCAATCTTGGGAATCAGAAATGATTCTTAGGTCTTTTGGAACTTGGAAAATGTTGAGTATGTCCTAATTGAGTAGAAATGAGGTAAATTGGTGTGTTTGAATTAATTTTTTCCGATTTGGTAATTTCTTGGATTCTAAAAAAATGTCACATATGCTCTTCTCTTGCGTCCTTGGATGATCTTGAGAATAAAAAATGATGTTTATTCTCTTTATGGAAAATTAATAACCCGTTGTGCAGAACCAAACACACGCTTGTTAAAGAAAGGTGGATTCGAAAAAAAATCAAACTACTAATACAGTTTCTGTGCAGGTTGCCAAAATGGTTTCAAGCAAACCAAATCAAATTAAATAAGATAAAAAGCACACCACATTCAAAACACTGCATTTGCAGGTTCAAATAAGGGTGCGTCCCGTCCTCTTAAAACTAGGACATAACCCCTTTGGTATAAGCCTTAAGCTACAAAAATGGGGGTGGTCCTAGGTACCTAAAAGTAGTCCACACAAGAGGGAACCTTGTGGAGGAAATGGGAAGTGCTCCACACAACCTACTTGACTAGTTGTTCCTTGTGAGTTAGCATTACCGATTGTCTGTATGGTAACCCTAGTGATAGTACACATGGACACACTAGTTTTTCATTATGCTTGAAGGGGGTAAAGTAAAGCCGAGATACTCCCAAATTAGTCATTGTGAATTTTTGGGTAAATCGATCTCACTTAAGACAACTTTGTAACACCTAGTTGAGAGAACGACCAAGGAAGATATCTTTGACCAAGAGCCAAATTTGACCTTTTCAAAATAGTTTTGAGTTGTGAGCCATTTTTCATCATGAAACATGAGAAGCATTACTTTTGCTTAGTTTTTCACTTACCCTAAGGTAAGGTGAAACTCTACCAAAGTAAGGCCAACATTTTTCACCACTAATTGATCTACTTCCTTCACTTTCTTTTGACACTTTGTTGATCAAAATAAGAGTGACTAACTTTGCATTATCAATTGATTGTTTCTACCACTTTTTTATCCGTTTATGCCCATCCATGTTTGCGGATGGGTTAGTTAAACGTCTAAAGTGTTTAGAGATGTTTTCACATCATTAGTAGCCTTTGTGATCTTGATACCCAAGTCATGATCGTCATCATAGTTAGGCTTGATTCATCATCTTGAAATTCCTTGGAAAGGTTACCTTGTTTATATTGTATCACTACAATTTTGATATTTATGTCTTATTTCTTGTAAACTCGACCTAAAAATATACATGGTAAAGTTACGCTATAAACATTTTAATAATTCTTAGTTATACTATAAGCTTTTTAGTTTGATTCCATTACTACCCTCGATTTTCAAATGTGTTACGTGTTACCACTTGTGTGTGTTATATCTGTAGACACCAAATTTGTGTCTTACGACCCCCTGTGCCCCACATCTCATTTCGCAACCTAACCTCATCACCTAAACCTTACACAATTATTTATTAATTACCTTATAATTAATAAATCCACATCGCCAAATCCACATTTCGCCATACCTGCCACCTGCCATTTTCGCCACCTCATCATGACCTAGTCTTAACCCTAAACTAACCTAATTAAGACCTATAACTTGGTCCACATCCACACCCATGACTAATTACTCCTCACCCGCACCTAAAACCAACCTCATAATGACTTGACCAAGCCCGCAACTAATCCCTCGGGGAGAAAAGGAGGGAAAGCTGGCTATTTTACCAAAAATAGCCCGCTTTGACCTGACCGATACCGGTTCCTACTCGACCGCCGTCGGTTGCGTAACCGCCATCGGTTCCCTGTAAATGACCACTCCCAACCAAAAACAAAGGGTTGGATTTTCGTGGATCCAAATCAGAAGTCATTGGAAGGATCCAGAATTTTTACTTGGCTGAACAGAGACAAGTGAAAAAGAAACAAGAAGAGTTTGCAGAGAAGGACATCAAGCCCAAAAACTGCAACTGAGTAACCAGAGCCTTGTGACACTCATCTGTTCATCGGGAGGGAAGATAGCTCATCTCCTGATTATCAGGTCATCCTACCTAAGTTCTGCCGTCGTCATCACAGTTCTTGGACCTGCATCCTCATCAATAATCAGTAAGTAATATCTTGTATGTCCTTTTAATAACATTTCTTGAACTTCTGAATCACAGCCATCATAAGTCTATTCCTAGATCTACTACCCAGCAACACACTACATCTAACTGTCATTCCTCCACCCTTACGTTACCCCAAGAACACCCCCCGTATTCTCTGAGTCCTTCTCATCACCCCATTACCTAACCCCCACCCATTTATCAGCCTTATAAAACAACACAACCACCTTACAACCAACCTTCACCAAAAGCCCCTAAAACATTGCCCCTACCGATATCGGTTACCAACAACCGGTACCGGTTACAGTGACCGGCATCGGTCACCGTGATTCTAAACCAAGACCAGCCCTTTCTCTATTGTTCTAACAAGGTAAACAAATTGTAATTAGACAATAGCTTATTTGTTAGAATTTTTGTTAATTCATATTAGCAGGGGAACTGACCACCTTCGAAAGGAAGTTTTATATTTCCTGGGCCCAAGGCAGTTCCCTCATTTATTGTCTAATTAAAATCTGGTGGTCTTGTATTCTTACTTGCAGGTAGTCCTTCCCAGACAAAAAGGAGTTCTTCGCAGTCGATCTGATCTTTCTCTACGGTACGCGCACACCCTCTCGACATTCAACAGGTATTCCTCCTAGCCCTAACCCTTATCTGTTTCTCAAAGGAATGAAAGGATAGAAGCAACTCTATTCCCAAAAGTTGAAACATTCTGTGCGAAACATTTTGGCATGCCCGGTGGGACCCATTTCGGGTTTCTTTTGTTTCTTGCTTGCTTTCACATAGGGAGCATACTTGCTGTTTTCTTCTTTTAAAAATTTCACACGGTATTTTGTTATATTTAGTAAAAGAATTTGTCTTGCTTTCCCATTTTTGCATTAGTGAAAGTCATCTTCTTTGCTTCATCGAATATCATTTTCGATTTGGGTTTAAAACACGTGCATTACATTCTTGCTTGTTGTTTTCAATTCTAGTGAACGTAGACTAAGTAACAGGTCGTACACATGGGGGTGATTTCCACGGTATTGACAGGAAATTAATCTTACTTTCACTGCACAACACATACCGAATCACTTCATAATTAACACAACAGCTCAAAACATCCCCCCTTTTCCGCGGTATTCCTCCGCCCGATTGAGGTAACCTTATAAGCCAAAACAAACTTGACATTTCCCCTAAGTCTTGTGTTTAGGATTCTGACATCATTCTGCGTCTAAGGGCATAAGCTCAAATTGATAAACACTAATCCTAGGGTTAGTCTGTTAATTTGCTTGTGTATCTTGTTTGTTTTCAGTTCTGTTTCTCTGTCATACACTGTTTCAGTTATCACTTCAGAACAATTTGATAGATGTACTAAGCATTGTTAAAAACTCAAATCAGCAGCTTCTTATATTTTCTTATATTTTCTTATACCAGTCTTATTATACCGACATCGGTTAACTGACCGACGTCGGCTATAGTCTAACCGACATCGGTTAGCAGACTGATATCGGTTACTGTCTTTTACAGTTCCTGACAAACCAGCAACCTACCAATTTCAACATTCTGAGGCTGTTTCTGTTCTTGATAGATTGAAACCCTACTGTGTACTCTTGTCCATGGTTGTTATCACTCGGAAGCAAGCTGCCACCCATGGTTTCACATGCCTGCTCTGTGCCTTTTCCTGAATCACCCCCTTCACATTCTATAGGGAATCCTACGGATACCAGCGAGGTTCCTAAAATTCCTGTAGGAGATAAGGAATTTGCCAAATTTCTGGATGCTAATCCTAGCACTGTACAATACTATTTGTCTCATGCCCTGACCGTACACCCGACGGTCAACTCCTTGTTGGCATGCCTATTAGTATAGCTGCTCATTTAGCTCCTTCTCCGCCTGATAACTCCGCTTTACCTGCTGCATCCTTAGCCCCGTCTCCCAATCCAGCGGCTTCAGAGGTTCATACGACACAGATTGGCTTTCCTTTGGTTAATCTTGGGCCCCACATGTCATTACCACCGACTGCTCCTACCTCATCTCTCTTGCAGACTGTTCCGTTCATGACTTGCTCTCTGCCACCTATCCACACGAGCTTTCCTTCTCAAGCTCCGCCCACATTTTCATTCCCACACACGTATCCCGTGACCTCAACATCTTATATAGGACATCCCTATTCGGTCGCCTCAACACATTCATCCTCCATACCTTATCAACATTTAATGCCACCATTGTCTAGTGGAGGCCCTTGGCCCAATTTTCCTCCATTTGCCGCAACCGCACCATCAGCTCATCCAACCACGGATTTCATCAAACAAATGATGGACAAAATGCAAAATCTGGAGGCTTCTGTTTCAGGAAGTCGTAGCGCCTTGACATACGAGCAAGTTTTTCGGGAGCCTATCCACCCTTCTGTCCCCCTTCATTCATATCCTCCTCAATGGGAATTACCAAAATTTACTCGTTTTAATAGTAAGGAGGATCCTCAACAACACTTGCGCTCATTTAGACATGCCTGCTATCTAATTTCTCACGACGATGCCTTACTACTCCGCACCTTTCCCATGTCCTTATCAGGACCCGCCTTGGAGTGGTACAGTGCTTTAACCCAACACTCAATCTTCTCTTTTAACCAACTAGCCCAATCTTTCTTGGATCATTTCTCCATTAACATTGCCAAGAAAGTATCTATCACTGACCTCTATGCCATCCGACAATTTGAAGATGAATCTATCACAGATTTCATTGGACGATGGCGGGGGCCTTATCAACCAACTTACGTATGCCTTGCCTCAAGCCGAACTTATCAAACTTTTTACGTGGGCCTGCGCTAAACACATCTCCCCTACCCTCCAAATTCAAACTTTCCGCACATTTGACGAAGCCTTTACTATGGCTCGAAAACTAGAGATTTGAGCCTTAGAGGAAGAGAAATTGCAGGTTGCGCAACAAAAACCCCACTTTCTGAACTCAAGATTCCACCAACAAACCTAACACCACCAATCCTCACCCATCAACTGCTTCGAAATCAAAAGGAGCTGTGCACGCGGTGATGGTCAAATCCCAACCACCATCTAATACCCTGCCAAAAACCACCTATAAGTATAAAGCTGAGCCCATCAATTACACCCCCTTGGGAGAAACTTATGGTGTGATATTGGAAAAATTGCTTAAAGCAGGAGCCATTACCTTACCTCCTGTTAAACCTCACTCCGGGTTTGATTCCACTCGTGCCATACCTTCTTGGTACAAAGAAAATGACTTCTGTAACTTCCACCGTGTGAAGGGACACAGTCATGAAAACTGTAAGATGTTGAAAAAACATAGTGCAGGAAATGGTTGATGCAGGGGATATAGCCCTCGATAATCCTAACGCTCCTGCTAACCGAAATTTGAAAATTTTCAACAAACCATTCCCGAATCACTCTCCTAACAGTAACATAAACCAAGATATCTTAGCCGAGGAGAGTGTTCACGAGATCCATGCAGTCTTCGACTCCCAGCCAAAAGCCTCTATCGAAAAAATTCTGAATCAAGCTTCTTCACTAACGCAGGAACCCGAACCCCCTTCATCACCATCAAGACAAGACGAAATCCTTGCCGTTCCTTTACCCATCAAAGAATTAACCACCCAGAGTTCCCTTCTCACAAATGAGCCTTCTTACACCACATCCTTGCAAGACTGTGAGCGGATGTTATCTAATTTATCTATTTCCCAAACGTCTCCTTCTACCATTCTTGCTATACAAGAGGAAGGTTCACCACTTCTTTTGTCATCCTTAGACGAGAAACCTCTTGCACCGACATCACCACATTCTTTAAACATGACGGATCCTCTCAAACACGCCCTCCTACCTATTAGTTCTTCATCGCCTAAATCTTTTCAGCAACTGGTTGACCTCTTAACGCCCATTGATACAGTGCCTCATCTTCCCCCTGTATCACACCCACAGTGGACCGGAATCACAACCCACCTTTCTTCCATACAAAAGTTCCTATTCACACGTGAGGACTGTCATTCCCCAGAAGATAGAAAGGTCCTACGAGGAACGTTTGAGTACGCCATATTCTACTCAAATGCAGATGACCAACCCAGATGCCTCTACCATATACCCGAAGTGTTTACAGAAGCTTAAAATGCCTATGTCCTCATCTTCACCCCCCTCATCTCTACCAAATACCTCATCCACCTCTATTAACCTAACCCAATCTTCCCCTACGCTTGGGACCTCACCAATACCCAGTCTAACACACCCACCTAAGCGGCTTGATTTATCTAAAAATAAAGCCGTTCATCCACTTAGGAGACAGACTCAATCTCCTCAACCTATGTCTCTATTACAACTAAAACCATCATCGTCACACCTACCTTCCATATTGGGACCTCATCCCTCCACCTTGCATCAATATATCATACCTCCTACGTTTTCTTTAAAACGACCTACGCCTTCTGCACCCATACAGAGATCCAAGGGTACATCAACACCGTCACCCCACGTATCCTGTCCACCTACCAACCCTAAACAAATTCCATCATCAAAAGATTTGTTTGTTGTCACTCCTATTTCTCCGTGGTTGTTTTCTGATACCACATCATCTGTGGCCTCATCATCTAACCAGCTAAACATAGCTTTTGCGCCAAAGAAGCCACGTTTAGTTAAAACCCATTATCAAAACTCCTTGGCTAAACCACCACCCATACAAACCAACCATACCCCGTCATTACCAGAAACTACCCAGTCAATAGCCTCATCTTCCTCTGACTTTGACCCACTCAAAGGGTCTTACGCCAAAATCCTTGCTATGTTGGTGGAGAATGTGACCATTTCCCTACCCCCACTTAGACCTTATGATCCATCTAAACCTCGACCTATAGGTTATGATGAGTCTAAAATCTGCGCTTACCACCACAGACCAGGACATGATGTAGAGGGATGCAAAGCGTTGAAAGCTATACTTCGTCAGTCACCTCTCTCAGATAGAAAAGTTAAGAAAGACAAGTTACGAAGGGAGAGACATTTAGCTTCAATTCCCTCTCCTATACCACCTGTCCCCGCCTCACCAAGATCTATCATTATTATAGACCCACCTCTCGAAGACCATGACTTATCCCTACCATCTTCCTCCTCTCGTATTCACGAGATCAATATGATTAGTGTTGCTACTTGAGGGTAGAAAAACAATGGGGAAAGCAAAAGAAAGCACACATTCAGCCTCCCTTTCTCCATTCACTATCCCGATTGCACCACCACCTAAAATGATTATTCATGGACCCACCTACCCCGTCTCTAATGGAGTTTCCCACCGAACCATGATCAAACAGCTTCACCAATCACCTGTAAAAATGACACTGTATGAGCTCATTCAGAATTCTGAATCTCATCGACAAGCTCTCGTTGAAATCCTTCAAGGGATAGAGGTCTTACCTAATGAAACCTTTCTTGTTACCTCCATTCTTACACCCAATCACGTTTCTTCACTCATCAAACAACCCATCTCCCCAACCACTTCTGTCTCTGTACAACAAGCCACTGCTGTCAGTTTCTCTGAACACAAAATTATAGACTTTGGTGCTAAAGATCCTGACCTTACTCTTTTCATCTCAGATTACATCTGGGACATTCGAGGTACGTCATGTTATGATTGACGGGGGGCGCTAGCCTAAACATCATCTCTTCAAAATCCTTCTAACAAATGAATATCCCTTCTAGTTGCATGTGTGCCAACCCCATCATGTTGCGGTCATTCAATGATGTTATTACTTCTACCTTAGGGCACCATGATCCTTAACATTTGTGTAGGGCCACGCACTTTACCTGAACTCTTCTATGTCCTTGAGGGAGAGTTCCAATATAATATGTTGTTAGGCCGCCCTTGGATCTGGGCTATGGGATGCGTTCCCTCCACCCTACATAGATGCATAAAATTTGAGTACGAGGGGAAGTCCTACACTGTAAAAAGCAGATCCTCCCCCCTTCAAAACCTACAATATGTTGTATCACCCTAATGTTGTGCTTGTACCAGTCAAGACACCCATTCATCCAACCCAACCATCCACTCTAACCACACCTCTACCATCCGCTTCAACCGCACATACACCTTCAACCAATGAAACCGCCGTCACAGATATCACTTCCTTTCCCGCAGGTAACATCCCAACCTCTGACCCCTTAGTAGATGTTTTTCAACACCTTACACTGGGGGGAGTACCGCCTATATAACGTTAGTTCTTTCCATACCCCACGGGAGTACAGACAGTTAAATGCGCATCTTACCTACGACCATAGCGTATGGGGGAGGTAATCACTTACGGACCACCTAATTGCCGCACCAACCTAACGTATGGGGGTGTCGACGCATCCTCCATTACCCCTGAACCTCCTCTTGGGGTGGTTCCCTTCCAATCCAATTTTCAATACTTGAAAAATCGTCGTTTCACCCTCACCTTCTTGACTCGTTGTGCTTGGAAAGGCTTTGGTTTTGGTCTTTATGAACAAGGCCGACATACAATCATTCCCGTAACTACACGCAAGCACAATGATCATAGTGGTCTCAGATTTCCTGGAACACTTACACCGAATGAACCTCGTGTCAGTTGTCTCCTGGAAGATGATGACGTCACCCCTACCAAACCATCATCACCCATTTTGCCATCGTCACCCACAGAGTCGATAGACCCTGAATCTATCCTTCCTAACTTTTGTTTTTCTTCATAAATGCTATCTTCCTAGGTCCTCTCACTTATCAGCATGATAATGAGGACCCATCTTCTCTTCCCCTTCTGTATCCAGGATATGATCGAAGAGGATTCCCCTTCAATTAATGTTGTTGAGAGCCAAGATGATGACTCCATCCTCACTTACCTTGGTGCGGATGACTCCTATATTCAACATGCCTTACCATCTGAAACTCAAACCATGTTGAATGAGTCTACTATAGAAATTAACATCCACACAGAGGAGGATCCTCACAGTTTGAAGATCAGACAATCCCTTAACGCATCAGAACAAGTCACCTTTACTAACTTTCTCCGTACTCGCAACCAAGCTTTCGCTTGGTCCTATGCTGACATGCCAGGAATTGATCCTAACATTGCTGTCCATAACATCACCCTAAAACCTTATTCCAAACCAGTCAAACAAAAACTGAGAAAAATGCATCCACGCATTGCCCTCTTGGTCAACGAAGAGCTTCAACAACTTCTTTCTGTTTCCTTCATCTTGCCTATTGACTATCCTCAATGGATTTCTAACATCGTACCTTTCACTAAAGCGACAGGGGGACTTCAGATATGCATGGATTTCCGAGACCTTAACCTTGCCCCAAGGATGACTTCCCCCTCCCAAGTGTTGATCAACTTGTTGATCTCACTACAGGCCATGAGATGCTTTCTCTCATGGATGGCTTTTCGGGATACAATCAAATTTTGGTAGCCCCGGCCGATCAACATAAAACTACTTTCATCACTCCTTGGGAACCTTTTGTTATCGTGTCATGTCATTTGGCCTTAAGAATGCTGGTGCGACCTATCAGCGGGCTATGACTTACATTTTTCATGACATTATGCACACTATCCTTGAGGATTATGTCGATGATCTTCTTGGAAAATCTAAACATCGCAATGAACATCTCGATGTTTTAACCATTATTTTCGATCACCTGTTACAATATTCGGTCCGGCTTCAACCAAAGAAATGTATCTTTGGTGTTCTTTCGAGGAAAACTTCTTAGTTTTATCGTCTCTTTACGTGGCATTGAGGTTGATCCATCTAAATTCAAAGCTATCCTAGAAATGCCCCACCCAAAAACCTCAAACAATTGCATAGTTTACAAGGTAAACTTCAATCCATCTGGCGTTTCATCTCCCAACTCTTGGATCGATGTCAACCTTTCCATCACCTTCTTAAAAAGAACATTGCCTTTCAATGGAGCGAAGAGTGTCACCAAGCTTTTGAAGCTCTCAAAGCCTATCTCTTGCAGCCACCCGTGCTTATCCCACCTCGGGATGATCACCCTTTCTACCTTTATCTTTCTGCCACTGACCATGCTATAGGAGCCATGCTCGCACATCGTGACTCCGCAGCATCGAGAACAAGTCGTTTATTACATAATTCGTACTCTCGTGGATTACAAGACTAGGTATACACATGTAGAAAAGTTGTGCCTAGCCCTATCATTCGTAGCCACCAAATTCCGACACTACCTCCTGAATCACAAAACTTTTGTCATCACCAACGCAAACCCCATCCATTATATGTACGCCAAACCACATCTAAACCAACGCATCGCCTGATGGCTTATGCTCCTTGCTGACCTCGACCTTGAATTTATACACCAGAATTCAATCAAAGGACAAACTATTGCAGACCAACTCGCGGAGGCCCCTTTACCTGGGGAACAATTTACCAATTTTAATTTCCCTGACGAAATCATCACCACTCTTTCACTCAGGGAAGAGTCGTATCCAATGACCCTCTTCTTCGATGGATCCAAATGCCAGCGCGGCAGAGGGGCTGGCGTTGTTCTCATTCCTCTTGATGCTGAGCCTATGCCTCTTTCATTCCGGCTCGATTTCCCCTGCACTAATAATACAGCGGAATACGAGGCCCTTGTTTTGGGTCTCCAAGTTACGTTACACTTAGGTGTCAAATCTATTAATATTTTTGGCGACTCTCAATTGGTAGTCAATCAAGTTATGGGCATCTACCAATGTAAAAATGAGGAACTTCAAAAGTACAAACATTACGTGGATTCACTTTTGACCTCATTTACTCGTTATTCTATCCAGACCATTCCCCGCTCCACTAACAAATTTGTGAATACTATGGCTTGCTTAGCCTCGCAAATTCCTGCTTCATCAACTGACTCTGACATTTTCGTCTTGGTCCAACAACTCTTTGCCCCATCTTACTCAGCCCCAGTTATTTGTATGATAAATAATGTGTCTGTTAATTCGCAGGATACCTTGGTTATCACCAATTCCACGACTACCTTATAACCTCTGTTCTCCCACCTGACCTTTCTAGTACTGGCAAACGTGCTTTTCTTAAACGTGTTTCTCATTATGTCATCATGGGGGGGACTCCTCTATAAACGTGGCTTTGATGGAATCCTCATTCGATGTCTAACCGGTGCGGAGGTCACCTATACCATCCAACAAGGTCCACGACGGTATTTGTGGTGGACATTTTAGTGGCCTTGCCGTGGCCAAATGGATCCTTCGCCTAGGCTATTATTGGCCTACTCATAATAACCACTACTACGAATATGTTAAGCGTTGTGTTATGTGTCAAAAACATGCCAACCTTCAACATACTCCTAGCCATTCGCTACAGGTCGCACGAGATATTTAGCCTTTCTCACAATGGGGTTTAGACCTTATTGGTGAAATTCACCCACCCTCTTCGCAACATCACTGTTGGATAATCACAACAACCAAATATTACACTAAATGGGTGGAGGCCATTCCACTCATTTCAACCAAAAAAGAAAAAATTGTAGAGTTCATTAACCACCACATTATTTGTCGTTTTGGTATTCCTCATCGCCTTATAACGGATAATGGAAAATCTTTTGAAACTAAGTTATTACAAGATCTGTGTAACAACTTCAGTATCAAACTTAGCTTCTCATCACCTTACTATCCACAAGCAAATGGTTAAGCCGAATCTTCTAATAAAACCCTAACCAAAATCCTCATGAAAGTTGTTAACGATTTTGGAAGCAATTGGCCTGATCACATGCGCTTTGCCCTTTGGGCTTATTGGACTAGCATTCGTACCTCTACTAATGCCACCACCTTTTTCTTTGGTATATGGTACCAAGGCTGTCTTACCTCTCAAAATACAAATACCCTCCCTAAGAATATCTCTTCAGGATATTCTCACCAATGATGATTTCCGCCAAGAGCGGTTAGCCCAATTGGAGCTTCTTGACAAGTGATCGTCTTACAGCTCTTCACCACCTTCAAATCTATCAAAAGCGCATCAAGCGTGCTTATGATAAGCAACTTCATGAGCGTACCTTTAAGGTTGGTGATCTTGTTCTCAAAGAGAATCAACATGTAACCAAATTAGAAAAGAGCAAACATGGTAAATTTGCTCCAAATTGCATTGGGCCTTACATTATCACTCACATCTTACGGATCAGGCACTTATTGTTTTAGCTTCGCTTAATGGTAAACCTGATCCTGAGCCCCTTAATGCCATGCATCTCTCGACCATTCTATTATTGAAATTAGTGTTACATCACTTCGTATCTACCTTACACTCGTCCCTAAAGCTCATTTTACCACCTACATACACTTTGTTTCATGCATCTCAAAATCAAATCAAGCTCACATGGTTTGGTCATCAAACTCCCTGTTGTCAAAATATCACCTTCCCCTGGGTAATTTTGATAACATGACATCAAGAATATTCAAGTCCCATGAAAAATTGATTGATTCGGGGCCAAACAATCATGGGATTTTCTAGAGTCAAACCTCCTACAATATTTTCGAAGCTTCCCTGTCTGAGAGGAAAAGAGCAAGCTCTGAGAAACCTCTGAAAAGAGGTTATACAGAGGGCAAGTAGGTTGATCCAGGAAGGACAATCATGTGCAAATGCTACTTCTACTAGTCCTAGTAAATAGACTGCAGTCCCCTGACATTTGGGACAGCTAAAGGCCCGAACCGGCCGGCATCGGCCGACTGTAAGCACATAGACAGCTCCACTTGAAGGACAACTATACAGGGACAGCCTGGGATCAAAAGTACTTCGGCAGGCATTGAATCAGCCGATCTGGCGTGAAAGACCTCAAAAGTGGCTAAGTGTTGCTTAGGACTTTGTAGACAAAAAGACCCGAACCGGCCGGATCGGCCGAAATGAGTTCAGAGGGTCCAAAATCAAATGGGACAGCTGGGACAAATGGACGCGAAATGCCCGAACTGGCTGAAATGAGTCCATGGACTTGTCCAAAATTCGGTTTGGTCCTCTTTCTTGGGACATAATGGACCGCGAAACAAGCTCTCAGAACCCGGCCGACCTATGAGTCTAAAGGGTCCAAAAACAAAGTGGGACCAAGCGGGACAAATGGACAACGAAATGCTCAAGGAACCGTGCCGAAATGAGCACGATATATTGTGATTATACAAACTCAAATGGGAGCTATCCGGGAAAAATCGCCTAGGCGAAGGTACGCGAAGGAGCCGAATCAAGCCTCAGGACCTACATCAGATATGTGGTTTTTTAACGCTCTTCTCACACTACAAGACAATTCAAAAGCCTCTTCAAAGGGGCGAGTCTAGGATCGAGCGCTGAACCTTAACCAATGACACGATGGCGCCACCTACTCCCAGCTTCGGCCCATGCTAACTTTCGCTTCAACCTATACCTAGCACCACCAACATTACCCTACCAGGAGAGAAAATTGCGCGACCAACCAGAGCCTGCCACGTGCGTCTAGGTGGCGAAGCGCGGGAACAATATTTCGAAATCTGCCTTGGTCTGTCACCGTGCTCCCTAAATCTTCAGGGATCGAACTATCTTTTGATCCAGAGCTAAGATTTCCACCTTGCTTTATATCAACGGAAAGCTGTTGTAGATGCTCTAGCATGATTTTGGAATCAACCTCGAGTTTTGGGTGTAGTATGAAGAGTTAGAAAATCAAGAAACGGCATCTGACGCGTGTGCACGGCCAGAAGTGACCCTTTCATGCGTTGCCAAATTAATGCAGAATAGTTTTCGTGTATCTCCTCCAAATCGGTCAAAGATGGCATCTTTATGGGTTGGTCAAGGTATCCTATGCCAATTTTAATGAATTGGCATTCAATGAGGAATAGGCTTACACTTTTTCCCACGTTATTATGTCCCCTGGGCACGACCCAACAAATGTAAAAGCCAGATTTGGTTTCATTTTAGATGATAAAAGAGAATACAGAAGTTGTATCATCGACTTCGCAGGCTCGGCCCTCCCTTATCTTATTCTTCTCTATTCCTATGAAATTCACTTGGACCCTTGTGAACCTCCTCCCTTGAATCAGGTGGTGATCATGATCATCGATTGCCCCTCAGTTGGCCTCTCCATACTCAAAGGTGCCACTGCCATTGGTTCCTCCCACTGATCCGTAAACATTCCTGGTAGCATACGAATACGTGTTCTCGCGTGGATGCATCTTGTCCATCCTCTCTCGTTTTTGCTTGTTCTCTCATAACTATGAAACCTCTCTTCATTTGCAGGTATCTGTGCATGTCTAAATGTTCACATGCAGGTTTGGAGCTGTGTTCACTGGAGTTCCTGCAGACGATCTCTATTTGCTGTGAAATCTATCAGCTATGGGCCTGTGCACTGCACGTGTCCCTCACAGCTTCCCATTGCTCACCATACTCTTTAGGTCCTCATGGCAGTTCCCGCATAGATTGTTCCTATGATCAGCTCCTATCTCTGGTGTCTGGCCCGTTCTGGAGGTATAGACCAGGGAGCTGTTTTTCCCTTCTCTCGGTCTCTCTCTGTCTCCTTGGCATGGTCTAGATTATGTCATAGGATATAGCTTGAATGAACTGGAATAGCTTGTGGCAGGTAGTTTAGTGAGCTAGAGAACCAGCCTTGTCTGGATATTCCTCTCTCAGTTTCACAAGTCCCACGCTTGCGATCCAGGTTTCCATGTTGTGCAATCACACTGGATGCCTGAACTCCTCAACCTAGAAGCCTGATGTCTGTCACCATATAGTTCCCGTGATTTTGCACTCCAAAAACTATCCTTAATCGATCACCATCTCCCCTTTTTAGTCTAGTCCATGACTTGAAAAGTATCAAAATAACATGGCCTGGGATTATACGCTTATGGGATATGTCTTGAGTCAACCCATCGTCCTACAATCCTAGATGCTTCATGCCAAACCTGACATCTCCCGACCTCTAAAGTTATCAGCCTATTAGACTGCACACTCACAACGTGACTCATATGTGCCTAGCCAATGTAATCTAGTATTATACATAGACCAGTGTCATCCCGAAGTTTTCAGCTTGCATACACAAAAACCACATCTGCTACTATAAATAGATTGCTCCCTTGAAGGACAGCTATACAAAGTCAGTCTGCCCATGCGAAAGTCACACTCATCTTGCATTAATCATCTTCGTGAAGAGCTCAAGAACTCACAGAATGCATATCCCCTATGGACTTCCTGCATCAATCAGTCTCTGCCCTCAGAAAAGTGCATAATACAGTATTCCACAGCACTATCATTAAAGTCACTGGCCAACCTTGTCTGCCTCATGATTTGGTTGCATACATTATATCATAAGTGAATGTCATAATCACGTTGTATAACAAAGTTCTCATGCGCCCTAGCTGGACCAGCCATCACTTCACCATTGTTATCAAAACAACAAAACTCAAAGGACGCTAGGTATATATCCTAGATATATTGTGGTCTATACGACTCGTTTCACCTACCGACTTCTCGCCTATACAAGGCACCTAGGGATCTTCCAATGTCACTGTCATCTCCCCTACGTTGGCAGATAAGAAGGTATTCTGTTTAGCTGGATCTCCAATCTACTCAGGATCAACTTTTGCTTCTTTTACTCGAATCTAGCATGGTTAAGTGTGATTCGTGACCTTAATCAGGACACGATTCCACTTAACAACAAATGATTTATCAAAGCCCATTCAACTGGTGTCTACATCACGCTCGGATACCGTGACAACCAATGCATGGCACCAGTCCCTTACCAACATCATTCATCCTTAACCCTACCAATATCCAATATTCATACATCAAATCGACACATAATTATTCTAACTAAAACCAAGTCTGCCACGGGTTCACTTTTCTCTGAATTCTAAGGGAGAACTACATCGGTCTGAGGCCCCTCCGTTGCTTTGTGCGATGGGCTATGCAGATAGCACTTAGGATACATGGTTTGCTAACCGATACCGGTTATCTCTAAACGATACCGGTCACTGTCATAAAATATACACCCTGCTTAAAAACATACACCTACGATAATTATTTTGCCCGTATTACTCCTATCTTGATCTAAAAACATACATGACTTTACCCTTTTGCTTACCTACCCCATAGCACTCACCCCATCCCAAACCCTTGCCTATCACCTTTTCTTATCTCATCTTACCCACTTACTCCCCTCATCCTATTCACACATAAACATGCAGTTTTAATCAAATGTTACAACAAATGCAGTCTTACCTATCGAGATGCAGCAGCGCGCAGGTCGGCATCCTTATTTATTTATTCTTATACCCCCTATGAAATTCACCTAGACCTGCTAGATGCCTCATCCTCAAACCAGGCCATGTTCACCACCCTCTTCAAATATAACTTGTCTGGCCTACCTTCTAAATCCTCAAAGTCCATGCTCACTTCACTAGTCTCTTTCCTCCTTATCACTCAAATTCCGCCATGCAATCTACCTGTATCAGTCGTCGAATAGCGTCGCATCTCACGTGGCGGAATCTCGCCTCTATGACTCTCCAATTAAGAACTGCTGCAACCGCTAAGAACTTAAGTTGTCTCATTCACCAAGCAGTTCTGGAGCTTAGGAACTATAACCCTGCAGACGATAACTCGATATCCGCTGTACATCACAGCTATGTCAGGATGATCGGCCCTCGTCACGTGAACCTCGCTGACATCGGTTACATAACCGATATCGGTCTATGTGTCCCCTATTACTCACCGCATCACAACACCCTGCAATCGGCATGCTATCTCTTCCGGAACTTCTAAAGGTGTGATTGGATAACGGGGAGGTGAGAACTAATGCTCCAAGTTGCATGGGACTTGCTACTTGAGATAGACCTCCAGAGAAAGCCATAAGTTCTTGCTCCTAAACTACCTGCCACAATATTTCTCCGCACGCAGGATCTAGGGCTAATCCTGTTCGTAATCTAAATTTCCAAGGGACCAAGTGCCCTGAGAATCCACATCAATCGCTCTACAAGCCTCACACTCCTCAGCTATGTTCTTTGTCATCAGAAATAGGATGATGGGAGAGTAGTCTCCAACAAATGTCCGAAATACAGTCACCATCTCCCAGTACACTACCTAGAAGAGGTCGATGACAGTTCTCCATCATCTAGCAAAATGGCATTCACAGTAATATGTTCTGTCTGCACACACAATCGTAATGAATTCCTGCAAGAACATAATAGACTAGACACAATATCTCTCTTTCATAGATTGGATCAAAGGGGCTATTGAAGAATCGCACAGAACACATAGCAGGGGAAGGTCATAGGCCACAAACAATGGTATTTTATTGCTTCATGATATGCACAATTCAATCTAGTGTACAAGATAAGGGCCTGTGATTTCACCATGCAAGGAGTCCACTACAAGGGCCTGCAACACACTGGCTTCAAAAATCAATTTTGACAGAGCTTTGTTACCCATGCGAAAACTCACGCTCCCTTCTAGAATGAGCCCAAATAACACACATCAATGCTTATTGGAAAATCTGAGAAGGAATCCACCCTTGGAAAAAATGGATAATACCCGAAATGCTGTCCTTCATACCACCTGTAAGAGGCATTAAATCCTGAGTGGAATGTGTTGTATACATTGTACTATCAAGTGAAGGCTCAAACCATCGCTGTCCCATGTGCTGCATGCAACTGAAGGAATGATGACCATGCCTCTTAATTGCACTCTCCACGCTACGCAAATAGGCAATGCTGTTCTGAATCCGGCCACTGGTCTTCCTGTAATTGGGAGCCTCAACCAATTTCTACTCAAATCTGGAATTTCTTCCATTCATCACTGTGCATCTCCCCTGTTGGAAACACGATTCCAACGGTACCAATTTTGTGTGATTCCACCTGTGAGAAATGAAAAAGTTATGGCAACTGAGTAGCATGATTAGCGTGCGATTCGTGGGCCTGGCAGGCAGTTTTCTGTCATTTGACGGGACACAGAGCATTTACTGACTGGAGCCGAACACATTTCAGCTTTATTTAAATATATCTACCCTCATTAAAATTCGTGATAATCCAATTTTTTGCTGGCATACTATCATTCGTCCTCAACCCTGCCTCCAGAAAGTCCAATTTATCAAAATCGGAGCTCAGAGTGAAAAGTTATGGCCGTAAATGAAGTTTCCGGACCAAAAGTTGACTTTTCCTTCTGTGACACGTGTCATGATTTGAATTGGTTCTACAGCTAACCGGTATCAGGTTTTCGCGTAACCACGCATCCCTTTGTCCCATTTGGTACAGTGCTCTTTGTGCTGATTTCGGCCGATACCGGCCGGTTCGCGCCTTTTTGTCCCATGCGTCCCTTTTGCCTTAAAACCGGGCTGCCTACGACTAATTATTCACTCGGTTCGGCCGGTTGGCACATCTTTGTACCTACAAACATACTTGAAAACCCTGCTTTCGGACCCCATTTGTTCACTCACTCTACCGGCCGAACCGGCTGGTGCCTGGGTCACCTTTTCTGTTCTCATCTTGGCCCTCTTACCTTTTGGACTGCCTGGACTGATTTCGGCACGAACCGGCTGGTTCGGGTATTAAAATGACAACCAAACGTCCCAGACTGTCCCTCGTGGGATGCAGTTAGTCGATTTTTTCTCTGTTGAACCAGTCATTCCGTCACGTCTCTGCCTGCGTGGATGCTTGTCCCATTTGTCCAGCCTACTGCGTTTCGGACCACCCTCTGTGCTGATTTCACCCGGTTCGGCCGGTTCTGCGCTTTTCTTAATCCCACACGCTCCCAGAGGCGACCTTGAGCAGGACTTAGCCAATGTTTCATGATTTTTCCTGGATCGACTTATTTGCCTTTCATACAACCTTACCTTTCATCATTTTCGTCAGAACTTAGCGTCTCATTCACGTCTTGGACTTGTTGCATGAGTCTAGACAAATATGAGGGGACTCTAGAGTTGCCACCCACAGCTTTTCTGAATTTTTTGCCCAGACTCAAAGCTCGTATTTGCCTGAGACTAATATTGAATTACCTAACCGATGCACGTTGTTCAATAATTTACCGACGTCGGTTAGGTGACCGATTTTGGTCAACCTGCCTCCTTTTTGCTTAAACCTGGGCCTTTTCTTTATTTTTTGCAAATTTTTGTGGCGCCTGCCTCTTTTTCCTGCATTACTACACCATTATCACTATTCGTCATCCAGAATCACATCAACATATATCCTCATATATTTCAGCAACATCATCTATCTACATTATAACAACTATCGACAACATACATACGACATCATATATATACATCAAACCCATCAGCATACACAACATGTGAATTAAACTCATCATCTATATATATATATATATATATATATATATACATACGGCATATTATAAATATATATACATTCCATTTCAGCCATCAACACCATCAATATATACACCATGTGGATCAAACTCATCATCTATATACATTAAATTTCAAAAACCATCAACAAAATACTCAAAACATTTTTTATACACAACATGTGGATCAAAATCATCATATATATATATATATATCAAAGGTTTCAAATATACAACTTGCCCTGCATAGGGGCCTCTGTGAGCTCAAGATAATACAAAGCCGGCACGCAGGCCACAATCACTGTCAAAATATCGACTCAGCTCGTAGGCCGGTCTCTCATATCAAAAATATACTCGGCTCGCAGACCGGGTATCAACTATACAACCTGTACTCGACTCGCAGGCCGGTATATACAATAAATGAATAAATGAATGAATAAATCATATGTAGGCACGCAGGCCTCTATATACATAACCGGTTCACAGACCGGTGTCTATATCCAATCTACAAACAAAAACCATCTAACTTTGACTCCAGGGGTGCCTCAGCTCTCCCCACCGTCCCTCAGCCCCTCTCCCTGCTGGGTCCCTGTGCCCTGGATCCTGCCTCCTCCCTGTCACTGACCCACTGGGTGTGGCTGTGCACCCCCCTGGGATCTCTGGCTCCGAGAGGTCTCAGCTCTGTGCACCGTATACAGCTGATAGTCAGCCCTGGTACCATCAAGGACATCCTAATAATACCGGGCCTCCGCTCTCGCCTCCATATAAGTGGACCCGTGCCACCATGGCTGCTGGGGCTGGTCCCCCGAATCCTAATAACAATGGCCCCTGTCTTACCAGTACACCCTGTGCCTGTGCCGGTGCCGGTGGCGGTACCTGTGCCTGTGGCTGCACCGGTGATGGTACCTATGCCTGTGGCTACGCTGGTGGTGGTACCTATACCTGTGGCTGTGTCAGTGCCGCTAGTGGTGCCTGTGGTGCTGCCTGTGCCTGTACCTGCACCTGCACCTGGGCTAACTGCCCCTGTAGTACCCCAATCTGTGCCTGTTGCAATAGTAAGTTGCCCCTGTAATAACTGCACCTGTCCCCTAAGAGCCGGTCCCTCTACTACTATAACCGCCGCCAAATCTGGTTGTGCGGACTGTGCTCTCCTCACTGCTCTCTGCCCTACCCACCAAACCAAAAATGCTCCTATGCACTCCGGCATCATCCACTAGTATTTTCCGCTAGCCTCTCAGCTACCCAATCTAGGTCAACGGGCTGCGGTGGAGGCAGTGGGGCCTCTACGTCATCCCTCCAGTATTGTGGGAAGGGAGGTGGCTCATCTTGTTGCATAGCCTAAACTGCCATCGTACCCTCTCTAAGGGTATCCACTTATATTCTTCCGGCCTCCATCCAGTTATCCAAAAAGTATACTGGATCCAACCACATCTGTGCTCGGGCTCCTCCTCGGGGCTAATGGCCTCTGTAGGGCCTCTATATAATGTCCTAGTGCGGTCACGCCCTCTAGCATACATGATGTTAGTAGGCTACATCCCGTCCTGTGAGCACCGCTCGTGGCTGGCCCACGACCCCCAACCACCTCTGAAAGCCATATCTGTATATCAATCTGTGGCCCTGGCTGCTGGGGCAACCCTACTGGTCGTATACATATGATGTGCTCATATGCCCAATAGTGTAACAAAAATGTCGAGCAAATCCCAAATCACCTCATCCGGCGATAACCCCACAGCTCACTGTATAGCTACAGCAGATATACTGGTACCCACGCATAGCACGTATGCTCCTCTACCATCTTGTGCAGCACCTCCATCAAATCCCGTGGGAAGCGGCCTCCCTCTAAGTCCGGGAGGGTGAAGCATGTGATGCCAATCATCATCAACATGGCAAGCCGTGTCTCATGTCTTTGTGCATGATACATGTCCGCCATAAGCAATGCTTGCGTTGTGATAGGTCAATAAGGTGGCTGCATCCCCAAATACCTATAAGAATGTTTTCCATCGCCATCTCTGCATCTACCTGGAACACTACCTCCCCTATCGATTGGCAGTCTCAGGATGCGATACACATCCTCCAGGGTAATCGTCATCTCTCAAGTCGGGAGATGGAAAACATTGGTCACCGGATCCCATCTCTCGATGAGGGCAACCATCAGACTGTGATCCTTATCTATCACCCTATAACGCTGGACTCCACCGAGTCCCACCTCGCGCATTATGGCCCACTGCGCTGCGGACACGTGTGGCCGCATCTGTCTCAACAATGGGGGCATCCTATCCTGCATCGTCAGCTACTGACGTGCCTGCAAAACCAACTCACTGCATTAGCCCAACTCTTTATCACAACAACTCCTTTAACCTTCTATACCTCCTTTTACCCACCCGACCACACAACTGCCCCATTTTCCACCCCCACCCACCAACCAACCTTCCTATCAACCTCTACCCCTTCCCTATTCACCCCCAAAAACACAAAACCCAAACAATAATCACAACTCCCAAACAATAACCAAAACACCCAAATAACACCCAAAACACCCAAAACCACAACAAAACCAAGCAACAAAATAGAAAATCCTAACTAGGGACCGGTACTGGTCACCCATGACCACCACCAGTCCCCTCTCCACCAACGCCGGTCGACGTACGACCGACACCGGTCCACCACAAACCCACCTTGCTCGAAAACTTTGTGACCGACGCCGGTCGCTTAGTGACCGGCATCGGTCACTGTAAAATCCCGGAGCCGAACCCGACGCGGCCCCCCAAACCCTTCTTTGACCTATTACTCCCATTTTACCCATTAAAACATCCTAAAAACCTACCTGCCCTACCATTTTAGCCTCACTAACCTACCTAGCCTCTCCCTTTTCCAAACCACTTCCATTTATTAATTCTTTTATTAAAAACATGGATTCCTACCCCAAACCCCAATACACTTTAACAACATCAAATTCACACAATGAGAGGTTTCGAACCTATCGATATGATGACACGTTGTCGTGGTGGGATAGGTGGTGGTGGTCCAGCTGGTCCAGCACCTCCAGCTCCTCCTGGCTGTGCCATGGCTCTCAAACTCCTCTGCTGGGTCCTCCACCAATCAAATGCTGCCTCCTCCTCGCTAGGGCCTACCAATCACTCACTTCTCCACTCAAATAGTGCCACCTCAGCCGACAAACTCAACAATCTCGCCAAAATACCTCAGACAACTAAAATTGGTTTTCAAATTGACAATATGACAATGACAGGCCGTATTTTTCTTTTTATAGGTTTTCGACCTATAACCGATATCGGTTATATTGTGCCCTAAGGAATCGGTATCGGTCACCTAACCGATATTGGTCATAGACAATCGATATCGGTTTAATACCTACATTCACCAAATTTCTACCCTTATTTACTAATCGCCCTTTCTCACAACATCGCCTATATCCACCTTTGCTGAAAACCCTTTGTTGACTTCATTGGCCCGACCCAAGGCCACAACCAACCAATTTGGCCCGACCTAAGGCCGCAACGACCCAATTTGGCCCGACCCAAGGCCGCAACCAACCAATTTGGCCCGGCCCAAGGCCGCAACCAACCATTTGGCCCGACCGGAGGCCGCAACCAACCATTTGGCCCGACCGGAGGCCGTAACCAACCATTTAGCCCGACCTGAGGCCGTAACCAACCATTTGGCCCGACCCAAGGCCACAACCAACCCATTTGGCCCGACCCAAGGCCACACCCAACCATTTGGCCTGACCCAATGCCACACCAATTAAATACCTCACCCAAAATCAACAAATTACAATTTTATCCACCCATCATGTAGCTTTTTGTTCAATCGAGCTCACCTGTTCGTGTTTTAGCATGATTAGGGTCCTTGACTTGATCAGCCGACCAAATTTTCCTAGACCAAGACCGTGACGTTTATCTCAACCAAACCAACCATTTGGTACTGCCGAACATGCCTAACCGTTCCTGTACCTTACCCGTTATATCCCCTGGAGCTACTTCCTATGCCTTGGATACCAGGATTATATCACCCTTGTTTGGATAAACTATCGACCTTTGCCTATGAATTGCTTGTTTTCTCTTCAAATCATGTACCCTGGTCGCACTACTGCATTTCAACGTGCATCTTCTTCCTTGACCCTACCCCACAATCTTACCATCATCTCAACACCATTTCCCTTTATCAACCCTATCCCTGATTTCATGCTACCTCAATCTGTGATAGATTTGAGGGGGATTTCCTATACCCTTAACAGGGGTAACCACTTCTTATTATTGTCCATGCAGCTTTAACAAAGACAAGCTACACGACAACAAGGGGCTAATGTAGACACCAAATTTGTGTCTTACGACCCCCTGTGCCCCGCATCTCATTTCGCAACCTAACCTCATCACCTAAACCTTACACAATTATTTATTAATTACCTTATAATTAATAAATCCACATCGCCATACCTGCCACCTCATTTTACCACCTCATCATGACCTAGTCTTAACCCTAAACTAACCTAATTAAGACCTATAACTTGGTCCACATCCACACCCATGACTAATTACTCCTCACCCGCACCTAAAACTAACCTCATAATGACTTGACCAAGCCTGTGACTAATCCCTCAGGAGAAAAGGAGGGAAAGCTGGCCATTTTACCAAAAATAGTCCGCTTTGACCTGACCGATACCGGTTCCTACTCGACTGCCGTCGGTTGCGTAACCGCCATCGGTTCCCTGTAAATGACCACTCCCAACCAAAAACAAAGGGTTGGATTTTCGTGGATCAAAAATCAGAAGTCATTGGAAGGATCCGGATTTTTACTTGGCTGAACAGAGACAAGTGAAAAAGAAACAAGAAGAGTTTGCAGAGAAGGACATCAAATCCAAAAACTGTAACTGAGTAACCAGAGCCTTGTGATACTCATCTGTTCGTCGGGAGGGAAGATAGCTCATCTCTTAATTGTCAGGTCATCCTACCTAAGTTCTGCCATCGTCATCATAGTTCTTGGACCTGCCTCCTCATCAATAATCAGTAATTAATATCTTGTATGTCCTTTTAATAACATTTCTTGAACTTCTGAATCACAGCCATCATAATTCTATTCCTAGATCTACTACCCAGCAACACACTACATCTAACTGTCATTCCTCCACACTTACGTTACCCCAAGAACACCCCCCGTATTCTCTGAGTCCTTCTCATCACCCCATTACCTAACCCCACCCATTTATCAACCTTATAAAACAACACAACCACCTTACAACCAACCTTCACCAAAATCCCCTAAAACATTGCCCCTACCGATATCGGTTACGAACAACCGATACCGGTTACAGTGACCGGCATCGGTCACCATGATTCTAAACCAAGACCAGCCCTTTCTCTATTGTTCTAACAAGGTAAACAAATTTTAATTGGACAATAGCTTATTTGTTAGAATTTGTGTTAGTTCATATTAGCAGGGGAACTGACCACCTTCGAAAGGAAGTATTATATTTCCTGGGCCCAAGGTAGTTCCCTCATTTATTGTCTAATTAAAATTTGGTGGTCTTGTATTCTTACTTGCAGGTAGTCCTTCCCAGACAAAAATGAGTTCTTCGCAGTCGATCTGATATTTCTCTACGGTACGCGCACACCCTCTCGACATTCAACAGGTATTCCTCCTAGCCCTAACCCTTATCTGTTTCTCAAAGGAATGAAAGGATAGAAGAAACTCTATTCCCAAAAGCTGAAACATTCTGTGCGAAACAATATCAATATCATATTGATATCAATACATTAATTTCACGTAAATTTTGGTTAACATATCTTGGTGACATTGTTGTGTCACTCACAATCATAACTCACACGTTTTAAGATATAGGTATTAATTGAATTTGGTCTTGCTTCTATTATACCTTGTTGGGAGGTTGCATTAACTTCTTGTTATTACTTACACCTTGTTCATGTCTTTGAAATCGACATAAGTAGGGACATCTTGTTAACTATCTTATGACGTCAACTAGCTTTTTGAAAAAAACCTAGGAAGTACTTCATTCGATTGATAGGCTTGATACCAAACATTGCATTACTGTTGACTTACACATTTTTTAGGCCATCACTTTATCACATTGGTACTGTAACATTCATTATACTCATTAAATTCTTAACATTCTTTTTACATTTCACTTAGGTTTGATAGAAAATATTTGAACACATTCATAGATACCTTTGTGAAATTCTTGCACATCACAGCTCCTAAAACAAGATTATGACTCAAAAGGCAGGCTTTGGAAACTAGACAAATGCAAACTTGGGAAGCCTCAAACAAACAAGGGTAAAACCCTTTTATTGGCTGTGATCTTGGGCATTTATTCTCCACAGAAAAAGAGGTAGAAGAAATGATAGATCATAGTGGTGATGAGTTGGAATCCCCACATGTAGGGTTTGACTTTGACCCCACCTTGTTAGGTGAATTCCTTTATAGAAACGAGGATCAGGTGCTGGCACGAGTTGTAGAATTGGGAGCCAGAATGCCTATTGAACAAGAAATAATCCCACCTACAAATGATGCTAATGAAGAGGAGCAACCCCTTATCAACATGGATGATATTTTAACACATGGACATGCTTCTACCTCTAACATAGGAAATGATAATGTGGTGGGATATAGAATACCTTTCCTTAAAGTACCACGTAAAGTCAGGATAGAACACGAAGATGTTGAACAACCTTCACAACATGAAGAATAAGAAGAACCTTTTGAAGAAGAAGTTACTATTCAACAAAAAATTAGCAACCTTAGTCGATAATTATCCTTGTTTACATCTCATGTGTAAAAATAAACAAACAAGAATATACAAAAGACAAAACCTAAGGTCAAAATTAGTGAACTTCAACTAGACAATCAAGGAGAAGACAATATGGAACATCATCATGTATATATCCCTGCTTCTCCTACCAAAGAACAATTACTCGCTCAAGAAATGCAATCCATGAAAGTGACACTTATAAGCCTCTAAGAGATCACTGTGGGGAATAGTAGAAAATATCAATATGAAGAGCTATGTCCTTATCCATTTGACAAAACTATGACAGTTCAACCTTTCCCTAAAAATTTTGACATGCTGAAATTTGAAAAATACAGAGGGAAGATTGACCCACAAGACCATAAAATATTTTTATATGGCATGCCAAGAAGTGGCCTATAGTGACAACTACCTCATACGGATTTTTCCAAAAAGTCTAGGGGGCCAAGCCTTAGAATGGTTTACTCGCTTACCTCAAAGGTCTATTTTTATATGGCCTGAACTAGCAGAAAGATTTGTACGACATTTCTCGTACAATATAGAAAGTGAAATAACCATGGCAGACTTGTGTGGCACTAAACAACATCCCAATGAAACATTTTCTAGCTTCCTACAAAGATGGAGAGGGATAGCCAATCACTTCCCCTGTACATTCCCTGAAAAATTAGTTTGAGTATCTTTGTGCCCAATCTAAATCTATACATCACTTTCCAATTTCAAATGCATTGTGTTCACACTTTTGAGGAGGTTATTGAACAGGGAATTCAAATAGAGAAAGGCCTTATTGCCAAAGGAACTCTTAAATCACACTATAAGGATAACCAAAGCATAAAACCTACGGAAAAGCCGAAAATATTCAACAAAAAAAAGAATGTGGTGGGAGATGAAATCACAAATTCCAAACATGTGCAAACAGTTCAAACCGATCAACCTTTTAAACTGACCAAAGGACCTATTCAACCACCACCTAAACGTATAATGTTCACTCCTCTCATTGAGCATTTTTCAGTCATATTGAAACAATTTGATGCAGCTCACATGGTGACTTATCCCACAACACAAACCTTTGATGACAATGCTCTAAAACCATCCTGGTACAAAGAGCATGACTATTATGAATTACATCATGTCAAGGGACACACAACAGACAAATGTCTATGACTTCATTACTACATCTAAGACCTCATCGAAAATGGAGAGATAGAAGTGGAAAACCCAAAAAAAACTCAGACGCCTAATGAAAATATGGGGATATACAAAGAACCATTCCTTAAACATGGTAATTCAGAGGAGCAAAATATGGATCGAGGAGAGTCATCCTAGAGTTATAAAGTGGTGAATTATCTATACACCAAGAAGGACAATAATCATTATGATTTTCTCATTGGATGTATCCACTCTCCTAGTGACCATGTGAATACCATTTGGATCAAGGGAAAGGATTGCACTACTGTAATAAGGTGTTCCCGCCTCATGGTTTTGGAACCCTCTCTATTGACCCCAAAAAATGGTAGGTACAACCTTTTAGAACAACTTGAGAAGACATATGCTAAGATTTGAATCTTGAATCTCCTCAAAATATCGAATGTACATAAGGAAATTTTTTACAAAAATCTTCAGGGGTCAAGAGAACCACTAGAAGTAGATCCTATGCATCTTTAGGCTGCGGTAGCAAATATTGTAGCAACTGAGAACATTTCCTTTAATCATAGGGAGATCCCTATTAAAGATCCAACACATAATCTCCCCTTCTATATTGAGGTATTCGTTACCCATCAAAAGATAAAATGGGTGCTTGTGGACAATGGATCAGGATTGAATCTATGCACATTGAAATTAGTTAAGCAATTGGGACATACCGAGGAAGACCTTGAGTCCCACATCATTACCATAACCACTTATAACAATGCAGAAAGAGAGTCAGCTAGCACAATCACATTACCCATGGAAGTCGGACCTAGTTGTCATCACATGAAGTTTCATGTCTTGGACTTGGAACTCCCATACAATATGCTTCTAAGTCGACCATGGATTCATGCCATGCCATCAACATTCATTCAATGCATCAAACTGAAACATGAGGGACACACTGTCATGATTACAAGGAGATCTAGATCTCTTAGCTCACTACAGAGATCTCAATAGTTTTACATGTAAGGGTTCCTATACATGTCCCTCTGTTGATATAGTTGTTCCTCTTCAATCTAAAGCCATGGATTCCTGAGTAGATTCAGATTCCCTCAGTTCTTGCACCAGTGATGCATCTACATCAACTTACCCCTTTTGATTCATGGGAGATGAAGGTTTTGGAATATGGTTGTGGGGATTATAATGTGTAACAAGCCCTTTTAGTTTCAGACCTCTCATTGTCACCTAAAACTAGAGGTCGTCCCAACTACCATTTCAGACAGCCTAGCTATGAGAAAACTATTGGGTCGATTTTTACCTCGAGGGTTGCTGGATGAAGAGAAATTGTTGGATCCACCTATGACTTGGGTCCTAGAAGATACTCAACCAACTTACTACCCTAATCCCTGTGTATGTGAAGTCTAGCTGAATGTTGTATTCCCATAGGCTACAAAGGTTTAGGATGTGTAAGGCATGAGGAAAATGAGAACCAGTTCCTCTCCCACATTTTAAGATGGAAATGAATGAAATCGACATTTGACCCTATGGATCGCACCCCAATGATCAAGATGCCACCTATTTTGAGCACAAAGATAGCTCTGACTATTTAGACAACGATACAGATTCCCACTATATCCAATACAAGGATCTTACCTTCATGAACCTATTCATAAATACCGTTGTCCTCACCATAACCCTTACTGAACCTAAAATTGACCTTGTTTACCCTTTCCTTGGAAAATGGGACCAACAACGTCATGTGCCACTAGATATCTTTGAAAATGATGAAACTATTGTAGAATTCATGGGCATTCAGGATATAATCGCCATTGGAGATCAAAAAAAGGATTTTTACATTGACTTAGATACCTGCACATACTTTGAAGAGGAAGCTGAGCTTTGTGGTCGATAAAATTAAAAAAAAATGAGGGAAGAAGTTCTAATGAAAAGCCTCAGCAAAAGTCAAAATCCAAGTCACATAGTGAAAACCTCTTTGAGGCACTGACTGAAAAACAAGTACAAAACTCAAAGGACAATAAAAGTGACCATGCCAAGGATGAAAATATCATAGAGACATCCTTAGAGGAATATATCAACCTTCCTCTTGATCCTATGCATATGGAGGGATTTGTTAAAGTTACTGGTAGAAGAGACTATTGATGTGGCATGGAAGATGACCCAAAAATAGTCAAGTTCAGAGCTTCACTCTCAGCACGTGAACATAAACATTCATCATGTTGTTGTGGGAATTTATAGATGTGTTTGCATGGTCCTATAAGGATATGCCAGGCTTGGACCCAAATTTGGTAGTATACAACTTAGATGTACATGTAAACACCAAGCCCATCAAGAAAAATATCAGAAATATGCACCTGAGGGTGGCTCTCCTAGTTAAGGAGGAGCTAGAAATATTTCTCATGGTAGGATTTGTTTGACCCATTGCTTACTCTAAGTGGATATCAAATATTGTCCCTGTACAGAAGAATCCTGTTGGGAATAAGAATCTATACAAATTTCTAAGACATAAATAATGTGTGCCCAAAGGATGATTTTCCATTGCCTAATATCGACATGATTATCGATTCAACTGCAGGGATATGAAATTCTATCACTTATGGATGGATTTTTAGGCTATAATCAGATCAAGATAGTCGATGAAGATCAACACAAGATGGCCTTCACAACTCTCTAAGGTACTTTCTGTTATCAGGTAATGCCATTTGGCCTTAAAAATGTAGGAGCAACCTATTAAAGGGTGATGATGGTGATTTTTCATGATATGATCCATGACATCATAGAGGACTATGTGGATGATATCCTTGGGAAATACAAGACAAGGGAAGACCACCTACGGTGTATATTTGAACACATGTGGGAGTAAAAGGTCCATTTGAACCCAAAGAAATGTGTGTTTGGTGTGCTGTCACGAAATTTATTAGGTTTCATTGTGTCATGAAGAGGGATTGAGGGTAGACCCTGCTAAAGTTACTATTATTACTGAAATACCTCCTCCCAAAATCATTAAACAATTGTGCAACTTATAGGGAAAGATACAGGCTATCTGCCACTTGATTTCCCAACTTGCCGACAAATGTCATTCATTCACTCATCTGCTAAAAAAGGATGTTGCCTTTATCTAGGGTCTAGAGAAACAACATGATTTCACCTTGCTTAAGTAGTACTTAGCTAATCCACATGTCCTCATGCCTCCAACTTCTGGTGAGCCACTCCTGCTATATATTTCTACTACTCAATTTACTATTGGTGTGCTGCTCACCCAGTATGACCTCAACCATAAAGAAAAAATAGTATACTATCTCAGTTGTACTCTCATCTCTTATGAGCTCAACTATCCTCAAATCGAAAAACTTGTTAGGCTGTAGTTTTTAACTTTCAAAATCTTTGCCATTACCTGTTAAAATACTAAAACCAAGCTTATATCAAATGTTAACCCACTCAAATACCTATTGTCTAAACCCACCCTTACTGGTATGACTAGCTAATTGAATCATTCTATTGAGTGAATTTGACATTGATTTTGTGCACCAAAATTCAGTCAAGAGACAAGTACTTGCTGATCAGTTAGTAGAAGAACCCTTTACAAGGAACAAAACTTGTGAATCTAGATCTTCTAGATGCTTCATTATTGTACATTGAGGAATCCATCATGTGGTAGGTACAATTCTATGGATCTTTTACTTTTCATGGCTCAGGGGTAGGTGTGTGTACTAATTACTCCTTCTAGTGACCCCATACCTTAGGATTTTCGCCATGGTTTTCCTTGCATGAATAATATTTCAGAGTATGAGTCGCTCATCACTAGGATGAAGCTCACAATCAAATGGTACATTCATCATGTTAATATTGTTGGTGACTCGTATTAATCATCAAAAAATTCAATGATGAGTACAAAGTCAGGGATGAGAAGCTCATCACTTACAAGAAGCTGGTCAAAAATTTGAAAGAGTATTTTGTGTGCAACACATTTGAACAGATTTGAAGAGCACAAAATAGATCTATAGAAAACTATGGCAACCATAGGTTCTATGTTATGCATTCCACCAGAAAGCAATGACATACCTTTCTTTGTTGAAAATCTATGCCATCCTGTGTATGACATGCTAGAATCATGTCTAGTTTTTGATGTTGTTGGTCCCAATTCCCCATGGTATGAACCCATTTTCACTTACCTTAAAGACAAAACATTCCCTCCCTGACATCTCCCATTCTGAAAAACAAATCCTTATACGCTAGATAGCCTATTATACCCTCTTAGGAGGTACACTCTATCATCATGGCTATGATGGGAATCTATTACCTTGTCTTGATACAATAGATTCAATCCAAGTGATTAAAGAGGCACATGAAGGGGTGTGTGGATCCCACACAAACAGGATGGTTCTAGCCAAGAAATAGTTGAGAGCGGGATACTATTGGCCTACCATGGAAACTAACTGTTGTAACTATGTGTGGAAGTGGGTACTCTATCAGAAGTATGGAAATTTCATTCATGTCCCGTCACAGCCATTGTAACCCATCATGACCCCATGGTTATTTTCTATAATAGGGACTTAATTTAATGGGGAAGATTACCCCTACTTCATCTAATGGCCACACCCACATCATTACAGCTACTGAAAATATTATAGCAAGTGGGTTGAATTTTATCCCTTTGACCTATGTAAAGGGTGCTCAGATATCAAAGTTCATCATGAAGCATCTTATTTGTCTGGTATGGAATTCCTGCAACCAAAGTTACTGACAGCAGAAAATCATTCAAGAATAAGATTGTGAAATATCTCTGTCATTACTTTCAAATAAGATTAAAGTGGTCTACACCGTATTACCCCCAAGGTAATGGACATGCTAAGGCCACTAACAAGACTTTGGTTTGAATCATGGAAAAGATGGTAAGTAAGAAAGGTCACAACTGGAATTTGCAAATTCCACCCAGCTCTTTAGGCTTACAGGACCTATATTCACATTTCTACTAGTGTGACACCCTATTCCCTAGTTTTTGGAACATAATCTATCATCCCATTAGAAATCAAGCTTCCTTCCCTATGAATCTCTCTTAGGGATTATTTAGATAAGGATGAAGATTACATAAGTGGCTAGACTGGTAGAGTTGGAACACCTAGATGAGAAGCACATCCGTTCCCTAAATCATCTTAAAGTGTATCAGAACAATAGTATTTTGCAATTATAACAAAAGAATCATACCTCGTCAGTTTGAGGTTGGTGATTTGGTCATGAAAGAAAATTAGTTCTACACAAGGGCAAAAAGAGAGAAGAAAGGAAAGTTTGAACCACAATTAGTTAGGACCTTATATCATCATGGCCAAGTATGGCTCAAGAGTATACACAATTTCACATCTTAATAGTGATGAGGTCCACGAACCTATGAATTCCATGCACCTTAAGTGGTTATATGATTAAAACATGGTGCACAAAAACTAGAAAAGTAAACCAAAAAAAGAGTAAATATGATCAAAATACAAAAAAAATTAAAATAAGAGAAAAAGGAAAATAAAAACAGAAAATAGGTCATCCATGTGTGAAAACCATGCAATTGTGGCACTTTGGATAGGTCCTTGGGTGAAAACTAATTTTCTGGTGCCTTGGGAGGATTAGTTGCTCACAAGTATCTTACATTTGGAGGGTACTTTTACTTATCCTAGGGCTAGTTCTGCATTTGCATCCAAGATTCCCTGTGAGCCTAGTCTTGTCAAGCCTTGATCCAGATTTTTCTCCTTTTGTTAATCTTTGGAGGGATGGTCTTTGTATGTTCCCCATCTAACGCTGGGGGCACTTCCTCGACTTCACCTTCTTGTTTTTAAGCATGGACACTTTTCCTTGTATATTCCCCATCTAACGCTGGGGGCATCCACTCTTTCTTGGTTACCTGTGCATAGCTTCATGGAATATGTTAGAAAAACACAAAAAACATTCAAAAATGTTAGAAAAACACAAAAATATTCAAAAATGTTATAAAAACACAAAACATTCAAAAATTTTAGCAAAACACAAAACATTCAAAAATCTTAGAAAAAAATAGAAACATTCAAAAATGTTAGAAAATTAACACAATAAAAATTGTTTCAAAACAATAGAAAATTGTTTCACAAAAATCAAAGCAATAGAAAATTGTTTCACAAAAGTCAAAACAATGGAAAATTGTTTCACAAAAATCAAAACAATAGAAAATTGTTTCGCAAAATTGAAAACAATAGGAAAAAATGTTTTCACAAAACAATCTTACAAAAACATTAACTTTAGTTTACTTCCTTTATCTTGTTTCTTTCTTTTCTTGTTTTCTTGTATAGTTGCTTCATGTTTTTACATTTGTATAGTTTGTTGCTTAGACATACTTTGTTAGGATTCATCTTTTCTTTCTTAGATTAGATCTATTCTTACTTGTGCATATTGAAGTGTGTTTTTGCATGCTGGTGAATAATGGTACATTTTTGTGTTGATTCATTGTGTTTTTTTTTGTTAGCATTTGATTGTGTTTTCTTGTTGCATGTGCATTGTTTTGTTATCACATCATCATATTTCCATCAATATCATCACATCTAACATCATATATACATCATATATCAATAAAAAGCTAAGTATACATCATACATGAATGCTAAGCTAATAATCACATATCATATCATCAATGGGGGCAAGAGGGGTCACAAATATCAAAATCTATCCCCCACATCAGTATCATCATATCATCCCATCCACTAAATCTATCACATCACATGAGCAATACATTTGATATCATCTGCAGATCTATCATCTAAAAATCAAATCACATGTGATACATCAAATATCAAGATACACATAAATGGAGATACAGAATCAAATAACATCATTACACATCCATAAATCCATGTAATCAATCAAAACAACAATAACATCCATCATCTCATAACACATGTGTCATGTCACATGTATACACACACACAAAACGTCCATATATATACATGTGTATGTATGTCTCAACAATATATATATATAATATCTATATACATATATATATACATCATCACATACATCAAAAATGTATGTCTGTCTCAACAAGGATATGCATCATCAATACATCAAAAATACATAAAAAATGCCTTCATCTGAGGCGTACATAAAAAATGCTATACATCGATCAAAGAATGCTACTACCTTCATTAGAGGCATATATCAAAAAAATGTTGTATAAAATGAATGTTGTACATTGAGCACATGATGCTCATAGCCTTCATCAAGAGGAAAATGTATCAATGCACTGATCAATCAGGGATGACTAGAGCCCTCGGATGGTTGGCTGGTCTATCCCATGGAGGACCCATAGATTGTGCATTGATTGGCCCTGCAAGCTGCCCCTATGGCTGCTCCACTGAGGCCTGAGGCCTCTCTGACCTCGTTAGATCTACTGGACTTTTGGCTATACAAAGGTGCCCATCGCTCAGCTGGAACTACCTCATAATATAAGGATCGGTAGTAGGAATATCTTCCCTCTATGGTAGCCAAGTCTCTGTGAGTGCGGGTTGTCACTGATTTCCATCCTATGTGCATAAGAAGGATGATATCTCTGCTAATAGTCAAGACAACCTTAACCTGACCCACTACCTTGCTCTGCCCTCAACTGATCTCTCTCTATGTCACGGGTTGTAGCTGAGCCTATGTTTGTTGTAGCAGGCTCATCACCTAGGCCATCTAAGCTACCATCTAGCATATCTTGATAGAAGTGAAAAGATCCATCTCCTCCCTGGCTGGCCTGGGCTCTAGCCTGGTCCCACTCTACTGTCACTGCCAAAATATGAGATCAGGCCTGATCTCTCTCCGTTGTAACCTACTACAGCTACTGCTGTAGGGTGGCTATCTGTACCACCTACTACACCATAGGGGATTGTCATGTATCCCTGTACTTGTCGAGGGACCTATCCTTATCTCTATCTAATCCTAGGACCCTGTGCATGTCCCTATCCTGGCCCCTACTGCCTCTATCCCTGCACCTGTGCTGGACCCTACCCATCATGTGGATTCCCATCAAATGGATCATCTGGGCCATGAGCTACTCATCCTCCCCCTTGTCACTACTATAGGGGATCTCTAGCGGTGGCCAAATGCCTATTGCCCATGCCTCATTAGGTATGGTTAGGCACCGTGGTAAAAAAGTGGCGTACCAACCCATATAATCAGGTGTCATACCTGGGTATCTGATCTATCGAGATGGGTCCCATGCTTGTGGTACCACATGTAAAAATCTAAGCCTTGGCTTGAGCCACCTATATATGCAGTCCCATGGTCTACCTCTCTGCATCCCAGTGAGCATACCAAAAATTTGGCTGTGGAACCCCCTGTACCCTGTCCTAGCTGTCACCGACATCAGTCTACTCTATACAACTCTGTGATGTAGTTGTGGCTACCAAGAATAAAGTGCTCCACCACATAGACACCGAGCTCTACTCCATCCTCGAGCCACTGTATATTCCTATAGGGCCTCCATATAATATCTATGTCTAGCAGCTCATTGAAATCTCACCGATAATGGTACATGCTTGCCTAAGTGTCCTCGTACGTCATCACCTACAAAAACCCAAGCCATATATGTCGGCTCCTCTAGGACTCAAGCATGCAATGCACCTACAGGGAACTTGATTACTATGTGATCCCAAGACCAAATCTGTAATAACGAGGTCAGCCCCACCATCTTCTGACGGTGGTAGGTAATCAAATGTAGATCCTAGTATAGATGTGCCAGTATGCACTATCCCCCAACAGTATCGCTTGCCACTAAATACTCCATGCACCAGCATGATCAAACCCATCGGAAAGAATGTCCCTATCTTATCACTGAGCAAAAACCCACTAATAAGTGACATCACGTAGAGTGGCCCCAGTGTAAAGTTCAGATCAGCTATGCACTCATGTAACAAAATTGGTCATACCCTCATGGGGTATCTCATCATGGTCAAAAAGGTTGCTGATCACTGTCATGATCCGCCCAAGGTCACTCGTGTACTCGATCATCAAGCCTATAATAGGTACATGCAGGATCTTCCATATGTCCTCCAAGGTGATAGTCATCTCTCCTGTCAGGAGCCTAAAGCACTGGCTCTCATTGTGCCACCGCTCAATCAACGTGGTCAGTAGACCATGGTCTAGTGTGATGGAAGCCATGCGAGCTACATGGCCTAAGCCCACCACCTCCAATAGTATCGCCATCACGTGCACCAAGTATTGTAAGAACATTCTCCCCTCCATCTCTGCTATGTAGGAGTGGTCACTATTGCATCTGTAACATGAGAAACCATCTCTGTACAACCATTCCGTATGTTAGATACTAACATTTCTTCTAAGTCCTCTTATCTTTCCATAAGATTCATCTACAAATCTTAATTTTTCTTCTAAGTGTCATTTCTTTTTGGCATTTTATCTCTCTCTCTCTCTTCTCATTCTATATGTCTTTGTCAATGCCCTTTAGGTCATGTGCATTGCCCTCTGGCATGTACCTGCCCCCCTTTTTGGCACACACATGTACGTGCATCTACCTAAGGGTGCTTGCACCATCCTTTAGTGTACCTGTGCATGCATGCAGGGGTGTGCTAGTGTGTCTGTGCCAATGTTTGGGGTGCATGTGCATGCACATATTGGTGCATGTTCTACATGCATATGTTTGTAGCACGCACATGCATGTGTGTGCTTGCGTGTGCACACATGCCTTTAGGGGTTCCTGCGCCATTGTTAGGACACCTGCACGCCCAGCACATGCATGCCTATGCCATACCCTAACCTTGGCCCCCTATTTTAACATTAATTAAGAGAATTAATTACAATAATTGACAAATAAGGTTAAGATACTCACGAAGGATCCATCGTCGGCATGTCAAGCATACCCCCAAACTCTGTCAGCATGTCTCCTGCGGTCTTGTGCTCTCACCATCATCCTCATCGCTATCAGGGTCTCGTGGTAAAAATTTGGCAGCGGTTGGTAACAAATGAATTGGTCACGGTGATTTACCCCCCCCGGGTGGGGTATATCAAGCCATTTTTTTCCGGTCGTGATGCCTAGAAGGCTTATTTTGACCGTTGTTGCTCTTTATTTTTCTCTTCTATTTCGCCGTTAATAATTATTTTAATTAAATAAATATTTTTTCTTTCATTTTTCATCATGCTGGGGAATGTTTTTGCCATCTGGTACCCCTTTCTTCTCACTAGGACAATTTTTATTGCTCCTAGGGAATTTCCTTCCTCTACACACTCCATCGAATAATTTTTTTATTAAATAATTATTTTATTAATTTTTCCATTGTACAAGGGGACATTATTTGTCACCTACTTACTTCTTCTTTCTTCCCCCTGGGGCATTTTTCTTGCATCTGGGTGATTCATACTGATTCTTCTACTTTCTTCTACGTGTCCCACATCCACCAATTTGGAAAATTTGAAAAAACAAAAAATGTGTATATATCCATCCAAAATCCAAAAAATTAAAATTCTCCAACAAAATCCTAAAAATTATAAAACCTACAAAAATAGGTAAACTTGCTTATAGTGGCTGAAACTTGTGTCTTGTGCATGGTATTCTTTCCATATCCTACTAGAAATTTTCACATCTTCACTGATCACATGACTTGCGGATCATCAGATTCACAACCATTCCCAAAGCTAGTTTTCTTGCTTCGTCTGTACTCTTGGGGGCACATCTAGTTGCCTGGTGCTTGTTTCATGTGCACACAAAGCTTTCTCCTTGGACTCAGTGTCCATCATCATTTCCCCTGCATGTATCCTTTCTCGGGGCATAATTTTTAACCCTTATCATCAATCACGACCATGTGGAAATCTTCAGCTTGATAACAAAATATTTGTATAATCATCTTGACTATTGTTGGTTTGAATATGTGTGTTTGTACTTGTTTTCCCTGTTAAATGAGCTTGTTTCCTTCTCATATTGCATTTGCTTTTTGTATGTTGCATAGAGTTGGTGTTTTCAGCAATGGACAACTATTCGTAGTATGGCTTTTCATGTCATTCTACTTTTTTCATATGCTTATATTTTTAATAAGGACCGATGACGTAGATCTTTTGGCTATATGATGACACTAAAGTTGTTCCAATGCAAAGGATGAAAGCTAGTTCTTCTCTCTTCTTCTCCATATTTTCTACTACATCACCCTCCTATCAACACTATTCTTCTACTTCACATGGGGCATCCTATCCTCTCTCCTTTCTTCTATCCATTTCTCACCTTTTTCGATCGTCGATCGTCTTCCTTCATCACCCCATCGACACTCGAGGGGGCATCTCTCACTTCTACTAATTTTTCTTCTACCCCTTCAAAATTTTATCCGTCTACTATCTTTGAAGTGGCATCACTTACGCCACCCCAAAGAGGGGCAAATGTAGACACCTATAATTTAGCCTGAACAATTTAAATACTTAAATTGTGCTAATTATCCCCTTTCCTTGCAAATTGGCGACATATCGTCAATAGTGCTCATCTTCTCTCCTATCATCATTAATTAATTACATTACGTTAATTAATTAAGTCTTCTATTCAACAAATACCCTAATTAACGACCTTCCGTTAATTAATCCTTCCTTCTATCTAGACTAATTAATTATTATTAATTAATTAGCTTCCCCTTACATTAAATCAATAAATCATTATTTAGTTGATTTAATTCCCTTCTATAGTCTAAATCATGCTAATATTCCTCTAAAAAGCTTTTATAAGCTTTCACACCTATTAATTAATCACTTTATTAATTAATAAACCCTCTTTATCCCCATGAGTCACTAAAGGACAAATTAAACTCTCATAAAGTTAACTCAACCCTTTCTAAACCCCCCTTATCCACAACTAACTCAACATCTCTATTATCCCACATATAAAGGGATGTAGAGATTCCTCTATCCATTGGGATATATAAAGAGCCCTCCTCCTACCTTTACACCTACACCTACTCCTTGAAAAACAAAAGTGAGCATATAGTAAATACACTATAGCCATTTTGTCATCTTTGAGCATTTCTCCATTAGAGTGGAGCTAATCATCATCCTTTTGCATTCCAACAATCAAGTTAGTGTTGTGAAAAAAAATGGAGTTAATCAAGAAAGGCCTAATAAGCCATGGCTTGATGAACCTCCATATTTGATCATCTTGGATCAAGCAACCACTAATCTCCTTTTGATAGCTAAAATATCTACATAGGTCTAGTTTTATTAATTTAGCTTTCTGAAAGAGTAGAGTAATAATGTTAATATGTTAGCTTGAGGTTTTTACTTTCAAGATTCTAATGCATAGTATTGATGATTGTTACTTGTTTAGCTCTTAGCATGATGGTGTTTTGATTTCGATTTAGCTTTGTTGTAGGACTACTAGGTGTTAGTTCTTAATTTTCTTAACTTAGCTAAAGTAAACCATGCACACATCAACACCTACCGAACCTACATCGGCATCCACCAAGTCCTCATCCATTAGAAATAATAATGAAACCATTCTTCCATCCTTGTCACATACTGAGTCTACTTCCACACCAATCAAAAATTCTACCATAATCACACCTGCACCTATGCCTCAATTTACAAATATAACTATGATACCTCTCAAAAAATTATGACACAAACACCTCCGCCTAAGGAAACTACGATCCGTATTCATCCTCCATCTACGAAATCAATTACCTCTACACCAACCAATCCAAAACCTAAAAACTCTACCACTCATTTAGATCTCATCAATCACAATATTAAAACTCCTCTTCCTTCAACAAAACCTACCTCAACAGACAAACCTAGCTCATCCAAAACTATAAAGTGACCTCATAAATATGGCATTGTTCAAGTTTTTAAGAGCCCTTACTATGTCCCTCCAGATCAACACCGTTTGTGTGGCTGTCAATCCCATATACTTAGCAATCACCCTATTATTTCAGGTTTGTAGCCAATTCATCAAGTTTCCACACTGGGCCCTCACCCCTTATCTGTTACACCATCCAACACTCCACAACGATAGACAACCCGACAACCTGTAATTAAATTCTTACTTCCATCAAAGGATAAGATATCCAAAACTTCACTACCATCTGCATTTTCACCTAAGGGAAGATATTAAACTATTCTAGATGACCTCCTTCAGTAATAACTTATAACTTTACCACCTCTCAAACCATCGGACCCATAAAGATGGGCACTCGTATGGTATGACTTCGATGTCTCTTACGATTATCATCAGACACAGGGACATTCTATAGAGGATTGTAAATCTATTCACCTAATCACTCAAAAGCATAGTAATTTGGCCTTCCTTCCTTATGAACCACACACAACATCATCATCTCCACCTAAATATAAAGAACCCATCGGGTTGACACCATTCACATAGCCACTCATTCTTAGAACTATGGCATGGATCTATCTAAACCTAAGAAATCCAAAACTTTCATAGTTATACCTCCATCTCCTGAGTTATCCACTTCGTCTGATAAGCCTAAAGTATATATCTCCATAGCTCCCAAAACATCTATTCAAACAAAGTCACCTAAAGCAATGGTTTCTATACTTACCGCATCACCTTCATCATCCACTTCAATACAGAAGGGTGTCATTAAATAGTTACACCAAGCTCCCATCAAAATGTCACTTTACGAACTGGTGCAAAGATTACCCTCTCATAAGAAATCCATGATCGAATCCCTCCAATCAATAATCGTACCGATGGATGACCCTTCATATTTCAAAAATTTTGTATGGGCCCTTAAAGCGTCCACAGGCATATCATTTGAGTCATTTGAGATTCCCTCACTTAGGCCTGAAGAGCATGCCTTACCACTTTTTATCACTACTCAAATCAATGATGTCCTCATCAGAAGGGTCATAATTGATGGGGGAAAAACCATCAACATTATATGATCCATTAATTTCAATCAAATTAAACTATCCCCTTTCATCATTGGTCAAAATCTAGTTTTACTATGTTCCTTCAACGACACTATTGCACCCATGTTATGTTTCGTTATCCTACCACTTAAAGTTGTCACTAAAACCTTACATGAACTATTCTACATTATAGAAGGAGAGGTTCAATGTAACATTATGTTAGGACGTCCCTAGGTACGCATTATGCAATGTGTTCCCTCTACATTTCATTGGTGTCTCAAATACAAACATGAGGATCAAACATTCATAGTCTCCACAGATCCAAATCCCTTCGTCGACTATTATAAGAAATATCACAAAAAAGGCATCCTTGTACCTAAATCCACATCAGAATCATCTGACAAGGCATCTACTAGGACATCCATCTCTTCCTCTAAACTACCACATGATTCCTCCCTAAGTAACATTATACAACACCTCGTGCTGGAGGAGTACCACCTTCTCATGATCAACTCCATCCCTTTACCCAAGACTTATGGCTGCTCTGCTAAGAAACCCATGTACACACCTAACGTATGAGATGTTATATATTACGGTCCTGTGTAATTAATTAAAAAACCTTGTATATGGGGGACTCGATCATATTTCATCTCATTCTATCAATCCACACCATGCCATGCCTTTCACATTAGACTTCAAATCCTTAGATTATTGAGATTTATCTTATATGTACCTTCACTGTTGTGCATGGAAAGGTTTTGGCCTTGGTCATTATGAACATGGAATACATGACTTGATTATCCAACATTCCCTTAAAAATTATGAGAAATATGGCTGAGGTTACGAAAAACCTGGCTGTAACTAGTCCAAACTCACTACATCCATACATATCACCGAACTAGAACCGTCGGCATCCATAACCCTTGAAGATCCTATGGACATAGATGACGTTGTATTCATCCTGCCTAACATTTTTTTCGTCAATACTATTTCCTTAGGTCCTTTAACTTACCAATATAACCACATCACTAAACAAATTCCCCTCATTTGGCTAGCAATGATTGAGGAAGATTTACCCACTATTAATATCCTTCAATGTCATGACGATCAAGACATCCTTTCCCATATAGGAGTTGAGGATCATTTCCTTGACAAATCCCTACCACCAGACACATCAACTCCCCTTAATGAGTCCACTATTGATGTTAACTTAGGAACCCCTCAGTATCCTCCCATAGCTAAGGTTGGTCAATCATTAAACCCACATGAACTTGAAGATTTACCCTCCTTCTTATCAAAATATAGTTAATATTTTTCTTGTTCATACATTGACATTCCTGGTCTCGATCCTAATATCTTCATACACAACATCGTCACATATCCAGGTTCTAAGCTTGTCAAGAAAAATCTTCGTAGAATGTATCCCCATATAGTTCTCCTTATTAAAGAGGAGTTAAAACATATTTTATCCGCTAATTTTATCATACAAATTGATTATCCACAATGGGTCTCTAATATCATTCTTGTAACCAAAGCCTCATGCAAGTTACGTATTTGCACAAACTATAGGGATCTCAATCTTGCATTGTCCTAAAAATGATTTCTCTCTTCCAAACATAGATCAACCTGTTGACTTAACAACCGGCCATGAAATACTCTCCCTTATGGATGAATTTTTGGTTTATAATTAAATTCTTATCACCACTGATGATCAACATAAAACATCTTTATCACTCCTTGGGGAACCTTCAGCTACAGTGTCATGTTATTTGGTCTTAAAAATGTAGGATCCACTTACCAACGTGCTATGCCCTACATTTTTCATGACCTCTTCAACAAAATATTCGAAGACTATGTCGATGTTCTCTTAGGAATGCCCAAACAACATAAATATCATCTTGTCGTTCTTGAATCAATCTTTACTCGTCTCATTCAATATTGTCTTCATCTCAATCTTGTAAAATGTGTTTTTGGTGTTCTCACTGGAAAATTTTTAGGATTCATCATTTGTATCTGAGGTATTGAAGTTGACCCATCAAATTTTAAATCCATTATTGAAATGCCTCCTCCATATAATCTTAAACAAATACATAGTCTTCAAGGTAAACTACAATCAATACAGTATTTTATATCACAATTTTCTAATAATTATCAACCATTTCATCATCTTCTCCGTAAGGACATAGAATTTCATTGGGATTCTGATTATCAGAAGCCCTTTGAAGAAATTAAAAAATACATTTTATCACTACATGTGATTACTCCACCTCATGAGGGGGAGCCATTTTATCTATACATATTTGCTTTAGAACATGCTCTAGGAGTCATGCTCACTCATCGTGATAGTCAAGGCCATGAAAGGGTCATATATTATATTAGCCGCACACTCCATGAATATGAAACTTGTTACACTAAAGTTGAAAATTTATGTTGTGATTTATACTTTTCCACTTCTAAATTGCATCATTATCTTCTCAACCACAAAATTTATGTCATTATTAGCTTCAATCCACTCAAAACCATGTACTCTAAATCATATCATAGTGACTGTATCACTCGATGGCTTATTATTATGACTGAATTTGACCTTAAGTTCATATCACAAAAATTTATTAAGGGGTAGGCTATTGCAGACCAGCTCTCTGATGCTCCCCTTCTTAACAATAAACTTCCTCACGAATACTTTCCTGACAAATCCATCGGCAATGTCAACGAATATGAATATATACTTGTCAAAATGACTCTCTTCTTTGATGGTTCTAAATTCCAACAAGGGGGAGGGTCTTGTATTGTTATCATACCTCCATGGAGTATTATTATTCTTTTATCATTCAAACTCAAATTTGAATGTACCAATAACATGGAAAAGTATGAAGCTTTAATCATGGGCCTTACGACCGATATTATCTTAAGCGTTCACATTTTGGAAATATATGCAGATTCACAACTTGTTATCAGTCAAGTTAAAGGAGAATATCAATGTAAAAATGAAATCTTATGAAAATGTAAGGCCAACGTTGACTTACTCCTTAGTACTTTTGATCATTATATCATCCAAACAATCCCACGATACTCTAAAAAAATTGCATATACAATGGCCTCCTTAGGAGCCCTCATCCCATTAGAAACTGAAGAGTCAAAAGACAAAACTAAAGTATATGTAGTCATTCAATTATTGGATTACCCATCACATCAAGATGAAATCCCCCTATTAAAATTGTTGATGATAATCCAATTGATTCGCGGTATCATCAAATCTACGAATACCTTTCTGAATCTAAAATCCCATCTGATTTATCATGTAATGCTAAAAGATCATTCCTTCAACGTGTCATTTGATTTGTCATCATAGGTGGTATTATCTACAAACATAGTTTTGATGGTATCCTATTAAGGTGCCTTAAATCATTGAAGAGGTTCATGACAGTATTTGCAGAGGACAATTTAGTGGAAATTCTATCGCTAAACATGTCATAAGGATTGGGTATTACTGGTCGACTATCACTAAATATTATTGTACATAGGTTAAGAAATGCATGAAATGTCAACTTCATTCAGATCTCATCCATGTCCCCAGTCAAATGTTACAACCCGCTCAGGACTTATCGATTTTTTCTCAATGCGGGTTAGACCTAATTTGTGCTATCAATCCTAAATCATCTCAACAACATCACTCCATTATCACAGCTACTGAGTATTTTACTAAATGGGTTAAAGTTATTCCTTTAACGTCAACAAACTATGGACTTGTCACCATTTTCATATATCAATACATCATATGTCATTTCGGCATTCCCCATAAACTTATCACAAGTAACAAAAAATATTTTAAGAATAAAGAAATCAAAAATCTTTGTGACACATTCAATATTAAGCTCAATTTTTCATCACCTTATTATTCTCAATCAAATTGGACAAGTTGAATCCTCTAATAAAAATATTAATAAAAAATCCTTATTAAGATAGTAGACAGATGTAGGTAGGAACTTGGGATCTCCCAATCCCATTTTTCTTATGATCCTATCTAACTAGCATCCTGTACTCCTACAGGAGCTATGCCATATTCATTCATCTATAACTCTGAAGCTATCCTACCTCTTTGAAGTCCAAATCCCCATCACTTCATGTGTCCCTTAAAGACTTAATCCCAAATGAGGAATATCACCAAGATCACTTAGCACATCTTGAGGTATTAGATGAAAAATGTTCTAATCACCCTCAAACCATCATCAATTCTATCAAGAATGCAATAGAAGAGATTATAACAAAACATATCAAATAGACCGTGACTTTAAAATTAGTGATCTTGTGCTTGAAGAAAATCAAAATATCAGTCAATTATAACAGATTAAATGTGGAAATTTTACCCCTAATTATATCGGTCCATACGTTATCACTCAAAAGTATGCGTCGGGGAGCGTACCATCTCGCTTCCCTTGATGTTGAACCTGAAAAACAACCTATGAATGCCTTGCAATTGTGCATCCTTTTTATTGTTAAATGATTGATCGTCATGACAGTAATTATATCTAAAGATCTTATCACTCCCTCAAATAGTCATTTTATTACAGTAATGATTTTAAAGTATGTGGTTATCCATCATAATCCTAAATATACCTTAAAGATGAGCTCTTGACCTTTTTCATTACATATTTCACTATGGACAAGTTCCTCCTCTATAGGAACCCCTTAAATTATTACCAACTAAAGACATGTTTTGGGGCACACATGTGTAGTCTATGTACAAATTCCTTCTCATATCCTTGAAACAGTCTATTAGGGTCTTGCCCTCATCTCAAATTAAAATTCAAAAATATCTATGGATGCATATTATCAAAAATAATAGAATGATCCCTCGAAGGATAACTATCAGTCAAAAATCATATACCAATCCCTCAAAGGACGGATATCTTGTAAAGTCAAAAATAAAAATGTAGACCATACCCTCAAAGGATGGATACTTATGTAATAAGGTTTTTTTCATCCATCAGCCTTCAAAAAGTTAAATATAAAAGCATCCTAGGAAAGATTCCCACATTGATCAATTTTCCCATCAAAGCAAATTACCCGCATCGATCAGTTTGCGTCAAAAATAAAATGTATAGCTGTGCTAATTCCCTTTGAAACCATTGAAAGGAGAACCTACTTTCCCACACAACCTACATATGTCAACCCTTCTCATGTTCTAGGGATTTAAATTTTTTACTTCCACCTATATCCAAGATCCTACATGTGACTACCCATTGTTAGTCATTTGTTAACATTCGTTGTAAAGTCAAAAAGTACAAGGGCCTTCATTTTGTTATTTCCCATCGCATATGTATCAAGTCCAATACAAAGAAATCAATCCAAATTTAATTCTTGACCATGATTTTGAAAAACACTAAACTCACTTTAAATTTAATATCAAATAACACATCATATCTAAAACATAACTTTAATAGCTATCAATCCTACCACATCAACATCTATCAATATATCTACCATTATACCAAAAATTTGTCAATGCCAACACAATCCTGAGCACATCTCAGTGTTACATCATTGTGTCTCAAATATCACATATACTTAGCAAAATGTTGATGTTTGCCAACTCTCAAGTGTTACACCCCTGACCATCATTAGGACCTCTATCTTGTCCTTGTAATCCCACCTTTGTGGAAATGTAAATTTTGGTCCTTTGACCTCATCAAATCATCATCTGGTCATTTTTGAATTCATATGTCTATAGGACACGAACCCTTTGGTTCCCCTATCACTTGACTCCCTAGTCTTATAAGGCCACCTTTGTGGAAACATCAATTTTTGTCCTTTCTTCCATTTTGTAGTGATATACGCTTAGGGATAAATCATCACTCACCCATTCAACACATCATGATATATGCTTTTGAATAAATGGTTCACTCGCATCTCCCCACATGTTTCACCTCATCATCATTACATATACACATTCATCGCAACGTGCTAGACACAAAAACACTACTAAACCATTTCCTGATGATGCACTCTCATTTATGGTTCATTTTGGACTTTTGAGGGGGGGGAAAAAAAGGGAACCTCATTGCATCCACTTCCATACACTTGGGGGGCAAATTTCTCCTATAATTCCATTTTTCATGCCATGTCATCCATCCACAACATATTACATTGTCTATGGGGCCTTTACTCTTGCTTACTAGTGTTTTACATGTTCACTTTACTACACATGTCAAATTGATTTCTTATATGTCATTATCTATATCATACACACATGAATTTTCATGTGTTTGTTTAGTGTGATCACAGATACAAGAATCTTACATGCAACACGGATGCTCACCTTTTACCCTTCCTATACTGGTCATTGGGGGCATCCCCATTTGTCTTATCCAAGTGTTGTTGTTTCACTTTTTTCTTAGCATCTTACATTTACTGAATAATACACGTTTTGACATATTGGTTATTTCTTTAACATGATAATAGGTGTTCCCTGTAAATCACTTATTTTACATGGTTACATGTTTCCATGAATACTTGTTTTCGTGTCTCTACTTGTCTATTATTGTTTGCCATTATATGTGGGATTTTCCCTATGTTTATGTTCACACTTGTTTGTTTTTTACGGCCATGATGGCCTTTGTGTGTCTTACGACATTGTGAGTGATGTCCCATGTTTTCCACCCACTTTATACGGATTCCTTGTTTCTTGTGTGTTTACGCTACTATGCTTGGTAGTTACTACATTGTCTGTGTATTTTACACTTGTCTTATTACATGAATGTGTTTTTCGGACTAACACTTGTGGTTGTTAGTGAAGAGAGCATATCAGAATAGTTGCAGGTAATAGTCAAAATAATAATAACAAATGATATTCAATTAATCTTCTTCAATGTTGATTACACTTATATAGGAAATATACTCCCTAAATAATAGGAAGTAGTTTATAACAACTCACTAACTTATGTGAGTTGTTTCTAACACACTAACCAAATATAATTGTTATTGTTGTTTTATATAACAACTAATAACAATTTACTAACACATACAACATAATAATTACTTCACGTAATTATTGTTTACTAATGGAGCACTAATTAAATATTTCCTAACATTCCCCCCCTTAGTGCGAACATGGGAAAAAAACTGCCTTTGTACTGCAACATGCCGCTACGTAGCATGCTCATGATCAACATGCCGCTACGTAGCATGCTCATGATCTGGATGGTTTCAAGGACAACACCAACAACCTCTGGATGGTTTTCCAAGTGGTTAACCAACAACCACACAACAGATGGTTTTTGAGGACAGTACCAACAACCTCTGGATAGTTTTTCTGGATAACTAACAACCACGATATCATGATGATGCAGTAGTAGTATCAACAACTCTCATCACTATCTCACTACAGGAAATAACATAGGAAATTCTACTGAAATCTGTTGCTCGTACATACATAGAAAAATCTGACATACTGGAAATGGAACATTGGATCATGTTCCCCCCCACAATGTGAAATTTCCACTTATTGAAAACAAGATCACTGCAAACAGGAACACTAATACTGGAACTATGACAAGAAGCACACGACACAAGCTGGAAAGCAAGTACACCACAAAAATGTCACCAAACCATCTGTGCGGCCCCGTCGTTGGCGACTGATGAGAGGTCGCTGAATGACCTCCAACCTCCGATGCCTCCATCCTCCGATTGTACATACCGCTTAGGTCAGAGAAATGTGCTCATACTTCTTTTCCGAACTTCTCATTTTTCGTAAAAGATGGTCTTTGTATTCTTTAGCTGTCAACCTTTTTCTTTTTTAGAGATCTAGGTGGTTCAAATTCACTGTCACCTTCATATCCTTCTTCTAAATTTAGCATAGCTGAATTTTCTTGATCTTGTATATTTTTTATGTCTCTCTCAATGGTAATTGGTTCCATGAGAATACATTGTTTTCTTCTTTTCTTGACCATTGTGAGATAGGTGTCAGATACAACCGAAAATGCACCCTTTTTTAACAAAATTATTGACCTAGACAGACTGACAATAAATAACGACACTATAATGACTTAAATAAAAAATGTCAAAAAATAAATATCCTAAAATCACCTATTTATTTTACGGACTTTTATATGACATAAGACATACAAAATAACTCTTGACTCGGTATTGATTTTGACACTGATACAAGATACTAATAAAATGACATTTTTAAAAACTGACTTAAAGATGATCTATTATTGGACAATTTTTACTAAATGCCAAACACATACCATTTACAATAAAGAAACTAAATACATTTAGACACAAGCTAAACAACCTATGGGAAATAAAGTCATACTAGACTCATGAATGGTGCTAACGAAAATGGAATTGAAATATTGACCTGGTCTATGGACAGTCGATGTGGTAATGCTTGTATGACGGAATAAACGCAACATATCAAGGAGGAGAGACGTGGAATAACTCACTGCTAACCAACAATTTATATTACGCATTGACCAGGGAGCTCGCGGATTTAGTTTGACTGGTGCACAACTGATAATATTCAGGACTTCCATTACGTGATTTCAAACCCTTTCACTAAAATTTATCATACACATATGTGTCAGATCTGCGTCGAAGGAATATAATGTACTGATCAATATGCACGTATTGCCAAGAAAACTGTGTACAGTTAGAGGAAACTTATTTCTGAGTGATAAACGTCAAAGAATCTACGGATATAGACAAATCTGGCAGAGACATGTACGTGGCAGGGACTGCGAGTTTTCATGTTCCATCCACAAAATCCAATGAATTCGATGCCAAGAGATTAAATTCAGATGCCAAACTGTCCATTAATTTGCAATGCCCAATGAAAATAAAACTAAATCACAAATACTACAGGTTAGATTGAATCCTTGACAGCAAAATGATCATCGTGATAGTGTCGAGGTTACAAAGACGATCCACTGCATAATATTCATTGGCCGACCAAAGGAAATTCGGGAGTCACCACACCGAGATTGATCAGGATTTCTTTGCAAGAGGAGATATGCGAATGATATCAAACAGCCTGACAATCAATTTAAGCCATAGAAAATCTCCACTAAACGGCATATGCATAGATCCTAGTCATTATCACAGTTGCTTCATCATAGAGCCGTAGCCTGCTCTAGTACCAATTGAAGAGAGCATATCAGAATAGTTGCAGGTAATAGTCAAAATAATAATAACAAATGATATTCAATTAATCTTCTTCAATGTTGATTACACTTATATAGGAAATATACTCCCTAAATAATAGGAAGTAGTTTATAACAACTCACTAACTTACGTGAGTTGTTTCTAACACACTAACCAAATATAATTGTTATTGTTTTTTTTATATAACAACTAATAACAATTTACTAACACATACTTACAACATAATAATTACTTCACGTAATTATTGTTTACTAATGGAGCACTAATTAAATATTTCCTAACAGTTAGCCATCCCCGTTTGTGTGCACCTTGATTTCTACCAAGCACTTTCCCTTTTCCTCTGTAGGGTAGAGTTTTACATATCAAAGTGCATTAGGTCCTCTTATGAGGCCACATTGTCTTTTCCGGGATGTTACATGTGCCCCCAAAGAGGTGGGCATCATTTTGGGTTTTACATACTAACACATCGTATTTACACTGGTTCAGTACAATGCACTTTCTGCCATTGGAATTTTGGGTTTACATACATCAAGTGAGTTCAAACAAGTCTTTGAATTCCATACACAACAAATTTTTATAGGACATGGTGTCTTTAGCATTTCTAGGAAGCAGTTACAGGCTTGGGGGGTTACAGTGGGTGTGCCTCTCTACACTACTTCAACCAGTTCATGTCGGATCGCCAAAAAAACCAGGACAATACAAATATCTCTTCACAAACATTTTAGCATAAGAAGTTAAAGGTTGGAGGACACAGAGCATTTCCTCCCTATACTTCTTCGGCCAGGGTGGCATGAGATCACTCGAAAAATTGTGACGATATAGGATATTCATATACACCCTTTTCTCGGAATTGATCAAGTGCACATGTTCCATTTACTTTTTCATTCATCGTATTTTACACTTGCCTATTTTACAGCATATTTGAATACTTGATCATTTTCTCATTGCAAGTCTAGTCGTATGATAAATAAGTAGTCAAATTCGGGGGCAACAACAATGACGATGACAATGAAAACCCAACAAAAACACACATTGACGACACATGCCTTTACTATCCATGCAGGTACACTACACACCGCAGCAAACTACACACACGTTTCACCCTAGGTTCACTCTCATCACTTTTTTCTATGCACATTTTTCATCTATAGTTTCCATGCTCCTCCATATTTTTATCATTGCACATATTTTTAGTCCTTTGGCACGTTTTATACAACACTCTACATGGATATCAAGTACGTTATATCCATTTACTATATGTTATCCAGATTTTCACTCACCTACATAAAGTGGGGGGAAAATGTAGTCACAAAATCATGCACTTTAGGCATTATTTAGCCTAGTCTCATACTACTATTTAGAAGGTTCTTAAGTGAAGAAAGTACTAATTAATACCCCCTTTTGGCCATCTTATTTTACCTTTTTCCCGTGTATTTTTATATACATACCCATCCATTTCATCACTTTCCCGTCATTTTAGCCTAAACCAAGGCACCCATGCCTATACTAGGGCGCCCTGGGGTGCCTTGGTCCCACCTAGGGTGCCTCGATCCTTGTTTTACTTTCCCGCTTCTTTTTGGGCTCTTTCTAGCCATTTTTTATCCTTATCTTTTTCCTAGTTGGCCATGTCAGGATTAATTATGAAATTACATCAAGAGAACCCTATAAATATAAATTTATGAGACCATAATGAGGGGTCCTAATGTCACTTACAACTACAACTCCATCTAGAGTTGCATCCATTACATCACTTGCATCCACATAGTTCCATGCACCAAGGATAGGAGATCTACATCAACACACACAACATAGGGGAGGGATTCTATTCTATTCCTTGCACACATGCTAGTACATTTTATATAGTTATTATTTCTCACTACTTCACAAAGTGTGACTGGAACAAGAGCACATAGGGCATGATACACACACACACACACAATAGAACTACATTTGGGTAAAAAATGTAGTGCAACGCTTAGATTAGTAAGCCCGCTATTGTGGCAGTTGAGGTCAATCTGACCCATTCATTTTGCATATTTTATTTTAGGTTTTTTGATAATTTTTTGTCTTTTAAAGGTCATTCCTTCATCCTACATAATTTGATACATACAATGCAGTCTGAAAGATCCAATGCGTTAGACATGGAATATTTTAGAGTATCTTGTGATACTGAAAGAACTAGATTCTGAGATTTTATAGACACCAGGGGCACCTATTTTGCAGACCAAGGTGCCCCTAGTACCTTCTTGGGTGCTTCAGTCCATTCAAATCCTCCATATCCGGCCTTTACGGGACTTCTGTATAGTCGTTCTTACATCTAGAATCCAAATTCAAACCTGCGACAGTCTTTGACAATCATCTAAGTCCTCTCCTTTTACATCTTTACATACTTACAGTTTTATTTCATTTGTTATAATTATTCAAAAACATTCCATATTGTTTTAGCATAGTTTACAATGTTTTAGTCCTCTTATATTAGATTAACTATTATTGTGATTTTCCATTTGTTTAATTTTAGTTAATCAAAACCGAAGATTTTACACGAATATGTGTACTTGGTGAAAAAAATCTCTTTCTAGTAGATCTTAAATGGCTTGCACAATCTATCAATGGTTTGAAGACCACTATATTATTCATTGGAACATGGTATGAAACCCTCAAGACTAATAGTTAGGTTTTTCTTCTTTTGAATCCACTCCTTTTCGTGGCATGCAAATACTCTAGTCAATGTGATACCTCCCCACCTTCCTCATTCAATTGCAAATGGATTCAAATCCTTCATGCACAAGTGTCTTAGTCTATTATAGTCCCTATACTGAGTATTTATTATGTAAGGGTTTATAAAGGTTACTCATTGAATTACATACACAAGTAAGGATTGTTTATAGTCATCCTCAACTAGGGAATTCTTTCATCACACTCACATTATCTTTCTTACTAATATTTACATCATTGTTACAAGTATTCAAAGTTGTACACACATATATGTATCACATACAATAGAGGAATCAAGTAATTCATAAAATAATCGCTTCCCAGTCATTATGTTATGCTTGTCTCCACCTCACCCTTGCATTTACAGCCTTGCAATTCTCCATCATAGTCACTGATCATATACTTAAAACATGCTTGAATGTTTATACTATCATAAGTCAGTATTGCGCAGATATTGTCAATAACCCCAATATATTATCACTTATAAGATTATCACTAGACATAAATCATATTGTCACAATTATGAGATGAAGAGTCTATTTTGAGATCAATAACATCACACATGCACACACAACATCATGCAAGAAATATATTATAAAACTGATTCGCACCAAATTCATGTAGAATTTCACAAAAACTAAGTTTTACTACTCCTTAAACCTCTTGAAAACTCATGTATTGATTCTTTACCCGGATAAGAATCAAGAGAGGAAGTCACATTTGGCTCTTTATATCCTCCTAATTACTCCTTGACCATGGTTTATGAGTCTTAGTTCAGTTACAATCATAGTTCATGGACATGAGTTCACCCATAAGGGATTTCCTCACATAAATGTCTTGAGTTATAACATTATCTAGTATTTCGTATGGCTTATGAGCCTAAAAGGACTTAAAATCTCCTTACAATGCTTTATTTCACCTTCCATAGTTTATTTCTTCCAAGAACACATTACAACACCAAGTACAAGCCAAAAATGGCTCCCTAATTCAAATTTTACATTTTGGAGGGAAATACCTCATTTGCATTTTAAAGAGCCTAGGCACTAACTAACACCTCAAAATGACTCAAATGGACCCCTAGGACCTACAACCACACTTGCAAGCTAAAACTGATGTCATCTTGATCTATTTAAAAAGTTCTTTTTGATGCTCCTACATCACTCCCCACAAGTCTTATGCACACATAAAGTAGAAAATAGTCTAAGGACTCTAGTACTGAAACAAATGCACCTCTAAAAATGCCTTTGGAGATCATTATTGTTGAAGAAGAAGATGAAAAATAAATTTGAGGAGGAGAGGAAAACAGGGATGAGGAGGAGGAAATACATGATGGAGAATAAGAAGAAGAGAACCAAGAAGATACAGGTGTCGATGATAAATAAACATATACAAACCATCATGTAGACAAGGGAAAGGGCATGTAAGAAGCAGAATAAGACAAAGAGGATGAAAAAATGAATTATAATGAAAAATATCCTCTACATTCTATTCACTCAAAATTCCATAAGGGTAATACTAAAGAACAAGTGTTCTATTTGAACAATCTCAAGGATATGGTCGCAACAACAATGAAATTGTTTTTATTATCCTTTACCCTAGATGCTTGCACACATGATCCCCAATTCAAGATCCTCATTTCAATATTACATAAGGTCTCAATAAAATTCATGTAGAGAGATTGGGAGTATACTTCATGGAAACTTTCTAGATGGTAGAGACATAGGTTGGATATAGGATATAAAAAATAATGCAGATGGTCACTTACGAAGGGAAAGATTTTAGGAGATAACAAAATATATTCAATAGAAAAATAAAAATTTGGAGAATATCGCAAAGGATCTGATCAAGAAGCATACACATAATGATCTTAAGGTGCTAGATTTATGCAAACAAATAGTCACCGATGAACCCCCAAGTTAGTCAAAGAATTGTTGTTGGATCACAGGGGGGTGTGGATAAGTTAGAATCCTTAGTTATAATTAGCCTCAAGGTAAGGGAAGTGGAAGGAGATAGTCACACTGAGAAAAGAAGAATAGAAAAAGGAAATATCTCTATATGTTGATAATTAAAATACTTTCGCGGACTTGGCTGCCAAGATTGGAGAAAAGGTTGTTTACGTAGATAAATTAGTCAGGGGATTTTCCAAAACATTCCAAGATCCTTAATGCATGTATGCTCCCATAGTTATAGAATCAAAATACATTTGAAATTTAGGTTGACGATTCAATAAAATATTATATATTTTATTAAAATATGAGTTTAGAAACTGCTACAATGATATACAATAAGATACAGAGTTCTACGTAATTTTTATAGATGAAAGTATGAAATAAAATGTGAGAGGTAGGTCAATTATCTTGAATTCTCTTATCTTGGAGTATATCTGAAATAGAACAAGCTGATGAACAAGATATGCAGGGAAATAAAAATTCTCGATCAATATCCTGGAACCTGCCAACTAACACGAGTGCCTGGGTAGGGGTGAGGGTGCCTAGTGTGCCGATACCTCTGTGGGGTGATAGATTCTACCAAAAAGGTAAAAACTTGACTTCCTCAATGTTGTTATGGTTTCACACTTATTCTCCAATGATCGTTTATATGTCGCACTTAGATTGCCAAGGTAACTGTAAATCAACAACACAAATAATCTCCTGCAAAACTCTCAAACCACATCAAATCCTAAAAAGAAAGATGTAAAATGAGGGGTCGAACTGTCCCTGAATGTCAACAAAGTAAACATACGACCGAGTGCTGCACTACATCTCAGACCCAATGTAGTTCTTATGTGCTTGTGTGTGCAATAGTGCTCCTAGGTTGCCCTCACGCCAATGATGCTAAGATAGTGGGTGATATCTAGGTAGAATGCAAATGTGTGGATGGAAAAATGAACTTCCCCTTCCTATGTAGTGTGTATGTAAAGTAATAACCTTAAGATGCAATCCCTCTGATATGTAGATAGATAACCCTTGATAGAAATTGCCTTCCATTAGAATGGTATGTATGTTGTGTTTATATAGGACCTATTGCTTGAATTTTGACACTAATGACATGACATGCCGACTAGTACCTCAAGATAGGAGTAAGAAAACTGAAAATGCCAACCATAAATGTCAAAAAATATGAACAAGAACAAAGAGAACACGTGCACCCAGGATGGATAGGAGCGCTTGGTCATTAGTTTCCAGTCCTGGGAACTGATGTCTAGAAATGAATGACGACAAATGTAAGAAGACTGATAGACAGGAATCCCTGTGACTTAATTAGAAATGGGTGTAGAAGTGAGAGATGTGTGAGATAACAACAATAGAGGCACTCGAAAGCAAGCATATAGACTAGATAGTGTGTCACCAGTGAATACTTTTCTTATGCAAGATCCATATATAAGACAACATACTTGGTGCTATAATAAAATACTAGTATGTGTGTGATTTTGTGTCTACATTTACCCCCCCCCCCCCCCCCCCCCCATCCCTTTATGCTATTTGAATGAAATTCAAGTAGTGTAAAGGAAGTAAGAAAAATACTTGTGAGAAGTCTGAAGAAGCCCTGTTACATAAGTATGTGCATGTAATAGGAGTATATAGCATGGTGAACCATGGATCAACGTGTCAATCCATGTGGTGTAAAATAGAGATGATGAACCATTGTACAGGAGAACTTGGTGATATTGATGATTTGATTTAAGAGAATTTGGATATTTTGAAGTTATCGTGGATGGAGAATTGACGGGGTAGGGAGTGATTAGTTCCCAACCCAATTTTGTATGTGTGAAGAACTGAGGATTTGGGCATCCTACCACCAGAGGAAGAGTGTTAGGGAGAGAGGTCTAGTTTTACTCTCCAACTATGAATACATCCTCAAAAGGTCTAGCCACTGCAGACGTACAAAGACCAAATTTTTCTCATTTTTCTCCAACAAGAATAACCCATATAGGAGTAGAATAGGAAAGGAAATGACGTCTCATTATCCCCACTCCAAGGGTGTCATCGCGATATGTGTATGGCTTCCATGTCAGGTCATCTAGAAGTGATAGAAAATGTAAAGTGACTTCCCATGTTAGGTCATATGGGAAATTAGTGATGTAACTCCCAAGTTAGGTCATCTGGGAGGAGTAGTAAAATACACCGTGTTGTGTTCGATTAATTGCTTTGATTTGAGTAGTAGAAAATTGTGCTGAGATTGAATGTGTATGATAGATTACTCATGGAGATATTTTTCACTTGTTTCCCCCAGGTTAGGTCATTAGGGGGAATTTCTAGAAAGTGGTATGAAATGTCATGCATAATGTATGAGAAAAGTTTTTTGATAATGAAAAATTGGAGACTTGAAATGATCATGTATCAGTGTGAGGGGGATCATAGGGTGATCCTGATTGTATGCCATATTTTCGGAAAAAGGGGAGTGATAGTAAGAATGAATGCTTGAGCCAAAGTAGATATGCAATGATGAGATAGAGTAGTATAATGAAGTGTAGTAGATGTGCACAAAAGTGTGTGTATATGTGTTGAAGATGTGTCAAGATGAGAATATAATGTTGTAGAATGTGTATCATACGATAGTATGAGAAATTCTAAACCAAATGGTGTAGAATGGGGATGAAAAGAGTAGAAAAGCTCAAGATATGAGTAAAAATGTGTGGCATGTATTAGTTGGAAGAATATGCGTAAATAGTAACTATAGCCAAGTGAAAATTGAGAGTTGCTATAAATAGGAATAGGAAAAGGTGAATAGTAACTTCATTTGAACCTTGAGTGAGTGTGATTTTGAGCTCTGAGCTTGTGATGATGCCACAAATTAGAGCAGTGAGATTGAAATGATTTGAGATGGTGGTGGTGGTTGTGACGTCACATACGACAATTGAGTTAGTAAGTATGAGTTTTTTCAAAAAATGTGTAGAAATGAGCTCATTTTTGTGATTTTTTGTGAAATTTGAGTTTTTGAATTTTTAGGCATTTCTGACCTGGGCAAGAGTGACCAAGGCAGCTAACGTCCTTGGGACACAATGCACCTAGATCTAGGCACTGGTGACCTGCTCTGGTGCCCATGTCCTTGCTCCTGGGCACTGGTGACCAGGAGGCTATTTCGAGCCCAAAACATGATGAATGTGAAAATTGGTGCTTTTTGATGTTAGTAGTAGTTGTTTTTACATGTATACAAGGTGCTAACATTGTTTTTTTGTTGGTGTTTTGTGTTGTGCAGAGGGATATCCATTCGAGAGAGTTCTGTGGAGGTCGACACTTGAGTACACTGTTGGGATTAGGCCTATCGGATGCATAGAGTGGGATATACTAGACTGTGCCAACCTATGACACATAGCTAGATTGGGGGAGGTACCCCATAATATGTCGATGATTACTGCATTGTGTGAGAGGTGGTGTGTAGACACTTGTACTTTTTGGTTGCCTAGTAGGGAGATGACTGTGACCTTGGAGGATGTATATCACATATTGTGACTGCCAGTTGTGGGTGAGAGAGTTTAGGTGATGGCCATAGAGGATGTTCAGATAGATGCAGCTTTTAGGTGGTATTTTATAGGGACATGGGTACATACAAAGACCCATATTAGCTTGGATGCCATACTAAGATCAGGTGTTCCATGATTACGGAAGTTCATTGCAGTTGTGATTGCTGTCATCAGTGGTAGTGGAGGGTGGTGGTGTAGGAATCTTGTATAAGATGCATGATATCTGTTCAGTGTATAGAGGAGGAGTGGGACTAGATATGCATGGCACATTGTGTAGTAGCGCATTTGTATCGAGATCTATATAGGTTTACATAAGAGGACCATGGTGGTGGGCTTGGAGCCACCACATTATTACATGTATGGGCCTATGAGCATATTACCATATTGAGGCCACTTGGTGGGCCATGTGCGGAGTGGGCGAGGCCTGATATATTTGCTACGAGATGGGTAGGTTTGGAGCAGGAGGATGGATACCGATACATATAGATCAATGCTTGATCATATGGGGCCAAGGGCCATTATATGGAGGCCATATTGAGCCTATGGAGGATGGCCAGAGGATGGAGTAGAGCTATGATGTATTTGACGTACTATGTGGTTAGAGGACTAGATTTCTAAGGGTGGTTGAGATATTCCAGAAGAGCGTGTGTCACGACAGTTTGGTATGGCTCAGGATGTGCCCCAGAGCCATATGTATGGGTACGAGTGAATAGAGCACTGAGGATACCATGAGTGAGACCTAGGACCCACAGGAGCACAACTAGTGCCCCCAGTCTGGATGAGGTAGATGTAGTGATAGAGCCATGATACAAGTAGATGATGCAGGATGTACCAAAGGCATATAGTGCATGGTGGGAGGTGCACACTGATGGGTGCTATTGTTTCAGTTATTGTAGATGCGGTGGGAGCACCTCCAGTTAGAGGAGAAGAGGGGTAGGCACCTGCCCCCGATGGTGATGGTATAACGATGGTGATAAAAGAGGATGAGTATTTGTTTGTTGATATGTTGTTATTTATTACTTAGTTGTTGGGTTGTGGTTATCATGTGTAGTAACTAATGCTTTTTTGTGAATGGTTACAGGGGATGCTTATTGGTTCATTGATTATTGATACATTGATCCGCACATTGACATAAAATGTTCCCACTGATGTGCTCATTTTTGGTGGGATGTTAGAGCGAGTGGATGTTATTGCAGGTGAGCATGCTCATTTGTTTGAGCCAGTGGCGATAACAACAATGACATGTATATTTTTTTAAGTGAGCGAGACGAGGCATGAGTGGAGACTCAACAGGCTAGGGAGGTTGTAGGTGGAGGATCCCTAGTGCAGGATGTGTTCACGAAGTTTGTGGAGTTACAGGGTCATTTTTTGGAGTAGTCAGTCAAGTTCCTTTATTGCATAGACATATGGAGAGATATAGAGGCCACGAACAATGACATAGATTGAGTGGTGAAGCATCTAGTTCTAGAGCTCCCATAGTTGTATATAGCAAAAATGACAATGATGTATGATGTATTGATGTAGTGATGCATGGGGGCTTGCCCCCCTAGTGATTGTATTTTTGTAACTATGATTTTTTTATTTATATATATATATATATAGTTGGATGATTAATGTTATTGTATTGTGTTGATGTTGGATGATTGGATATGTGATGATGCAATTATTGTGCATATGTTGTATGTTTTTTTGATTTGCATTGCATAAAAATGATATGACTAATTGATGATGATGTTGATTAGAATATAGATAGATAAGTGATGAAAATTGTATTGTATGTATGAATAGTGATAGATGGTAATAAATGTATGTATAAGATGAATGATGTTAAAAAATTCATGTGAATGAAATGATTGTAAAAGTGTATGTAATCACGTGTTAGTATGATGAAGAGGGGGGAAGAATAGTGATGCCCCCAATGTGTATGTATGAAGATGAGGTTCATTTATATAAGACCCCTCAACAATCAAGAATGAACCATAAAGCAAGAGTGTGTCATCAGGAAATGGTGTGATAATGTACACTAGATAGATAGATCAATGAAGCATATAGTGTAATGATGAAGCAAGGTTCTTATTGTAATAGATCCCTCAATAGTCATGTAAGAACCATGAGAACATGAGTGCGTCATCGGGTGGTGAGGTGAGAAAATTCACCTACCAAAGATTAAGTGGGCGCGGAGCAGTGGAAGCATGTGAAGTGGAAGCAAGCATGAGTGTATGAGCCAAATGAATGCCTGATGAGATGGTGCCAATGATGGGAGATGCAATGGTGGGAAGCACAGATGCCAATGGCTTAGGAAGCCAATGTGAAGTAGGAGCACTACACGATGGATGAGATGGTGTATCAGTGGATGAGTGAGGTGGACTATGCATGAATGATGACCTTAGGTGGTGGATGAATAACTACCTTAGAAGTAGGAGAAGGAGACAAGTGAACCAAAGCAGTAGCATGCTTATGTGGAATTAGAGAAACAAACCGCTCACGAGAGTGAGAGTCAAAAAAATGACACCCTTATCCTCTAATTGTTGTAATTTTTCATGAAGGGCGTAACATTCATTGTCATGATGGCCATTGATGCGATGATAATTGTAATAAGGATGATCACACTGGTGATGCAAGTGATGTGGAGGATGATGTTGATTAGAAGGAAAGTGAATTAAGAACTTATCAAGAAAATCACACGCAGCACATCATGAGGCTTAGCAGAATGTGAGAAATGCAATGGATCCCAAGTAGGAGATGGCAAAGACTTAGGTGGAGAACGACGTGGTGGCAGAGATGGAGGACACTTATGTGGTGGAGGAGATGGAATATACTTGCGAGGTGGAGGAGATGGAGACCTTGGAGGATGCTTAACAGATGGAAGAGGTGAAGAAGTAGAAGATGATGCAACAATAGCAAAAATAGTAGGAGGATCTATAACATGTGTAGCAATTAAATCTTGTTCTAGATCAATGACCTTGTAGCATAGGAGTGTAAATGATTCACATGTGTCATATTGTAAGCATTATTTTAAAGAAGGAATCAAGCCATGAAAAAAGATAAATTACTTTTCTAAATCAATAGGCTGAAACACTAGCTGATGTATGCAAGAATTGAAGCATAGAATGTAATCAAGAATGGGTTTCTTTCTTTCCTTGATGCAAGCCGGGTAGGTGATCATGTGTGACTCTAGGACCATTATTTAGCATAAATCATCTAAGAAAAGCATCTTCCATGTCATAATATGTACTGATAGATCCAAAAGGTAGATGAGTGTACCATTGAAGAGCTTCACCAACTAGACTATGATAAAAATATTTTAGCAATAATCGATCATTTGAATAGGATGCCATAGCTAGATGATAATGCTTGAGATGTAGATATGGATTTCCAGTGCCATCAAAGCATGAAAATGTTGGCATAATGAAATCCTTAGGAAATGTTGAATTGTAAATTTTATTTGGAATGGGATTTCCATGAAGAGAATTATTATCAATAGATGCATAGTAGGCTTTGACTTTCAAGAGTGAGAGATTGGACCTGAGATTGTAATTGTCCAACAACATGCATGAGTGAAAAATATCATGTGAAGGAATCATAGGAGATGTGAGAGGCACATTGAGAGGTTGCAATTTTCCATTATGAGTGATCATGGGAACATGAGAAGAAGAAGTGGAGGATGAAGATGTAACGGGACACACTAGATGTAGGTGCAGAAGAAGTAAGAGGTGGGGATGAACATGGAACATCAAGAGGAACATCAGAATGAATGACATTCAAAGAAGGAAGAGAAGGAGGAATAATAGGAGGAGAAGAAGATGGAATATTGATAGAAACATTAGGAGTAACATCAGAAGAAGTGATAAGAGATGAAACAATAGGAAGGAGAATCATCATGCATGCTATTAGATACAACCTCAAAATAGATGAAAGCAGGAGTAGAAAATTCATATTCAGTAGTCTTAAGAGAAGTAGAATCATCACTAACATGTTCATGCTCAGAAATATACTCAGTATCAGACAAAGTTTCACATGCAAGTATTTCATCAAGCGTGTCATCAACATATAATGAAGTAGGAGAAGAACTATCATGAGATGTATCTTTACAATCATTAGAAGCATGTTCAAAAATAGGAGAAACATGAGATATAACTTTACATTCATCTTGACTAGTATGAGAAATAACATCATGTGCATGTACATTTTCATCATGATTTTTATCTACACTATCACAATCAAGACCAAACATATAATCAATAATAACATCATCAAGAGTTTTAGAAGAAATAGAAGAAGGTGGAGTAGTCCTAGTGCCTATAGAATAATAAGGAGTACATCAAGAGAAGCTTTGAGCATTAGGCACAATGCTGAGAGTAGAGTGTTCAAAACTAGTAGGAATCATGTGTTCATTAACATCAAAAATATTTGAACATTAGTATCAAATTGAGCATACCAATAAAGATCAAGCAATTCAGCCTCAACAACATCATCAAGGATAGGATTAACACTCTCATGATGCATAACTTGCCTAGGAGAAGAAGAGATACCTTTATCCATTAGGGTTTTTGTGGATCCTAGGGAAAGGAGTTCTAAGATTCGGGTTCACCAAAATGATTCAATAAAATCTAATATATTTTATTAAAATATGAATTTAGAAACTTCTATAATGATATACAATAAGATACAAATGCTAAGCAATTTTTATAGATGTAACTATGAAAGAAAATGAGAGAGATAGGGAACTTATCTTGATTTCATTATCCCGAAGTGTATCTGAACTGGAACAAGCTGATGAACAGGATGTTCTAGGAACTGAAAATGCTCGATCAAGATCTTGGAACCTGCAAACTGGCCTGGACAAGCTACTTGGTAGGGGCGAGGGCCTGGGGTGCTTGAGACCTCTGTGGGGTGTTGGAGTCTACTGAAAAGGTTAGAATCTGATTTCTTCAGTGTCACTAGGGTTTCACACTTACTTGTCGATGATCTCTGTATGTCACACTTAGATCACCGAGGTACCTGTAAATCTGCAACACAAATAATCTCTTGCAAAACCCTCAAACCACATCAAATCCTAAAAATAAAGATGCAAAATGAGGGGTCAACTGTCCTCAACTATCAACAAAAGTGAACTTATGACCGAGTGTTGCACTACATCTCAGACCCAATGTAGTTCTATGTGCTTGTGTGTGCAATAGTGCTCCTAGGTTTCCCTCGCACATTGATGACGCCAAGATAGTGGGTGATAGCTAGATAGAATGTAAATGTGTGGATGGAAAAATGAACTTCCCCTTCCTATGTAGTGTGTATGTAGAGTAATAAGCCCAAGATGTAGTCCCTTTGATATGTAGATAGATAACCCTTGATAAAAATTTCCTACCATTATAATGGTATGTATGTTGTGTTTATATAGGATCTCTTGCTTGAATTTTGACACTAATGACATGACATGCCGACTGGTACCTCAGGATAGGAGTAAGAAAACCGAAAAGGCTGACCACAAATGTCAAAAAATATGAACAAGAATAAGAGGACACAAACGCCCAGGATGGATAGGAGCACCTGGGTGCTAGTGTCTAGTCCTGGGCATTGGTGCACTAGAGACAACTGATGAAAAATGTGTGAAGAATGATAGAATAGGGATCCTTGTGACCTGACTAGAAATGGGTGTGGAGAAGTGAAAAAGGTGAGAGATAAACAACAGTAAATAAATCAATGAAAGAAGACAGACTAGGTAGTGTGTCACTAGTGAATATTCTTTTCTTACAGCAAGATCCATATATAAAACAACATACTTGGTGGTATGAGGCAAGAAAAACCTTGCAAAAACATTAAACAAAAGCAAGAAATACTCAAAAAGGTGTCAAGGATTTGAAATACCTCACTTCTTGTGTGAAACAAATAGCCTTCCTCCAGAAATCCTTAGATCAATGTAAGGTGCATGAATATATTTTAAGGTAGAAAGTACCAGAATTATTTGAAGAAGAAGATAAAATTTTAACCAAGGGTGTGAAATTGAGTTAGCTTGGGGCGATGTTGAGCCCATAAATTCTTATATATTTAGTAGTTAAGTCCTATATTGGTAAAATATTCTTATTCTTTATTATTTCTAATTCTTTGGGGCATGCACATTTATGGGAGAAGAATAAAATATTTGTGCATAGGTTTCAAGATAAATAAATGAAAATTTATGTGCAAATATATAACATTAAGAAAAAACTTGTATGCAATAAAGGAAGGGGACACATGTAGGTATTTAAATCCACAAGGAAGTTGCACAAGCATAAAATTTCGGTGCACCAAGAGAACAATTGAGATAAAAATAGAGACACATCTATAGTTACAAACATGTGCATGTTAAGAAAGGAAAAGTGTTGAGTGAAGAGGTAGTTGAAGGAGGTCGAGTGATAGAAATAAATTTTCTAAGAATAACTATAGAAGCATATATGGTAGAGAAGCATTGATCTAAGCAGTTGAACTTCAAGACGAAAAAACAAGGACTACCATGCAAAGTGTTAAGCTGTAAAACCATAGGTATGTGGCATCTCCACAGCATGTATGTAATAGTTAGTTGTTAAAAATAGAACCCAAGGGCTGATTGTAACTCTTGTTTAAACTAATTAAGGGCAAGTTCCCACTAGTATAAATACCCCTTGAGGGGTCATTATAAGAGATCTGGATAGAGATAAATACATACTCAAAGATATGATGTTGTGAGAGCATAAATTATTATAGTGATGAATGTTAAGTTATCAATACAATGAAGTATTTGTGTGGAGTGTGTATGTTTACTTGATTCTTATGGGTAAATATTTTTTAATGTCCCCTTTCCTACACCAAATGGCCCAAGGGCCAAGTCGATTCCAAACCATTGTCAGACCCAGGGGGCTGCGGACACTGGGAGCTTTTGGGAAGGACCCCCGTGGTTTTAATATCAAATTTTTGCATTTGGGGGTCACTTTTGGACCATGGCGACTCAAAAAGGAAAAATTAACTATAGTTACTCTTATTTAATTGGCCTCTCCATGGAATGAAATGTGCCTAGGGTTTTGGGGGCTTGTTTGCCGAGGAGAAGTATAGAAGGAGCTAGGGGATATAGAAAAGGAAATTTTTATCCTCCTTCACGTACAACTGTTGTTGTTGTGCATCTATAGCTTGTGGATTCAAATCTCATAGGGACCCTAGCTTCGGTGGTGAGAGACTCATCCCTAGCTAGCAAGGCAGTCTTCAGTAGTGAGAGATCTACCCTAGTCTTTCATTTTTGGAGCCACTTTCAGGGTTATGTGGTAGAGACATTATCAGAGGTTCAAGAGGAAGGATTTTGAGGGTTTTGGGGGCATTTGGGGAAGATAATCAGAGGGGTTCTAGATCATATTCATGACAGCCATTTGGGCTGGGCGTGGCAGCACGTTGAAGGTGCCTCCATCATTTTCTGACCCCATTCCAAGCGAGGAAAATTGTAGACTTTATTTGGGGGTTTTCTAGTCGGTTATTTTCAGATATGAAGGTTGAAATACTATTTCCTATATCTTTCAATGTTATTTCCAAAGACCCTTATTTTTTCTCTTGTATTTAGAGAGTAACAAACCTCGAAAGTTTTCCAGCTGTCTAGGGCACGTTGTACTTTTTCTGGCAGCATTTTAATTTGTGTAAAATTCCAAAAACAGTTTTATTATGTCCTCTATAATAATATCAAGATCCCTTTAAATTTTCAAGTAATTTGAGTGGATATTTTGGGAGATATTGATTTTATTTAGTTTGATGTCCTTACTGTAAAAATTTGCATAAATCAGTATTTTATTTGGCTGCAAACTTTCAATATTTGGTGCATTTTTGAGGGTATCCCGTAAGGGATACTTCAGTGCTATCAGAGCAGTTGTTTCTCTATCCTGTTGGGATTGAAAGATGGGGGATAGAGATAGTAAGGATATAGGGGGTAGATCTGATGAAACAATTGTTCACCAACATGGTAAAGTAGTAGGAGACTACCAATCTTTATTTGAGCTAAGTCACTAAGAGATTAGCACAGGACAAGTTTTATACTTATGTGAAAGAGGAGAGAAAAAAATAGACAAAGGGTCAATATGGTCAAAGAGGTGAGGGTGGACATAAGGATCAACGATCCCCCCATTTTTCTACAAAGCCTCTAGGTTTTCAAGAACTGTCTTTCTTGAAGGATTTGGAAGTTTCATAGGTACGGAAGCTAGTGGATATTGTAAGATGAGGAATCTGTTAGGAAAGGTACCAGACCTTAAGTGATGGATTCGGGACAACATGCCATTGGGGAAATATGGCAAAAT